>OZ020604.1:129128481-129337373 GCA_963971545.1 Philophylla caesio | reverse complement strand
GTAAAAAAAAAAAAAAAAAAAAAAAAAAAAATACATTATACAGAATTTGCAAACAAAAACACAAACAACAACCACACAAACAAGTTAAATAGCGGCAGATCAGTTGCTCTTGTTTGTAGTTGGTTTGTTTAAGGAAGATGAAATAAACACAACAGCCAACTCGGCTAGCGTAGCACAATAGGTAGCGTATTGGCTCTGCAACTCCGAGCTCCCGGGTTCAAAGCCTGAGAGAAGTGGTTATGAAAATTAAATTAAAAATAATTTAGTTTAATAATCAAAAAAGAAGTCTGATGAGGAAATGTGGTGATTTCCGAAATAGTACTATAACTTTAACCATTAAAAGCTGTTGTTGTTTTTTCATAAAAAATCTCCCATAAACTGGCCTTGAGCTCAATAAAAATTCTAAAATATTAAAAAATTTTCATAATACTTTTTATATACAGAATTTCTTAAGGCTCTCAATTTTTCAATTTCTCATTAAAACGTTAGAAATTTTGGGTGGAAAACTTTGATATTTGGAAAATGTGTGCACTCTGTACAAGTTTTGAAACTAATTGATATGGTTCTAGTTAAAGAATGCGATATTATTTTATAAAGAAATAACGGAAAGGATTTGTGTTAAAAAAACATTGTAAGTATTGCATACAACTGTAACCTGTTTTTGACGCTGATGTGCATACATAAATTTATACGTATTTATATACATACGTACATATGTGTATATTTATGTGTGGGTATAATGTATGGTGGTAAAACCCTTTTATAAATATTCACTAGCTTCTTAAAATCCGTAAATATGCATGTATGTATGTACATGTATGTATGTATGTATGTATATGCAGCCTACTTACTGAGTGCCAGGCCATTTGGTCAACTTGGCAATTATCCTTTTCGTATTTATGTACACACATTCATATATACATACATACATGTTATGAGGCTGGAACCAAACGCTCTTCAGCTCCAGTTTATTGCGGCTCCTGGTATTCGTTTGCTGGACCAAGTCCGTTCCGACGGCCTCGGCTTACTATAGCGCTCTTCATAGTGTCAGCAATGCTGAGTAGGCGGAAATCAACTAACCTGTGAGATTGGCTGCTCGGATTCCCGTCCATTCCGACAGCCTCAAGTAAGTTCAACTTCGAATTATATAGATAATAAAACTAACTTAGAACATTTAAGTAGTGTCAGATGTCAGGCATATAAACGCAACTAGGCGGACATTACACAAGTGGGCGGGGACGACGGACCCGACACGGGTGGGCTAGTTAGACCAACAGAGGTGGTGCCAAGTAGATGCAACTTCCACGGACTGCATCAAGACGGTAACGGACTTAGAGCTTAGTGATCAAACTGCCTCCCGACGAAATACTTGACGGTAGTACCGGGAGGGGAACGGTACGTGACAGTAGGAGGTTTAGTGCAGGTTAAAGTCCCACACTGACGGGGTGAAGGCTTTCGATGCTTACTCCTCGTAAAAAAAAAAAAAAAAAAAAAAAACATACATATGTATGTACATGTGTATTGTACGTATGCATAGAGTGTGCGTCTGCGCTTGTTTTTTTTTTTTTTTTTTTTTTTTTTTTACGAGGAGGAAGCATCGAAAGCCTGTACCCCGTCAGTGTGGGACTTTAACCAGCACTAAACCTCCTACTGTCATGTACCGAACCCCCCGGTACCACCGTCAGGTATTCCGTCGGGAGGTGGTTTGAGCACTAAGCTCGATCGTACGTTCTAAGTCTATTGTAAGCTGTCTTGGGCCGCAGCCTCGTCCCCTTTAAGTTATTTAATATAAATAAGGCATCGATGTACTTACTTGCATATGCATGCGACGAGTGATTCCATGTAGGTAAACGTATTATTTGGAAGTTGCCAACTGGACGATGACCAGGTTTGCGTCGTAGCTCTTGACGGTTGGAACGCCCTGGGTTCCAATCCGCCCCAGATTCTTCAATCCTTTGCTACGTCTATGACTGAAAAATACTTGTATATTACTGAATGGAATATAATATTATATTATGTTATTTCTCCCGTTGGGAGCTTTGGCGGTTGGAACGCGCTGGGTTCCAATCCGCGTCGACGCCTGAGTGTGCGTTTTTCGGCAGAAAGACCTTGAGCAGTCGGAAAGTCCGAGATTCCGATCTGCTTGATTATTGGGTCCAGCGGAGGTTGTGGATGCTCTACTTGGCGGTTGGAACGGCCTGGGTTCCAATCCGCTGTGATGCATTAATTCCTGTGCTGCATTTATGTATGAAAAACACTTTTATATTATTAAGTTATTTATTTTTGTTATAATTTTTTTTTTCCTCGTTGCGTAGTTTGACGGTTGGAACGGCCTAGGTTCCAATCCGCATCCACGCCTGAGTTTGTGTTTCTACGGAAGGCCTTAAGCAGTCGGAAAGGCCGAGATTCCAATCTGCTCGTACACTCGTACCACTTGGCGGTTGCAACGGCCTTGGATCCAATCTGCTGTGATGCATTAGGGCACACAAGACCTCTTACCTCGTCTTATATGGTAGTGGAACTTCTGCGTCTTCTTCTTTCCTCACTTCTTAAAACCTTCATCGTCGATGAAATAAAGCCGTTGGCCAAATTCCATTCGTCTTTGCCCATCAGCATGTAATTAACGATCGCTTGTGGTGAAAGGATTTCTCGAACTGCTGATTGGAGTATGCTCCTCTCCTGAATAAAGCGCGGGCACATCAGGAAAACATGTTCCGCGTTGTCTACTACTCCGATACCACAGAAGTCACAGTAAGGGTCGACCTCGTGTTTGAATCTATGTAGATACGACT
This sequence comes from Philophylla caesio, assembly GCA_963971545.1. Taxonomy (NCBI): domain Eukaryota; kingdom Metazoa; phylum Arthropoda; class Insecta; order Diptera; family Tephritidae; genus Philophylla; species Philophylla caesio. The sequence goes on along the minus strand of OZ020604.1, from coordinate 129,334,581 downwards.
TAAAGCATCCATGACCGCTTAAAAATTGGGTCGTGTAAAAATCTACTTCGCCGTGGCTTCTTTGAGTCCAGCGCTCTATATTCGGTATACATCGGTGTGTCCATCGCCCGTTTGGCGTGCGATTCCATTTATTTTGCCACTCCGCTAGGCTTATGTCTTTGGCTTCCTTGCGAGCGGCTTCCTTTGCTACCCTCACCCTTGTGAATATGTATGCAGACTCTTTAGCTAGAATGTCTATTGGGTACATACCTGCAATTACCAGAGCTGCTTCATCGGACACAGTTTTGAATGCGCTGCATACCCTGAGTGCACACAGGCGATAAGTTGACTTTATGCCCCGGAAGTAAGATGAGTGGCATGCCGCCTCGAACCACACCGGAGCTCCGTACATTATTTGACTTCTAACTACTCCTGCCAGCAGTTTTTTGCTTCGCTGCTTTGGTCCTCTCGCGTTGAGCATAATTCTTGATAGAGAAGTCGTTGTGGTTGCTGCCTTGTCTCTAGCGTATTCAAGGTGCATTTTAAACGTCAACCTTCTATCGATTTTGATACCTAGATACTTTATCGCGGGCTTCGTGGATACAGGATAGCCGTTAACTCTGAACGTTATATCTTCCAGCTTTTTCCTGCTTGAGATAAGAACTGACTCTGTCTTCTGTTCTGCTAACGTTAGCCCCTGTTGGTCGAGCCATGTCTTTATTTTCTCCACTGCTGTGGTGGCTGTGTCAGATATCTGTTGAAGGTGTTTGGCAGATATCACCACAGCGATGTCATCGGCGAAGCCGATCACCTTCACACCCTGTGGTAGCCGCAGCCGAAGAATGCCGTCGTACATGATATTCCACAGTAATGGGCCGAGGACTGACCCTTGTGGTACGCCGCCGGTAATATCCATCGTCTTCCTTCCTTGCTCTGTGTCATACCAGAGTATGCGATCGTGGAAATAACTCCTCATTATCCGTCGCAGGTAGAGTGATACTCCTATGCGTTCCAGTGTGTCTAAAATTTTTGCCCAGTTGGCCGAGTTGAAGGCGTTCTTCACGTCAAGTGTTACAATCAGACAGTACTCTTTGGCTCCTCCTAGCCATCGAGACCCACTGATTGCTTGTCTCGCGAGCTGAGTTACTTCGGTAACAGCATGCACAGTAGATCTTCCCTTTCTAAAGCCGTATTGATCATTCGATACACCACCCAGTGCCTCAATCTCTACCTCCAACCTGTTGGAGATAATGCGTTCGAAGAGTTTACCCGTAGAGTCTAGCAGGCAAATCGGTCTGTAACTCGATGGGTTCTCCGTGGGTTTTCCAGGCTTGGGAAGTAGCACGAGCTTTTGTTGTTTCCAAATCGATGGAAAACAACCTTCTGCAAAACATGCGTTGAAGACTGAGACGAACGACGACATTTTGTGATCGATAGCCACTTTTAGGACTTTGTTTGGCACGCAATCTGGCCCAGGCGTTTTCTTTATGTCCATTCTTTTTGTTGCTTGTATGACTTCTTCTGCAGTTACTTTTTCAAATAAATGTAGATTTACATTATGCACCGGCGAGACCAGCCGTCTCTGTTTAGGGAACAAAGTATCTACTACTGTTTTGAGGAACAGTGGGCAAGTTGGAACTACATCTTTGGTGGCTTTGAGCCTCTTCATTACGATCTTGTATGCGGTTCCCCATGGGTTTTCCGCGGCATCATCGCACAACTCTAGAAAACACTGACGCTTGCTATCTTTGATTGCTTTTTTGAGCAAGTTACGTGCTGCCTTATATATTATTTGACTTTCTATGAAGTTTATTCTTCCTCTTGCGCGATGAAAAGATCTCCTAGCCTGCAAGCAGCTCTTCCTCAGCGCTTCGATGTGATCGTTCCACCAGTAAACGGCACTACGATTTTTGCGAGAGGAGCATCTTTTCATTGACGCATCGCAAGCAGCTCGGATGTCTGTCATAAGTTTCTTTGACATGGCTTCTGCTGGCCCCTGGTATTGTGACACGGGAAACGCTTCGACGAATAAGTCAGCATCGAAGGATGATAGCTTCCAGCCCCGGAAGCTTCCTGGTCGATTACCCCGTTGGAATTTTGCGATATCACATTTTAGATGACAGATTATTGCGGCGTGATCGCTTTGGGTGTAGCAGTCACTCACTACCCAATCTGCTTGTCTATACAAGCTTCTGCTCACAAAGGTGAGGTCGATAATTGAACCAAATCCATTTCGGTTAAAGGTGTGCTGGGTACCCGTATTTAGCAAAGCTACGTCTAGGCATGCCAAGGCCTCTAAAAGGGCTTTTCCTTTTGGCGACGTTCTAGGGCAACCCCATTCTTGCGCCCAAGCATTAAAGTCGCCAGCTATTACGATATCTCTTTTATCGCTGGCATCCCTACTGATCCTGAACACAATGCTTTCAAACGCTGCAATCGGCATGCTGGGTGGAATGTAGCAGCTGTATATGTAAATATTTTCTACTTTTGCGCGCACGAAGCCTGTTTCTGAGGAGACACATTGCATATTTTTTGGTTCGTTGCCGCACATCCATAGTGCAGCCTTACCGTCAGCGGATCGGAGCCATGTGGCGCCGTCCTTTTGTTTGTAGGGCTCACTGATGATTGCAATATCTATCTTGTGATCCCTCACAGTTTGTGCAAGCAGGTCTTGGGCTGACTGGCAATGGTTTAAATTAAGCTGAAGTAATCTCATAGTTTTCTCATTTTTCGGATGGCTTCTTGATATATTGGGCATTTGGCGCCCCCGGTGCTATGGTCAAAGCCTTCCGTTCCTTTCTTGGCGCACAGCAGGCATTTGGGCGTACTTGTGCATCCTTTAGCAGTATGACCTGCTTGTCCACACCTAAAGCAGATGCCTCTGCGGTCCTCGGTACTAGCGCAGTTCTTCGCGATGTGCCCGACATCAAGGCATTTATAGCACCGCATAGGTTGTAGAATTTCTCTTATTCTGCATACCACCCAGCCAATTCGAACCTTCCCCTTTTCGATCAAGGTCTTTGCCGTATCAGTTGGGAGAAGAAGCGTAGCGATTTGCGTGCCTCCGTATGCCCTTCGCAGAGAGCGAACGTTGTTGGTCTTTACATCAAGGCCGCAGCTAAGTGAGTTCAGAGCTGAGCATATCTCTTCGCTTGAGGTAACTTCGTCAATATCGTGAATTGCCACTCGTACTTGCTCAGTTAGGACCTTTACCTCGGCTTTACCTGTTAGTAATTTTCCGACAGCTGCCTGCAATTTGCCGGTGTTTGTGTCGGATGCCTTTCTTAACTGGAACAGCAGATCGCCGCTCGCCGTTTTCCTAATTTTTTGGACGGCTTCACTAAAGCTTACTAAGCTCTCTTCCGTCTTTACCATCCTTAGTATATCAGCGTATGAGCATTCTCCCGCGCTTTTAACCACAATAGCATCCGGACGGGCGGACTTGCTCTTCTGGCGCTTTTGCTTCACGACCTGTGTCCACTCCTGATCATGGCCCTTTACGCTCAGGTTTTCTGCCGGTTTTTTTGTAACTCTTGCTTTTTCTATATTCGAGTCTACCTTGGGCTGTTCCTTACTACGTATAATTTTTTTTCTTTGTTGGTCATTCTCGCTCCGGGGAGAAAGGACACGTACGCGCTTTTCAGATGGTTGACTCGGCTTTTCCGTAGCCACACCGTCATCATTTGAAGCTCTTAGCCTTTTTCCATGTTTGGGAGGTTCAACTTTGAGCTCCGTTTGAGTTGCTTTTGTGTCTACCGACGTATTACTTGATGGAGTGCCGCTGCTCCTTATCACTTCGCAGAGTTTTCCTATGCTTGCTAAGACGTTTTTCATTTGTTGGTTGACGTGTCTTTGCCCGTCCATCATCCGTTTTAGCTCCTCAATTTTTTTATACATCGTCAACGCTGCTTTTTTGCATTCGAGACCGGCGACGCTATCAGCATCGCCCACTGCACCCTCACTTTCACACCTTTCGCTATTCGAGTCGCTAGTTTTCTGGACCCGTTGGCTAAGGCAATTTGCGACCGCGCATCCGGCCTCTGCTGGCGGTGCTTTTGCAGGGTGTGCATCGTCCCCGTCTCGAGCAGCGGCTGTCCCTCCTGCAATTTTCCGAGCTTCCTGCGTGGAGGAAGCGAGGCGCTCTGGTGACCTCAGTGTCCTCGAGCTCCTCATAAAAGGAGACTCCGACTCCGAATTTAGCGGCATAGTTCCCCTTTTTTTTTTTTTTTTTGCGCGGTCGGAACGCACCCAACCACCGCAAGGCGAGTTGACGTCCTGCGCTAGTCCTCCTCGGTACGAATGTAGGTTTTTGTTTTTTTGTATTAGCTCCCTGTTTAGAGAAGTCTATTCAGGTTAGACAGTTACTTCTTTACTTATTACTTTTAAATTGGTCTATTTTTATTTTCTTTGCTTATTTTTTTTGAGTTCAATTTATATTTTGATTTATGATGTTTGTTTATATTTTATTTATTATTATTATTAATATTGTTATTTTATTTTATTTTGTTTATTATTATTATTATTATTAATTATTATTTTATTTTATTTTTATTTATATTAATTAGTTTTAGTGTTTTGCTTTATTTGAATTATATGTATTTATAGGTTTATTGCCTTTTTATTTCGGATTACCGTATTTTATAATTTAATGTTAATTTGTTTAAATTATTAACCTAGCGTACCGAGTACCGTATTTGGTAACGTTTACTGAGCGAGCCAATCTGCACGTCACTATCAGAAGTTTGACAGCTACCTACAGTGGCTTCGCAATCTACCTCTCTGTTTGCTGCTCTTCTTGTTAGCAGTTTTGTATTGCATGCATGTACACACGCACTCACAACTATTGAAGTATGTGCGTATATGTATGTAGCTGTGTATGGACGCTCGTTCGTCCCAGAAGGGCGACGAAGATAAATAAAAAATAGCTTGTGTACTTATCTGTTGTGTAAATAGATTGTCCACCAGCGTCTGCGCTTGTGAACACATATGTATGTATGTATGTATGTACATGCATACATATATTCTCTTCCTGTAATTGTGATCCTATATCATATTCTGTATACCTTTGAAAAAAAAAATTATAAAGTTTCTGGTTCTGATTTTTGAAAATGGAAGTGCACTATTGTTTCAATGGTATTATAAAACATATTCATACATAAGACATTTCGAACTTATTCCACAAAAACCATTATAATGCATTAATTTTGCGAGCTTTCTACTTACTATATCTCGAAAATAAAGCTTTTAACTACTATTGCATATACCTATGTACATTGAATTGTGGAAAAGTAATAATATCAAAAAAAAAAAAACAACTCAGAAAATATTTAAATATTCAAATTTAAATTTTCTTTGAGGGTTATTTGGATAACTTAATGCAGTCAAATGTCTACTACTAATATTTAATTCACATCAATATTATTTAAGTCTTAAATAATAATAATATTGTATAATAAACATCAGTTAAAAGAATTTTCTAATCAGTTATCCATCAGCTTTAATAACAAAGTAGTAATCATAAGCGAAAACAACGCATATGCTAAGCGTTTTTACGTACACACATAATAACAGCCATCGCTAGCTAGTATGTATGTATGTGCCTTTGGTGGTGTCTCCCTGCACAACGTCCGCCACATTCGTCACATTCGTGCAAAATCCGGACAGGCCGTGAATGCATGAATGATCGATGACTATAAATGAGCGTAGCGAAGAGAAAAATTTGTACATCCCTTAAATCATAAGCAGAGAGTACCCATATTGGTCTATTTTTTCTCTGTAAGTACACATATTTATGATCGCATGAGTGCCTGAGTTGAATGAGCACCGCATTCACATTCGTGTCACTCGGCTATCAGAAGAAATGAATGTGCTCATGCAGCCCTCTAGTATGTACATACCACAAAGCACAAATGACAACTATATACATATATATAATCAAGTGATGGATTGAGTTTTGGTCCCTCGCTCGCTACGTCTAGGCGTGATGTGCAAAGCCTTAATTTTGTTGTTTTTTAAATGTTACTTTTTATTTTAATTCTAAAATTTAATGATAACTTTGGTTGTCACGGATAGCTGCGAACGCGGGATTCGAGCTCTCGGCCACGTTGCGTATTATTAGGATTTCACAATAATTGTATCCTTTCGTAAGGACTTTACGTTATCCTTTTATAAGGACTTCACAATAACTTTGTTGTGAGCTTCCAATCTTCTAGACCCAGATGGCTTTACACATAAGCCCAATTGCTGACTTGGCAATTCCCACCGTTCAGAGCGCTACATTTGCTTGCTTGTTGACAGCACTCGCAAGCTTCTGTTCTGTGTTGTCATACGACCTGCATACGAGGTTGTTGTTGTTACTGTTGCTACTACGTTGATGTTTTGTAGTAGCTAACAACTGTGCTATTGTTGTGTCTATTTTTTTTTGCTACTGCGATGATGGTTGCTGCAGCAGCCTATCTGAGCTGTTGTTGTGGCTATGGTATATATTAGGATGTTTTTTGTAAAACCGGTTTTCGAATTATTAGGAAAAACCGGGTTCTTAATTTTCAAGAAAAGAAAAAACAGGGTAAACCCGTTCTTGTTCGAAGTAAGAATGTAGTTTAATGCCCGAATTCATTAAACAGTCTCAGTCTCCAATAGGAAAAGGTCACAACTTTTGTCCAGTTAGTATTCCTTAGTATAATAAAGCCTCTAGTCTTGAAATAAAGTCCCTTAGTGTGACCAAGTGATAAGCAGGTCACACGGTGAACAATATCGTTAAACACAGTACGAGGTAGTGAGTTTTTCATACGAAATGCTTATTAATGATTCTGTAAAATGTTAAACCTATACTTCCACTTTGTAAAAGGATTCTACGCATTTAAATGACCTGGAAATCGAAATATTTATAAGCGTTAAAATCACCCACCACATACATAGTATACATACATTTGTATGTATGTATGTACATACCGCAAAGCACAAATGACAACTATATACATACATACATACATATAATCAAGTGATGGATTGAATTTTTGGTCACATGGTAGCCTACCTACATGCACTTACTATGAAAATAAACGAAAATTTAAAAAAATCTGCAATCTTTAATTACACTGCGTTACAAACACGAGCTTTAGTTCTGTCCTATGAACCAAATATACTTTTTCGGAAAGGGGAGAAAAAATAAAAATACACGTGTATCGGTGATTTTCATGTACACGTCAGAATTTAATTAAAAAAAAAAAATTTAGGAAAATCTGAGAATTGATAAAAATCTATTTTTTTTTTTAATTTGACGTGATACAGACATTTCCACGAGTCAGCTCGATTAGATCGCGGAAAAAGGGTTAAAAATCGGTTAAATAGGTAAAAAGGGGTTAAAAATAAAATAAAAAATTCGGACGTGTACATGAAAATGTAACGGCGATTTTTATTTTTTCTCTCTTTTTCGAAAAAGTATATTTGGTTAATAGGACAGAATATGTGTAACGCGGTGTTATTACTACCTGCTAGCTGGGTATATAAATACCTGGTACATATCGCTAAGTGTAAATTCAGTATGCAGCTTTTCAGTCAACTTTAAACGGGGTTTAAACGGCCGACATGGCAGTTTATCAGCTGATTGCTACTTTGTCTTAGTTGCAACAAATTTAAGTGAGCGTTAGTAAACGAAATTTAAAATTAAACTGAGTTTAACTAAAATATGTTTCAATTAGCTCTGGAAAACTGGACCTATGTAAGCTTCGGCTAGTATATGCCATGCTACCTTCTTGCAGATATATTCAAAAACAAATATATACATTAATTACCAATACATATACGCCAATATATAGCCAAAAACTCAGGTCTATAATTATTTAAAGTGGTCTATAGTTATATGTATGTGTACGCATACAACATTATTTTCCAATTCAATGCTAAAATTAGACAAATTTTATGAAGAAAATAAACGCACATCTCTTTCCTTTACGACGTTTTACTTATTTGTTTGCAAATCAAAGAATGAACAAAACGCAAAGCGAGGCAACGGAAGGGCATGTGATTCGTTGTTATAACGACAATTTTAATTTCTGATAGTTGTGCCGCTCTCTTGATATGAGAAACAATGAAAATATATACCATGCCAAAAAAGAGAAGAGCGCATTGCATTGCAGTCCAACCCTTAATTTAGCTTATTGTTGTATGACTCAAGGCATTGTTTGTGATCGTAGCAGAAGAAGCATATACGATGACAATGTGTCACAACGTGTCCAAAGCAAAGCAAGACGGCTTATGCCGGGCTCTAGTGCGCACGATTGAGCGAAACAAAGGTTTCGCCCATCGCTATACCGCTATTCCTCTCTTTGTGATTTTGACAGAATCAGCTGCACCCATTTCCGGACATTAACCATTTTCTTTACTTTGACGGTCTTTTTCCAGCTATTAACCAAACCGCGAATAATTCTGTTGTTTGTATGAGTATAATTTTTTTTTTAATAATATAGCGTTTACGTAATTGTCATGAGGTATTTATTACCCACAGATGTCCGGATACTTAGATGGTGGTGCATTTACCCTACATTACATTTCATTCGCATTTGTTTGTTGTTTTGCTATCTTTCTCTCCCTGCTTAACCAGTGTGACGTCACGCAGACTTCGGTCTCGCGATTTTACTTCGAAAGTGTTCAAAATATGAATTTAAGTTAAAATCTAAATCTGCACAAAATTAGGTCCGCAAGTGAATATAGTGTCCAAGAATTTTAAAAAAATATAATAATTAAATTAATGTTGAATGGGGGAAATGTATCTGTGTTCCAAAAATTATCGTAATATCTGAATCTAATTTTGCAAACCATTTGGTAAACGCAAAATGTCTACCAGCAAACATAAAAAACCGTTACTGCACGTACAACAAAAAGGACGGCGCCTAAATGCTCTTGAAAACATGGAAATATATAAACAAAAAACATTTGATGTGAAGATAATAAACGAGCAAATAAACAGCAACTCTGATGCGATATTTGCACCATTAATGCTTGTTTACAAAAAAACAAAACAAAAACGTAGGTAAAATGACAGATACCAACATACAAAACAAACCTATAACCAATACCTTAACGGAGTAAAATTATTGACTATCTACCTGTTCTTACCGCAAAGGGAGTTTCGAGATAAAAAATACCCCTTTTGGACTCTAACTGCGCGAGACTTTAGGTACCTATGTATACTCAGGACACTTAACATTTGTTAACATTACGATTATACACCAATACCTGATTAACCACAAAAACGAAATAAATACAACACCGGTTGACGGAAAATCGTTCCAGCAAATATCAATATGGTCTTATCTTATTGATAAGAACTTTGTGTTTGCTGTTTACTCGGTTTAATTTTTACTGTTTATTAATATATTTATGTACATGTTGACTGCTTGTAAAGCCATAGGTTAAGACGAACTTATAATAGTAAATAAACGTTTATTGTATGAAAAGCCGGTTTACTTACGAGATTTACGCAGTTACGAGGCATTTGCGCGTTTAGATGAATACCCATAATAATCTGGAACTATCGTATGTATGTAAGTACGCATAAAAATTTCCAGACTTATTGGCAGTTACATATATGCGCGACCAATTTTATTTCCCTCACTTAAAATACGAGACGAAGCAACTATTAAGAGGGTATTCCGATTTCATATCGTTTGTTTTTTCAACATATTTTTTATATATCATATTGTTAGTTCCAAGGTATCTTTGCTACAATATTTAACGATTACAAAATAGGTTTATTCATCAACAAATATAAAAGATAAGCCTCCATGATGGGTTCAAAGTGGACGTTGTACAAACGACACCTCCTGTTTCTTGGCAAGATTGTAAGAGTTTCACATATCTTAAATTCACAAATGAAACATTTTTGTAATCGGGGTCGAATCTGCTAAAAGATGAATTACAATCACGCTAATCCGATGATTTACTCAATAATATTGACAAATTATCGGAATTTTTTGTTGTTTAATTATACCAAATTTTCTTGGATTCAAATAATTCTTGTTCATCTTTTTCCTGCGAATTATACGAGTAATTTAGATATTAAATTATAAGTTGCCAAGAACCCGTAAAAATGTTATTTTGAGAAAAACGCCTTTAAAATGTTCCGGGTCGTGGGCTCGTAAGGTGAGCGCACCGATGAAACGTATATTCTTTCAAAACTACTATAGATACAATAATAAAATTTTAGACTAACATTCGGTGATAGTTGTAGAATAAGAAAGTTAAATAAAAAAAATTTAATTTTTTTGAACCAAAAAACCGGCATACCTTCTTAAAATAAATCTCCTAGGTAAGTATCAATTAAGAAGATAATTTTCTTCTCAGGCATAATACAGTGCGCAATTGCATATCTGTCTGAAAAAATCTTATGTGTCGCTACACAATATGATAAGTGTATTGAGAAAACTCGGATTCACATTTTGGTAAATTTTCGAGTTTTGGTTTTAGCAACATCGGTTTTTGTGTATGATTAGTTTGTTTAAATTAGGATGTTCCTTTGAAATAAAACGACCTCAATTCGTTAGTTATTTGCATATTTACATTCCAGCTCTCTCGGAAGAATGAATACAAAAATATTATTAAAGCTAACTCTTAGTATCGAAACGACATGAATTAAATAAATAATTGCTGACGCTGCGCTTCCCACGAATTGCATTTTGCATTTCGCCTAAATATCAATTACGTTGCAGGTCGATTACCTACATTGGCTATGCGCGTGTTTGAAGAAATGCGGCATCAGCACTTTTACAGTAGTTAGTGTGCTGGACCCCTTGTTAACTACCCCCCTTCGAACATCTGCGTCCCGCAGATGAGTAAATTTTTGAGGAAGATCCTTGGTGTGGGTCGTTGGCTGGTCCTGATGTCCTGCTTCGTTTAATCTAGGACCTCGCTGAAGTTGGCAAGCCAACTTTTACTTAAGGAAAAATTACCTATTGGATAATTTGCAGTAAATTATCCGTGAAAAGAAAAATTTTGCCGCGGTCATATTCCAAGAAATTTCGCATGCACTGCTAACTTCAGCTGAAGTTAGCGTGCCCCAATTAAAAAAAGTATGAAGGAGATCAGCTAGGAAACTTTTTCTTGCACAGTAATTTGCCTCTTTTTTGCCGTAATTAAACGGTATATTCCGAAAATTCAAAACAAATTAAAAAAAAAAAATGTTCATATGCCCTGCCAACTTCTTGTGAAAAAAGTATGAAAGAGATCAGCTAGGGAATTTTTTCTTGCACAGTAATTTGCCGTAATTAAACGGCACAAATCAAAAATTCGAAAAAAAAAAATTTTAATTTTCCATATGCACTGCCAACTTCAGGTGAAGTTAGCGTGCCACATTAAGGAAAAGTGTGAAAGAGATCAGCTAGGGAATTTTTTCTTGCACGGTAATTTGCCGCTTTTTTGCCGTAATTCGAATAAATTTTTTTTTTAATTTTCCATATGCACTGCCAACTTCAGGTGAAGTAAGCGTGTCACATTTAAGAAAAATATGAAGCAGATCAGCTAGAGAATTTTTTCTTGCACAGTAATTTGCCGCTGATTTGCCGTAATTAAACGGCATAAATAAAAAATTCGAAATTTTTTTTTTTAATTTTCCATATGCACTGCCACCAACTTCAGGTGAAGTTAGCGTGCCACATTTAAGAAAAGTGTGAAAGAGATCAGCAAGGGAAATTTTTCTTGCACAGAAATTTCCCCCCTTTTTACGTTATTTAACAAAATAAGGTATAAGGCAGCCCTAAACATTATTATGTATTGAATTCTCGCACAATCTGCATAAATTATGGAGGGAGCGTTGAAAGAGTGCGAAAATACCGTTAGTTTTGCGCAAGAAAAGGAAAGCATATGCTCAAGCTAGTACGTTCCGATATGGAGCGGTACAGTCGCGTATGATGCAAAGATACACCAGAGAGTATAAATTGACCAAGAGTGGACTAACGATACTGAACAGCGTTACTTTCCGCATTTACACTCAATTGTTTTCGCTCTGTTTTTGTGCTAATTCAGTTCTTTGTGCTAATTGAGACAAATCACCTTAGCTGCAGAATGATTACGTGTAATTAAAATTATAAATTTTTTCAGATTTGCGACTCCTCGAGAGCTCTTCTTACAGCCTCGATCATCACTTTTACTTGATATCGCACTGTAGAAGAATATTGCGATGCTTTCTTTGAAAACGCTACTTTAATGGAAACGGAGACGTTAATTAGTATAGACGTTGCCCACTATATTAAAAATCGAAATTACTTTTTTGGCGTAGAATACGTCTTACCTTACGGTATGGGCACCCATGTCAGGTTTTTATTGTTGTAATCTCTATTTCTTTAATTATAAGGAAACGGCACGGTAACTTTTTTTAAAAATTTTTTTGTAGTCAAATGAAGATGTTAGCTTTCGTTTGACATACATTTCATGTTGGTTGATATCTTCCTAATATTTAAATTTCTCAAATGAAAATTGTATAAACACATGCACACAAATATAATAATAATAATAATCCCAACGGTTGTATCCCTCCATACCCGCCCGACCGACGCGAGGGGCGCATCCGCATGACGCACGGATATATAAAGAAAAAAAAAATTTTGTTTTTTCATATATATTGCGCCGAGTCATGAAAGGCAGAGGTTTGTTAAGTGTCGAGATCTAAAACTGTTCAGCTACAGAACAAATGCTCATCAGCTGATCGAATAGTAATATATGTATATGTATGTATGTATTAATTATTGAGAGGATTGAGTATAGTTTTCTTTATGTAAAAAAGTGAGTCTGAAATATCAAAAGAACCGGAGTGAGTGTTAAAATCCTGACACAAACTACGGAGTGGCTCATTTAACTCAAAATTACTTTTACATGGCTTCAGAAAGAGAGGCCGGAAATGTCTTGAAATTCTGGAGGGAACGTTAAGTTTTATTTCGCTAAGAAGAGACGGGCTAGAGATCAAGCCTGTCAGTAACTTGTGTGGTGTTTGGTTGAGTGTTTGCTGTTGGGCGATTTAAATGTACTCGTGCAGCCCTTTCTTTGTATTGCATAATTTTAGGCGGGCAAGTTAAAGTAGAGTAAAGGCAGAGAAAGCGCTGCCAACTACTGCTTATTGGTGATTTTAACACAGAAATCACTTCAAATACTAGATTGGCGAAATTTATGAGCGATACGTTTAATTTGGATTATATTCGAAATGATGCTCCCACAACTATTGATAACACAACCATTGACTTAGTTTTTGCGAGAAATTTAAATGTTAATTTAAAAACATATTTATCCTATTTTTCCCATCATAAGCCTATATTCTCAAAAGTAACTTTCAAATAATCAAATAGATTTGGGTCTGTTATTTATCATTTATCTTTACTATTGATAACTACCATTGACTTCGTTTTTGCGAGAAATTTAATTGATAATTTAAAAACATTTTTATCCTATTTTCCTATCATTAGCTTATGTATATCATCAAAAGTAACTATCAAATAAAGAAATTCATTTGCTTGCATTATTTATCATTATAAATTATCATTATACATATGTTTTCTGTCTTATCGGATGGCGTATTCTACGTTAAACTTAATGGCCGTGTCTCTGACACAGCCTCCTTTTTTACATTAAAATCAAGTAACTAAAAATGTACATACATATGTACATATACATAATGTTAACAAAACTGAATTCTTATGTTTTAATAAAATCCTTAAATATTTGTTTTGCTTTATAAGCACTGCAGTAAAACAAAAATTTCAGGGATTTTTTTTTTCGAATTTACCACGTACATATGTACATACATATGTATATATGTATAAAATTTTTTTTCGAATTATTGCTTTATGCCGTTTAATTACGGCAAAAAAGCAGCAAATTACTGTGCAAGAAAAAATTTCCTAGCTGATCTCCTTCATATTTTTCTTAAATGTGGCACGCTAACCTCACCTGAAGTTGGCAGTGCATATGGAAAATTTAAAAAAAAAAATGTTTTCGAATTTTTTATTTATGCCATTTAATTACGGCAAAAAAGCGGCAAATTACTGTGCAAGAAAAAATTCCCTAGGTGGTCTCCTTCATATTTTTCTTAAATGTGGCGCGCTAACTTCACCTGAAGTTGGCAGTGCATATGGGTAAGTCCCAAGTAAGGTCTACCGCGAACGGAAAATTCAAAGTGGTCAGAGTTTGTTTTTGTGTCGCGTCTGTTTCCAAAAACTACATACACAAGTTCCTATAAGCAAACATGTCCTTCAACCAAAAAAAGGTTTTTTGCAGTTAAGTAGGCATATGTACATACATCTTTCAAAAAATAAAATAGTTTTTTACCGAACTGTTGAATAAAATATTTTGTTAGTGATTAAAATTTGTCGCGTCCGCAACCGTTAGTACAAAAATCCACTTGAACAATAACATGTGTATATTAACATTTTTGTTTATAGATGGAAACAACCATAAAGAAAAAAAAGTACAGAAAAAATTAAGAAGTGGCGGGAAAAGATGAAGGAAAACGAAGATAAGTGGCAGCAATATAAGCGCAAAGAAGCAGAAAGGAAGCGGAAGCTTCGAGAAAAACAAAAGGAAAAACTACAAATCGATCGAAATCTGCTTGATGAAAAGTGAAAGGAGGATCGCTTGCGACGACAAATATTGCGGCAAAAAGAGAAAGCTGGTGCTGGGAAAGCTATAAGTAAAGTTAAGGCTGCGTTTCCGAAGGACATAAGAAAGAAAAGAGCAGTTCTTAAGGGTTTGTGTAAGACGTATAATATAAAAAACGACTCAAGCAGGAACAGGGAGAAGGCACGACACAATCAGAGACAGGCAGAACTAATAAAAGCATTTTTGATGCAAGATGGTATTAGTGCGCAGGCTCCTGGTAGAAAATACACAGTACTGAGGAAGGAGAAAGTAATTGCAAAACGTTTTATGCTTATGACTCTAGGAGAAGCATACGAATCATTTAAAACTGAATTTCCCTTTGAAAACGTTAGCAGAGACCTTCATACGTTCTGGTAGCTAACAAGTTACCTCATAATATGTGTGTCTGTAAGTACCATGCTAACTTTAACTTTTTACTGGAAGGCGGTCAAAGTGTCTTACCAAATATTTCTAAGAAATCCGATGAATTCCTTTCAACAGTTTGCTGTAACGTTAAAAGTGAAGAGTGTATGACAAATGAGTGTATAAGTTGCGTACGCGATATCAAAACGATATAATTCCGATAGGATTTTTAAAAAAGATGGATCGGGAAATTAAATGGAAACAGCGGCGAAAAGTGGATGATCGCTTGACGTTGAATCAAACTATCGCTCCACTAGCAGATTCGATTCATGATCTACAAATTCAATTGCCAGTTTTGAAACTGCACTGCTTCGTTAAACGATCCCAACAGGATTATTTTAAAAGTAAAAGAGCTGGTTTAACAACAAATACGCTAGTCTTGCAAGTCGACTTTGCTGAAAACTATCGCTTGTCCTGCCAAAACGAAATTCAAGATGCACATTTTAATTATAGTCAAGTCACTATCTTTTCATGTGTTACTTGGCTTTTGGATGAAACCAAATCGTTTGCGATTATAAGTGATAGATTGAGCCACAATAAATATGATGTTTATTGTTTCCTTTCAAAGGTTGTGCATAATATAAGAATAGAATACAAACAAATTGACAGCATTTATATCTTCTCGGACGGAAGTACCAGTCAGTTTAAAAATAAATTTATTATAACAAGTATTCCGCTTCTTGCTAGTAACTTTGGCTGTAAAACTTTAGAGTGGAACTTTTTCTCCACCTCACATGGCGAAGGCGCTGTAGATGGCATTGGAGCTGTGATCAAAAGAAAAGTTTGGCAAATTGTTAAAACTAAGAATGTTCTTCTAAAAGATGCTTTATCCTTTTTTGAGTGTGCTCAAAGTAACATCGTATCGAGAGTTTTAGTCCCAAACTATCTAAGCTATGGGAAAATCATCCAACGGGATTTAAAGTTATCATTACTTTTCTTTAATCGATAGTCGCTATATTGAAGTTGGTCGAACTGCTTATTCTTTGAAAAAGAAAAAAGTTAAAGTGCAGTAAATCACATGCATGCAATCTAGTTGTACGTTACTTTTAAGTCTCTTTATTACTTTCTTGCACTTGAAATGTAATTTTTGTTTATTCTTATGAGAATTTCATTAAAAACTAAAACAGACCTATTTACTGTATATTACTCATTGAGGTGGTCCCCATGTTATACATATGTATGTATATGTAGAGTGCTGGTTCAAGTCACGGGAGAAATAACATCAAAATTACTAAGAAAACTTCTGAAGGGAATCGCTTCTCGGCAGTTTTTTGCCAAACCCTTTTTAGTGCTGGTAAACAAAAATTCATTTGGCTTATCGGATGCCGTTTGGAGTCGGTTAAAAAAGTATCAGACTACAAATTTGAGAAAAAACTCTGCATAAATATCCTCGGAAATGATATACTTTATAAAATTTATTATGTATTATTATTATTACTATTCATTGATAAAAATTTGTCGTGTCCGCAATGTAGCGTCCACAACCATACTTAATCTCGTACCCAACTTTTTAGAAAGATATTTTAACTTTCGTAAATCTTCAAACGGGGGGCCTTATTTGACCTTACATCACTCATTTAAAAAACATATATTATCCTCTAATTTTCGCTAAGTTTTACATACTTTCGCAAGCATTAAAAAATTCTTCCGTTTCACGTCGCGTGCGAACCACATTATATATTGATATATATAAGAACTTTAATCCTTAAAGTCCCCAAAAAATATATATGTATAATATAATATACATTGTATATGGAGCGAAGCACCCTGGCAGTGCTTTGCAATTATTATAATATGCATTGAGTTCGCTTCTTTTTCCTGCCTTTTAACAAGAATTAAACACTTGCGAATGTCGCGTCCGTAACCCAGGACTTACCCATATGGAAAATTTTTAAAACAATTTATTCGAATTTTTGATTTATGCCGTTTAATTACGGCAAAAAAGCGGCAAATTACTGTGCAAGAAAAAATTCCCTAGCTGATCTCTTTCACACTTTTCCTTAATGTGGCACGCTAACTTCACCTGAAGTTGGCAGTGCATATGGAAAATTAAAATTTTTTTTTTTCGAATTTTTGATTTATGCCGTTTAATTACGGCAAATTACAGTGCAAGAAAAAATTCCCTAGCTGATCTCTTTCATACTTTTCTTAAATGTGGCACGCTAACTTAACCTGAAGTTGACAGTGCATATAAAAATTTAAAAAAAAAAATTTGTTTTGAATTTTCGGTAGATACCGTTTAATTAAAATTATGTTTGTTGAATTTTTGATATATGCCGTTTAACTACGTTGATTGTAGTCGTAAGTTTCTTCCAAATTATATTGCATATGATTGCCAGGATTGTCAGGGCAACAGCGTCAAAAATTAGGGAAAAGTGAAAACTATTGCCAAGCTGCTTTACATGGTGAATATTCTCTACACTGAGCCCGTAGATGTAGTCCAAATTTAATTTCAACCAATCCCTTGTAACGTTGACCAGAGCGGGTGGCAAAGCTTGGACTGCGCGTACTGATCTGCTGGTGAACGTTTGATTTCCCAACGTGATTGTTTCGTTATTTATTAAAATGACATAGGTTCCATTGAGGTGCGTGGAGTAGTTTCCCCTCGCAGTTCTCCTTGAAAGTTTGTAGCAAATACTGTTGCGTCTGCGATCATCTGGACGCTTCTGCGGTTGTCCGCTTCAAAATGGCATTTGGGGTGCAATGGGGTACAGTGGTGCTTCTGGGTATGGGGGTGCAATGGAATACAGTGGTGCTTCTGGGTATGCGGTTACAGTTGCGCGGCTGTACTCAATCCCTACTCTTACGTCCGCGTTCGTGTACCCTGGGCAACGTGAGCAACCCATGTGCGAGATAAGGTAACCAACCCGTGTGGAGCCATGGGTCACGGCTAATAGAGAGGGAGCTTTAGTGGAGCCACTCGACATATTCGGTTTAAGGGTCCACTAAATTCCGCAGCGTCTGTTCACCAGGAGGTGCGTCTGCAAGCGGGCGTCTGCCTTGGAGCAAGCAGCTCGCTATTTAACGAATTTAAAATTTCAACCCCCAGCAATGGGTTGTGCGCAGAGCTTGGAACCCGCCACGTAAAAAGACAACTTCCAATGAAAAGTAAAGCAAAGCCTCGGACAGGATCCCTTTTTAGATGACGAGCACAGCAAACGTTTTAAGGACCATGATTTGAGGGCATGCACCTGGATTGCCGAACCCTTAATTGGGAAGGCTGGTAGATGTCCTCGGCAGAGCGAAGGCTGGGAGAGCGACATCGCCGTAAAGTACTGTCGTTCACTCCGGTGGACGAACGTCTCGCCACAATTCGCATAAAGGCGAGATTCTTCAACATCTCCCATGCCCCGACGGAAGAGCAGGACGATGGGACCAAAGATTGCTTCTACGAACTCCTGGATCTCACATTCGAACACTGCCCCCAACACGATATAAAAATCGTGCTAGGCGATTTTAATGCCAAGGTGGGCATGGAGGGCATCTTTGGTTCCACAGTTGGAAAATTCAGTCTCCACGAGGAAACGTCTGATAACGGATTGAGACTGATCGACTTCGCCCGGGGCCCGAAACATGGTAGTCTGTAGTACCAGGTTCCAGCAAAGGAGCTTACATCAGGCTACGTGGCTGTCTCCAGATGGTAAGACACGAAACCAAATCGACTACGTTGTGATAGACGGAAGGCACGCTTCCAGTGTCCTTTATGTGCGCACGATCCGAGGAGCCGACATTGACTCGGACCACTATCTTGTCGCAGCCAAGATACGCACGCGCATCTGTGCATCAAAAAGCGTGCGGAGAGGCACACAAGGAAAGCTCGACGTCGGAAAGTTGCAATCACAACAGACAACCACGCACTTCGCTATTCGACTCGCATTCCTGCTCTCTGAGAGATATTATCAACACAGCGATATTTCAGAGCAATGGAACCACATCTCTTGCTCTTTACGTATCGCCGCTGAACAATCTATTGGTTTTCGGAACGGAAAGATGCTGCCTTCAGAACCACGTTGCGATCGGGCGCAACGCGAGCCTTGCGGAAGAGATATCGAGAATTGAAGAAGGAAGCGAGACGCATTTTTCGAGAGAAGAAGAGAAAGGCCGAAATGCGTGAGTGCGAAGAGCTTGAAATGTTGGCCGACAGGAAAAGCGCCCGAAAATTCTTTCAGAAAGTACGACGGCTAACAGAAGGTTTAAAGACCGGGGCGAATTCCTGTAAGAACGACAACGGCTACCTTTTGACTGACGTTCAGAATATACTTAGTTTATAGAGGGAACACTTCTCCACACTACTTAGTGGTAGTGACAGAGACCACCTTGGAGAAGATGATGACCCCAAAACCACAATCAATGACGACGGAGTTCATGTTCCGTTACCCGACTGCGATGAAATCCGTATAGCAATAGCACGGCTAAAGAACAACAAAGCGCCCGGAGTTGACGGACTGCCAGCTGAGTTATTCAAATACGGTGGAGAAGAGTTGGTAAAGCGCATGCACCAGCTTATCTCCAGAGTATGGTCGGACGAATGCATGCCTACTGATTGGAATCTAAGTGTACTTTGCCCAATCCACAAGAAGGGCGATACTGCAATTCGCGCCAACTATCATGGTATAAGCCTTCTTAACATTGCGTATAAGGTTCTGTCGAGCGTATTGTGTGAGAGACTAAAGCCCACCGTCAATGAACTGATTGGACCTTATCAGTGTGGCTTTAGACCTGGTAAATCTACTATCGACCAGATATTCACAGTGCGCCAGATCTTGGAAAAGACCCAAGAAAGAAGAATCGTCACGCACCACCTTTTTGTCGACTTCAAAGCCGCTTTCGACAGCACAAAAAGAAGTTGCCTTTATGCCGCAATGTCTGAATTTGGTATCCCCGCAAAACTTATACGGCTATGTAAAATGACGTTGAGCAACACCACCAGCTCCGTCAGGATTCGGAAGGACCTCTCCGAGCCGTTTGACACCAAACGAGGTTTCAGACAGGGTGACTCTTTGTCGTGTGACTTTTTCAACCTTATGCTGGAGAAGATAATTCGAGCCGCAGAACTAAATCGGTCAGGCACTATCTTTTATAAGAGTGTGCAGCTGCTGGCGTACGCCGATAACATTGACATCATCGGCCTTAACAACCACGCAGTTAGTTCTGCCTTCTCCAAACTGGAAAGAGAAGCAAAGCGAATGGGTCTGGGGTGAACGAGGGCAAGACGAAGTATCTCTTGTAAGCAAATAAACAGTTGGCACATTAACGACTGGGATAAAACATCACTGTTGACAGTTATAACTTTGAAAAAGTAGAAGACTTCGTTTACTTAGGAACCAGCATTAACATCAATAATAATGTTAGCCTCGAAATCCAAAGGATGATCACTAGGGTGACAGTTAATTTCGAAAGTGATATTTTCTTTGGTCTCAGTATTTTTTTATGTGTAGTTTTATTTAAAAAAAATTCTAGTAAAATTTCAAGGTCGTAGGAAGAGGATTAGGCGGCGCGTCGGCCCCCCAAAGTTACACAAAATACGTTTTTTCACGCAAATTCTTACTTTGACTGCTTGTAACTTTCTCTGTGTTTTTTTTTTTTTAAACATTACTGGCGAAAGATGTTCATTAATATGTCTACAATAACATCTGTCAATAACATTTTTGTCTAATGTTAATATTTAATGAAAAAAACTTAAATATAGGAGAAAAAGTACGCCTCAATGTCGATTTATTATACTTAAATAAAACTACTTATGTATATGATTTCTCTTTTTATTAATATTGTTTAAAGCACTTGAGACAATGTCTTTTTATTACAGTCCGGAAACCGATGGCGGTAATCGCTAACAATTTTTAAAACAAATTGTTTTTGGCGTTCATTTTTGGTAAATAGTTTATTATACTCTTCCATCAATTTAACCCCCCTTTCGGCAGTGTCATTTGTAACATTTAATTTTTTCATCAGTTCAGCCGCTTTACAATAAGATTGGTCCTGCTCCCATTTGTCTGGGTTTAATTTAAAAAAATCAGTATTTATTTGAAATCTTTCAAATAATGCTTTTGTTTCGGCAGAGACGAACTGTTCAATTCCGTCATGGAATATTTCAACGATTTCTCTATCATTTATTGTAGCTCGCTTTGTGTTTTGCTCTTGTTCAAAATCATTTTCCAAAGCCGCCACCATTTTTTGTTTTGAAAAAAGGGATACGTTGCTGTCAAAAAATGCAAGACCAACCGCCTCAGGGCTTAAATACCACAAGTGGTTCCTGAACTTTTTAAGAGCAACATAAGATATAGCAGCATCAATTTTTTTGAAGTTTTCAAGTTTTTGTAAAAATAAAAAATCTTGATATGGCGCTTTAATGGCCAAAGGAGCAGAACACCACGCTTCGACATAGACTTCAGCAATAAAATCACAAATTTGACGAAGCCCATTTAATTCAGTTGCTGAAAGCTGGAACTCGTTACGGAATAAAAATATTTTTAGACAGTAAATCGCTTTTGCCATCCACCTTGCATGGTGAACAGCTCCTGGCGATCGAAACATTAGGCTGTTTGGATGTGTCTTTTCTGGTTTTTGACCCAGGAAGAGCAAAGTGAGTTCCAAGAATTCTTTATAGTCTTCCCTGGGTTGTTTTTCTTCCAAGATATTATTTACTGCACCGATAATGCGAACAGCAGACTCTTTCATGTACGTCTTGACAGTTGGATCGTTGATGCCATACTCATAGTTTTTAGCATCAATCTTAGCCCAAGCATTTTTAAATTTCTCAAACATTTTAACGTTTGGACTTCCATAACAGCTTATTTTTTCTTCGAAAACGCATCTTAAAACAATCTCGTATATATGATGACGGCATGGTAACCATAAAAGTTGTCTTTGTAAATTATTTTCAATTAACGTACAGGTACCATTGAAACGCCCAGTATTGACCGCTGTTGTATCAAACACTAAAGCTTTGATGTGATTTTGCAGACCATATTCATAAATAGCATCGCATACAGCGGATGCCTGTTCTTTTCCAGTACCGGAATCAAGTGCAGGTATTTCAAGAAGCTGTTCAACTTTACCGCTTGATATTATTATAGACAACCTATCAACTTTATCATTTCCCGTCAGCGCCGGCAAAAGTTTACCATCCCAATGAAGGCAGATAGCGTCGAGCTCATTTAATTTTAATTTATTTTTTAATGCTGAAATTCTTTCTTCACGGATTTGTTCCCTTTCCTGGTGTACAGACGTTCGGTTTAAAATATAATCTTCAACATTATTACCCAGAGCTTCAACGACTGCGCTTATTAGATGAACCGCATGTCTGTCACTGATTTTACAGACATCGAGTGCGGCCGCCAGTTTTGGTGTTAGTATTTTATTTGTTCCCCTACATTTTTTGGCTGGAGGTTGCCTACAACGTGGGTCACATTCCATATCTGGAAAACTGTTATCATTCTCTGAAGATTCAGATGACAGCAACTCTGCAGTTTCATCTAATAAAAACGACTTAATTTAAAAAAAATAAAAAATAAACAATAACATACAACGAACCAATTAATGCAATTTCACGATTATTCCGCTCCACTTGTTGTAATAAATTGTTGTAGCGTTCTTCAAGTCGGCACTCTCGGCGTACTTCTTCGTAATCGATACCATACATAAAGCCTGGGCGCCCCGTTTTTCGTTGACTTATCAAGATATCAATATCTTCTTGATTCGACATTATTTTTAATGCACTTGCATGCGCCACGTCAAAAAGCATATCCAATTTTTCTTTACTTTGCTCTTATGGAAATTAGAAGTCTTCTTTGAATCTTTTTGAAAGCTTTGCCATTCTTTATACAATTTCTCTACATTTGTAATGCAGTGTTGTTTATCCTTGACCGGAATGCGGGCTTTTTCCCAGAACACGAATAGTTCTTTTACAACTAAATCTGAACTTTCCCGTAAATTTTTTTTTACTACACGTAAATTGAAAAACAAAACTTTCAACACTTCTATATTGGAGGGTAGTTTACTTCCCGTTAATGAGTTGGTACAATAACCAATTAAATATATGCGTTCACGTAAATTTCTAGCAGACATTTTCGACTTTTCACATTCAAATATTCACTTCGAATGATTTTTTTGCAAATTTAATGCTATTAAAAAATGTTTGCGGCTGCTGCATATAACTGTAAAATAAGAATCTATTTTCCGAGAAACATTGGTGCTGATTTTTTGTCGGTAGCTTACGCAAGCATTGAGAATAATATTGTTGAGGTTGTAACGGGAATATTCTCGGTCCCAATTGTCAATATTATAGATCGCTTCAGCATACAGGCAAAAAAAATTTGAAGCAAACTTTTAAAGACAATTCTTACGCTTGAAAACAAAAGTAAACAAAAAAAGTCTGAAGTTCGGACTAGCGAGGTCTTACTGTATGTAATTGTTGAAGCTACTCTTACGTAAATCATAAGGAATTTTCTATATGAATCTTTAATTAAATAAATCTGAACAAAATCCAAAATTTGAATCATATAAGTAATTTTATTTAAGTATAATAAATCGACATTGAGGCGTACTTTTTCTCCTATATTTAAGTTTTTTTCATTAAATATTAACATTAGACAAAAATGTTATTGACAGATGTTATTGTAGACATATTAAGTAATGTTTAAAAAAAAAAACACAGAGAAAGTTACAAGCAGTCAAAGTAAGAATTTGCGTGAAAAAACGTATTTTGTGTAACTTTGGGGGGCGACGCGCCCCCTAATCCTCTTCCTACGACCTTGAAATTTTACTAGAATTTTTTTTAAATAAAACTACACACAAAAAAACACTGAGACCAAAACAATAAAGAAAAAAAAAATACTCCATACATTTAATTGTCACCCTAATGATCACTCTTGCCAACAAGTGCTACTTCGGACTGAGTAGGCAACTGAGCAGTAAAGTCCTCTCTCGACGGACAAAAATCACGCTCTATAAGTCTCTCATTATGCCCGTCCTAATGTATGGCGCAGAAGCATGTACGATGACGATATCTGACGAGAAGGCTCTGGGAGTGTTCGAGAGAAAGATTATCCGAAAGATGTATGGGCCTTTACGCCTTTGCGATGGCGAATACCGTAGAAGATGGAACGATGAGCTGTACGAGCTTTATAACGACATAGATATAGTGCAGCGAATTAAGATCCAGCGGCTTCGCTGGGTTGGTCATGTCGTTCGAATGGATGAAAGCGCTCCAGCTCTGAAAGTATTCGACACGGTACCCACCGGTGGTAGCAGAGGAAAAGGGAGGTCTCCTATGCGTTGGAGAGACCAGGCCGTAAGGGACTTGGGTACGCTTGGTATTTCCAACTGGCGCCAGTTAGCGAAAAAGAGAAATAACTGGCGTGCTGTGCTAAGCTCGGCCAAAATCGCATAGGCGGTTATCGAGCCAATGAAAGAAGAAGAAGAAGTTCAATTAAATATTGACCTGTTTTGAAAGTCAAATTTGAATATACTATACCCAAGTTATGTGAAATATTTCGGTATTGGTGTCCAAAGAAATTGTTATGAGAAAGCTTCAGTTTAGAAGGATGCAACTGAATGAAAATAAGTATGAAACAAATAGAAGAGGTATAAGTATTTCATTGAAAAAAATACAAATTTACTAACTTTGACAATGCGAGTAGAATTGGTTCGATAATCAAACGAATTCATGCGGTAGCTAATGGTTTAACCGACACCAATTCTTCAATCCGGTGTTTCATAAGCCATGCAGGCCTAACGGAGATTTATGATATTGAATAAAATACAATACCAAATCCAGGTCATTATAAGTTTGGGTTATCAACCCTCCACGGCTGGACTCGATTCTTTGAATTACAACACATAGCCTATCGTATGCCCTTCAAGACATGGCAAATATGAAATGAAAATAAGGCTTTATTTAGTGAATTCAAAATAGTTCAAAAGCAGGACGGGTTTAATAATTGATAAAGTCAGGCAAGGTTTTGGTACAACGAATGATAGAAACCCTGCTGGGAGTTTGTTTGCAAATGTTGATGTTGCCGCAGAAACGACACGTCGGGATAAATCTTGAACTTAAAATTTGTCTCTAGGCCTCATCTTTTGTAAGCAACTTGCAACAGAACACTAGTTAGCTTATCGTATAGCGAGGAAAGCAACAACAAAAATAAGCGAGTTGAGTTGAAATAATCGGGTTGAAATTTAAAAGTAGCCGACCTCATTGAAAGTGTTGGAAAGTGAGAAAAAGTGGTGCTGTTGTGAATAATCATTGGAAAGTACCAAGGAAAATTAAAAACATAAAAATAAGTAAAAAAAAATAAAGCAGACGTAAGTAAAATCGCCTCTTATAAGAATTACTCATTTTGTTTTTTTTGCTAGCAAATTTTACAAACGATCATTAATTTTGACAGACTAGTGGTGTAAAGTGTATTCAAATATAAGAGAGTTGATTATAAGCGAGTTGTACGTTCTTTTGCAAGTAGCTTACAAAAGATGACTGCTGCTGTTGCTAAAAGTCGTCTCTTGTGGAAAAGAAATTATAGTTTGTAGTTCTGTGCATAAAGTTTTAATACACGGATGCGATGTAATTTAGTACTTTGGGTTTCCAATAGGTAATAATATTTTCTTAGTTATTTACTTATTTGTCTAATTATTTCTTTCAACGTATTTTGGCAGGCTTATCATCTGAAGAAGCGTTAGAAAGTTCACATAGAAACTTTAGAAAACGATGGCTTTCTGGCATACCAATTAAGATTTAATTATTCACTTTTTATTATCGTCGGATTCATTTCTTTCATCTCGAAGGACCAAAGAAAGAAATCATCAAGAGGCTCGGTTTAAGTATTAAGCAATGCATTGTTGAAAATAAAGAAACATATAATAACATTGAACTATTTTCATCGGTTCTAAGTTCCTTCTCTGAGGATTTCAGTTCAGAAACTGATACATAACACTGTGGAACATTTTTGGGATTATTGTCTGGGGGGTGAGAAATTCCAAGTCAGGGTGATGGTACTAGGTCAGTATAGTAAAACCCTCAAAGGGTTTGGCGTTCGTATGTGTCAGTTTTTTTTTATGACCTTTTAAATTTTTTCCTTATCTTGATGTTTTTTCGCTTAGTTGTAACATTTTGACAAAAACGTAGTTTAACATAACTCGAGAACCACTTGTCCGATTTTGATGAAACAAATTTAGAAAAATTAAGAACTACAATTTCTATTTGTTTTTATTTGTTTTTATTCAAAAAACTGTCATTTATCGCCTTTTTATAAATTTTCCCAATAGTTCCAGACTTCTGGCCATAAACTACTAAAAAAATAAAGTAAACATTTTTATAATTTTTTATTTTTATTTTATTTATTTATTTTTATTTATTTTAATAAATATTGCCTAGACTTTTTCGATGGTGGTTGTTCGGGACTAGTGGCATTGCATTCATCGCTATCACCACACATAATGTCAATGTGTGACTCCACTGTTGGCCCTTCTCCTGAAAATTCTTTATCATCAAGATCATCCCTGTCTTGCCACACAAGCTTACTCCACCAGCAAATTTCCGCAATTATTGCACTCGGCGACTTTTTGCCTCTATATCTGTAAGTTTTTGTTTTATTAAAATGAGTTTGAAAAAATAAAAAATCAGTATTACCTCATTTCAAATGGCATAGCAACTTGATGATAGCGTTCACCTTGTCCATCAGATTCGGTAGCCAATTGTTTGCTGAAGTAGTCCAGATGATGATGTAAATAATGGATTTTCAAGGACATGTGGACACCAATTTCCGAGAATGCTCTTAACATCCTTGCGACAGAAACATCGTAGTTGTTAGAACGATGCTTTCCCAACAAGCCTTCTATTACTTCTTTGATTGCCTGCCATGCATTCAATTCAGCGTCAATCAAAATATTGTTGAATGCGTCACTTTTAATCAGCTTTCGTATATCTGGACCATTTAGTACGCCTGTTTGGAAAAAATTTATTTGTTAAGATGGAAAACCATGGGAAATGAATGTGATATTATAACTTACCTTCTTTAATTTTACTTTCGCTGAGTCTCGGGTAAATTAGTTTCAAAAACAAGAAAACTTCATCTCTTTTGGCGACAGTTTTGATAAAATTCTTAACAATTCCAAGTTTAATATGCAGTGGCGGCAGCAATATCTTCTCCTTCGGCACTAGAGGCTCACGAATAATATTGGCCGTTTGTAACCTGCTGTGCTCTCTGGGTTTCCATCCGTGGCATGCATATTGGTCACCGGAAAATCGTGTGTCCCAATCGCACAAAAAGCACATATATTTTATATAGCCGCTTTGAAGACCGCAAAGCATTGCTACAACTTTTAAATCGCAGCATATGCGCCACATATGTTTGGCGTAGTTAACCATTTTTTAAATATTTTCCAGTGCATCATATGTTTCTTTCGTTTCTGTACTATAGGCGATTGGAACTGAAGATTTTTTTATTGGTCTTATGCAGTAAAACCGCCTTCAAGCTGAGTTTTGAACTGTCAATAAATAATCTCCAGTCATCTGCTTCATATTTTATTTCCATTGCGTTCATCAATTTTCCTACATCCGGGCAATATGCAGAAGTTTTTTCATCATTCACAAGGAATACACTTTGGAGTGTGGCCTGACGACTTCGATAAGCTGTGACTTTCACAACGGGTGCCAACAAATTGTTTGATTTCAAAATGGAAGCCAGCTCTTCCGATTTATGCTGTGTTAATTCCAACTTGGCAACAATTGAATCAAGCTTATTTTGATTTATTAAAATTGGCTCATTGGATACTGATGGCTCATATGGGGGATCATCACGTGCATGATATGTCGGAGCAGTCGTAAAAGAGAAAATATCTGGGCTAGAAGCTTTTGGCACAGGAATGTGGTCCGAATGAGGCAATGGTGTTCAATTACATTTGAAGAAGCCACTAGTCGAAATGATGCTAAAGACTGGAAGTTGGCGATGGAAAGCGAAATGGATTCATTAAAAGAAAATAACACATGGAGATTAATGCAATTGCCACCGGCGTAAAGCTTTAAAAACGAAATGGGTGTTCACTACTAAACGTGATATGGATAACATCGTTATTAAGCACAAAGCTCGTTTAGTTGCTAAGAGCTTGTAGCCAAATTCACCAGATTCACTACTCAACCATTCGTTTTTTGATTGCGATGGCTGTTAAAAATGGGCTAAAAATAGATCAAATCCATACCAGAAGAAATATATGTACATCGCGCAACCAGAACGTTTTGGCGATGGCTCAAATGAGGTCTGCAAAATAAATCGAGCAATGTATGGACAGAGACAAGCCGGAAGGCAGTGGAATTTGAAGCTGGAGTCGGTGTTAAAATCGTTTGGGCTACACAAGTCAAAATTAGACCCATGTGTTTATTTCGCTATATATTGTTCATTGATATTGGCGATTTATGTTGACTGAAATCAAAAAGGCATTATGCATGTCGTTCAAAATGAAAGACATAGGGCCGGTTAAAAGTTGTATTGGTATTCGAATAACCCCAACCAATGATGGTGTAGAACTCGACCAGTGTAAATATATTAACGATATCTTAATTCGATTCAACAAACCAGTTTCTACCCCAAGCGACTACAATCAAAAGTTATCTATCAATATGATTTCGGAAAGTGCTGATGAAGATGAGCTAGCGTAGATTCCTTATCACTGCTGTGGGTAGTTTATTGTATTTGGCACAATGTACGTGGCCAGACATTGCGTTTGCGATTAATGACGTCTGCCGATTTAACTCAAAATACAATGTTTTTCATTGGAAGGCTGTGAAAAGAATCCTGCGATATCTCAAGGAAACCAAGGACTATAAATTAAAGCATTCATCGAATGGTTGAACACAATTGCATGGTTACTCTGATTCAGATTGGGCATCGGACATAGATAAACGTCGTTCTTGTAAGGGATACCTATTCAAGATATCAAATGCAGCAATTACTTGGGCAAGTAAGCGCAAACCCACAATTGCATTGTCAAGTACCGAGGCCGACATTGCCATGTATGTCATCAGCTGTTCAAGAAGCGGTTTGACTGAAACAATTATCAGGTGAATTGGATCACGGTGGCAACTCATCAATTCAATTGTAGTGCGATAATTTCAATAAAGTATATACCAACAGTTAAGATGGTTGCTGATATCTCACAATTTGCACGATTTTTTAATTAATTTCATCAAACATATGTATGTACACATTTTCTTTGAAACAATTTTTGTAGTAGATTAAGACAAAGAATTTGAATTTATTGCTAGCATATTGAAAATAGAATTTTTTGTAAAAAAATAATTAAGTATTTAAAAAATGAGGGTATTGTAAATAAGGCCTTAGCTATCATATAATCCTCTTTACCATTAACAGCTGTCAAATGCTTACTCTCGTGGTTTTAAGGGATGTTAAAATAAAAAACTTTTCTTCCCTTCTTTCGTTTGCACTAGAAGGAATTACACGTGTTTTATTTTAACAGATTTTGTATCACACATTCGACACCACTTGACTAATATTCTGTAAAGGTTTATCGTATGTGTTGATAAAATTGGTAAATACGACAATATTTTACAGAGTGTTCAAAGAATGGAATTTATATTAAGAATTGTATTATTGAATGTTTGTGACATACGACGAAATTAGACAAAATCGCTTGTGATCTTGCCGTTTGACGCCATTTGAAAAATCTAAATTCGTTTAGTATAACTGCATAATTAACTTATTTGACCAAATTTTCACATACATACATACATTTATTTATCCGGGCGACGATTTGTTAAAACCTCCTAACATTTTTTTTACGGTTTGTGGTAATTTGAACCCTCTATTATCAGGGGAAAGTAAAATATCCTCCGCCTCGCCAAAACATATTTTATTTAAAAAAAAGTACCTGCGTGCTCTTTTTTCGTATTTTTTAGGTTATCTGTATACACATAGAGTATGTCAAGTAATTGTTTGCAAATTAAAAAATTGCAATAAAGTTCGAATCTCTCTTGCTAACAAGTGCTACTTCGGACTGAGTAGACAATTGCACAGAAAAGTCCTCTCTCGACGGACAAAAACCATACTCTATAAGTCTCTCATCATGCCCGTCCTATTGTATGGCCCAGAAGCATGGACGATGACAACATCAGATGAGAGGGCTCTTGGAGTGTTCGAGAGAAAGATTCTTCGAAAGATTTATGGACCTTTGAGTCTTTGCGACGGCGAATACTACGTACGATGGAACGATGGGCTGTATGAGCTGTACAATGACGTAGATATAGAGCAGCGGATTAAGAATCAGCGGCTCCGCTGGCTAGGTCACGTCGTTCGAATGGATGAAATAGCTCCAGCCATGAAGGTGTTTGACGCGATACCCGCGGGTGGTAGCAGAGGAAAAGGAAGACCTTCTCTGCATTGGAAAAACCAAGTGGAAAAAGACTTGGCTATACTTGGGATTTCCAATTGGCGCCAGTTAGCACGAGATAGGGACAGCTGGCGTGCTTTGTTGACCTCGGCCAAAATCGCTTAGGCGGTTAATGCGCCAATTAAGTAAGTAAGTAATAAATTTCGAGTTCAAGAATTAATATTGTTAATACCTTGTGTGGTTACCATTGGCATCAATAACAGCTTGAGACGTTTTTGGCAAGGAATCAATAAATTTGTTAAGGTCATACTGCACGGGTATCTTCACCCATTCCTTTTTATGTAATTTGTATTTGTTGGTGCCCGTTTTCCAACTTTTCTTTTCAAGTATGCCCACAAATTTTTTATTGGGTTATTGTCTGGACCTTGCAAATGTACGTCTATTACTTTGTTGCAGCCAAGTCATGCATAGCAGCGGCTTATGTTTGGGGTCGTTATCTAGATATAGCTTATATTTCCGACTTCTAGTTACCTCGTTTGGCAAAATATCCATTATTATCATTATTTCCGTAAAAATTATCAAAGCCTTTACTAGAAATACATCCCTATACCATGACGGATAATTTTCTAAACTTGACCCTGGGTATTATATTTTAATTTTGGAGGGCTGTGAGCGGTTTTCTTGAAAATTTGTTGGGCCAATCGTGGTGATACAGCATTATTTTAGTTAAATCGCAAAGAAATTCGTTGCTCGAGAAATCCATTAGCTTGAAATTTTGGAAAAAGCAATTGAAATCCTTTTGCAAACATTCTGTCAAGCCGGCAGTAGCTTCCGCCGTGCAATATAGGAGGAATTTTTCGCCTTTTGAGTACTTTTTGAATTATTTCACACGATACCTCTACACCGTAGTCGTTTTATTTTTTATTTTTGGCAAGCTTTCTGGTGCTAATTTGAGCATTGTCAACTTCGTTAGTCGGCCTCCCGAACTTTTCAACGCGGCTTATAATATTGTAGATGGTTCTTAGCTTTATTGAGAACATTTCCGCCATTTATTTTGTTGGTTTTCTTTTGTGATAATTAAAATAAACCAACTGAATAACGTTACTATCAATGCGCTTTTCTCGTATGTTATATTATCAACTCCAGCTATTCTGCGTTGGTCAAAAACTAATAATACGACTGTTTCTAACTCGCTTCTTCATTGCAAAGTGTCGCTACATATCAAATTTCCAAGAATTTCAAACTGTTAGTTTTATTTTGTTTACGTTACATCGCCTACTCAGAATTTGCAAACAATTAACTGGCACTATGGAAATTGGTTTTTTTGTTTTGTTCGTTTTTCCCTCTTTCTAACTAACTAAAAAATTAATTAAATTTAAAAAAAATGCAAAACATATTCGCTTCCTTGTGTTGTTAACTGCCGAACTCGAATTTTAATGCAATTTTCATTTTGCAAACAAATATCATCAGATCTCCACGATGAGTTAAATTTTAAAAATTAGCTATCAAATGAGAGAGATTGTCCTGAAGATGTGCAGTACGGTTTTATCTTTTTAACATAGAGCATTTTTTAGCGGTCCAGGGGGATTTCAAATTTGAAGAAATAAAAAACCAACACTTGCAAAGCCTCCCTCCCTTCTATCAGAAACGGCTATACAGATTTAAATGAATATTGACACACGTATGCTTATATCTCTGAGTAAAATTTGGAATTTTTTCTAAATTTCAAAAGAAACCACAGTATGGATGTCAAAGGAACGAGATTAGAGAAGACTTTAGTTCAATTAAATTCAATTCCTGTAAGAACGACAATGGCGACCTGGTAACTGACGTTCAGAATATACTTAGTTTATGGAGGGAGCACTTCTCCACACTACTTAGTGGTAGTGACAGACACCACTTTGGAAAAGATGATGATCCCGAAACCACAATCAATGACGACGGAATTCATGTTCCGTTACCCGACTGCGATGAAGTCCGTATAGCAATAGCACGGCTAAAGAACAACAAAGCGCCCGGAGTTGACGGGCTGCCAGCTGAGTTATTCAAATACGGTGGAGAAGAGTTGGTAAAGCGCATGCACCAGCTTATCTGTAGAGTATGATCGGACGAATGCATGCCTACTGGTTGGAATCTAAGTGTACTTTGCCCAATCCATAAGAAGGGTGATACTGCATTTCGCGCCAACTATCGTATAAGCCTTCTTAACATTGCATATAAGGTTCTGTCAAGCATATTGTGTGAGAGACTAAAGCCCACCGTCAATGAACTGATTGGACCTTAGATATCAGTGTGGCTTTAGACCTTGTAAATCTACTGTAGACCAGATATTCACAAGGCCTCAGATCTTGGAAAATACCCAAGAACGAAGAATCGACACGCACCACCTTTTTGTTGACTTCAAAGCCGCTTTCGACAGCACAAAAATAAGTTGCCTTTATGCCGAAATGTCTGAATTTGGTATCCCCGCAAAACTTATACGGCTATGTAAAATGACGTTGAGCAACACCACCAGCTCCGTCATACCAAACGAGGTTTCAGACAGGGTGACTCTTTGTCGTGTGACTTTTTCAACCTTATGCTGGAGAAGATAATTCGAGCCGCAGAACTAAATCGGTCAGGCACTATCTTTTATAAGAGTGTGCAGCAGCTGGCGTACGCCGATGACATTGACATCATCGGCCTTAACAACCGAGCAGTTAGTTATGCCTTCTCCAAACTGGATAGAGAAGCAAAGCGAATGGGTCTGGGGGTAAACAAGGGCAAGACGAAGTATCTCCTGTCATCAACTAAACAGTCGGCACATTCACGACTGGGATCAAACATCACTGCTGACGGTTATAACTTTGAAAAAGTAGAACACTTCGTTTACTTAGGAACCAGCATTAACATCAATAATAATGTTAGCCTCGAAATCCAAAAGAGGATCACTCTTGCCAACAAGTGCTACTTCGGACTGAGTAGGCAACTGAGCAGTAAAGTCCTCTCTCGACGGACTAAAATCACGCTCTATAAGTCTCTCATTATGCCCGTCCTAATGTATGGCGCAGAAGCATGTACGATGAAGATATCTGATGAAAGGGCTCTAGGAGTGTTCGAGAGAAAGATTTATGGGCCATTACGCCTTTGCGATGGCGAATACCTTAGAAGATGGAACGATGAGCTGTACGAGCTTTATAACGACATAGATATAGTGCAGCGAATTAAGATCCAGCGGCTTCGCTGGGTTGGTCATGTCGTTCGAATGGATGAAAGCGCTCCAGCTCTGAAAGTATTCGACACGGTACCCACCGGTGGTAGCAGAGGAAAAGGGAGGTCTCCTATGCGTTGGAGAGACCAGGCCGTAAGGGACTTGGGTACGCTTGGTATTTCCAACTGGCGCCAGTTAGCGAAAAAGAGAAATAACTGGCGTGCTGTGCTAAGCTCGGCCAAAATCGCATAGGCGGTTATCGAGCCAATGAAAGAAGAAGAAGAAGTTCAATTAAATATTGACCTGTTTTGAAAGTCAAATTTGAATATACTATACCCAAGTTATGTGAAATATTTCGGTATTGGTGTCCAAAGAAATTGTTATGAGAAAGCTTCAGTTTAGAAGGATGCAACTGAATGAAAATAAGTATGAAACAAATAGACGAGGTATAAGTATTTCATTGAAAAAAATACAAATTTACTAACTTTGACAATGCGAGTAGAATTGGTTCGATAATCAAACGAATTCATGCGGTAGCTAATGGTTTAACCGACACCAATTCTTCAATCCGGTGTTTCATAAGCAATGCAGGCCTAACGGAGATTTATGATATTTAATAAAATACAATACCAAATCCAGGTCATTATAAGTTTGGGTTATCAACCCTCCACGGCTGGACTCGATTCTTTGAATTACAACACATAGCCTATCGTATGCCCTTCAAGACATGGCAAATATGAAATGAAAATAAGGCTTTATTTAGTGAATTCAAAATAGTTCAAAAGCAGGACGGGTTTAATAATTGATAAAGTCAGGCAAGGTTTTGGTACAACGAATGATAGAAACCCTGCTGGGAGTTTGTTTGCAAATGTTGATGTTGCCGCAGAAACGACACGTCGGGATAAATCTTGAACTTAAAATTTGTCTCTAGGCCTCATCTTTTGTAAGCAACTTGCAACAGAACACTAGTTAGCTTATCGTATAGCGAGGAAAGCAACAACAAAAATAAGCGAGTTGAGTTGAAATAATCGGGTTGAAATTTAAAAGTAGCCGACCTCATTGAAAGTGTTGGAAAGTGAGAAAAAGTGGTGCTGTTGTGAATAATCATTGGAAAGTACCAAGGAAAATTAAAAACATAAAAATAATTAAAAAAAAATAAAGCAGACGTAAGTAAAATCGCCTCTTATAAGAATTACTCATTTTGTTTTTTTTGCTAGCAAATTTTACAAACGATCATTAATTTTGACAGACTAGTGGTGTAAAGTGTATTCAAATATAAGAGAGTTGATTATAAGCGAGTTGTACGTTCTTTTGCAAGTAGCTTACAAAAGATGACTGCTGCTGTTGCTAAAAGTCGTCTCTTGTGGAAAAGAAATTATAGTTTGTAGTTCTGTGCATAAAGTTTTAATACACGGATGCGATGTAATTTAGTACTTTGGGTTTCCAATAGGTAATAATATTTTCTTAGTTATTTACTTATTTGTCTAATTATTTCTTTCAACGTATTTTGGCAGGCTTATCATCTGAAGAAGCGTTAGAAAGTTCACATAGAAACTTTAGAAAACGATGGCTTTCTGGCATACCAATTAAGATTTAATTATTCACTTTTTATTATCGTCGGATTCATTTCTTTCATCTCGAAGGACCAAAGAAAGAAATCATCAAGAGGCTCGGTTTAAGTATTAAGCAATGCATTGTTGAAAATAAAGAAACATATAATAACATTGAACTATTTTCATCGGTTCTAAGTTCCTTCTCTGAGGATTTCAGTTCAGAAACTGATACATAACACTGTGGAACATTTTTGGGATTATTGTCTGGGGGGTGAGAAATTCCAAGTCAGGGTGATGGTACTAGGTCAGTATAGTAAAACCCTCAAAGGGTTTGGCGTTCGTATGTGTCAGTTTTTTTTTATGACCTTTTAAATTTTTTCCTTATCTTGATGTTTTTTCGCTTAGTTGTAACATTTTGACAAAAACGTAGTTTAACATAACTCGAGAACCACTTGTCCGATTTTGATAAAACAAATTTAGAAAAATTAAGAACTACAATTTCTATTTGTTTTTATTTGTTTTTATTCAAAAAACTGTCATTTATCGCCTTTTTATAAATTTTCCTAATAGTTCCAGACTTCTGGCCATAAACTACTAAAAAAATAAAGTAAACATTTTTATAATTTTTTATTTTTATTTTATTTATTTATTTTTATTTATTTTAATAAATATTGCCTAGACTTTTTCGATGGTGGTTGTTCGGGACTAGTGGCATTGCATTCATCGCTATCACCACACATAATGTCAATGTGTGACTCCACTGTTGGCCCTTCTCCTGAAAATTCTTTATCATCAAGATCATCCCTGTCTTGCCACACAAGCTTACTCCACCAGCAAATTTCCGCAATTATTGCACTCGGCGACTTTTTGCCTCTATATCTGTAAGTTTTTGTTTTATTAAAATGAGTTTGAAAAAATAAAAAATCAGTATTACCTCATTTCAAATGGCATAGCAACTTGATGATAGCGTTCACCTTGTCCATCAGATTCGGTAGCCAATTGTTTGCTGAAGTAGTCCAGATGATGATGTAAATAATGGATTTTCAAGGACATGTGGACACCAATTTCCGAGAATGCTCTTAACATCCTTGCGACAGAAACATCGTAGTTGTTAGAACGATGCTTTCCCAACAAGCCTTCTATTACTTCTTTGATTGCCTGCCATGCATTCAATTCAGCGTCAATCAAAATATTGTTGAATGCGTCACTTTTAATCAGCTTTCGTATATCTGGACCATTTAGTACGCCTGTTTGGAAAAAATTAATTTGTTAAGATGGAAAACCATGGGAAATGAATGTGATATTATAACTTACCTTCTTTAATTTTACTTTCGCTGAGTCTCGGGTAAATTAGTTTCAAAAACAAGAAAACTTCATCTCTTTTGGCGACAGTTTTGATAAAATTCTTAACAATTCCAAGTTTAATATGCAGTGGCGGCAGCAATATCTTCTCCTTCGGCACTAGAGGCTCACGAATAATATTGGCCGTTTGTAACCTGCTGTGCTCTCTGGGTTTCCATCCGTGGCATGCATATTGGTCACCGGAAAATCGTGTGTCCCAATCGCACAAAAAGCACATATATTTTATATAGCCGCTTTGAAGACCGCAAAGCATTGCTACAACTTTTAAATCGCAGCATATGCGCCACATATGTTTGGCGTAGTTAACCATTTTTTAAATATTTTCCAGTGCATCATATGTTTCTTTCGTTTCTGTACTATAGGCGATTGGAACTGAAGATTTTTTTATTGGTCTTATGCAGTAAAACCGCCTTCAAGCTGAGTTTTGAACTGTCAATAAATAATCTCCAGTCATCTGCTTCATATTTTATTTCCATTGCGTTCATCAATTTTCCTACATCCGGGCAATATGCAGAAGTTTTTTCATCATTCACAAGGAATACACTTTGGAGTGTTGCCTGACGACTTCGATAAGCTGTGACTTTCACAACGGGTGCCAACAAATTGTTTGATTTCAAAATGGAAGCCATCTCTTCCGATTTATGCTGTGTTAATTCCAACTTGGCAACAATTGAATCAAGCTTATTTTGATTTATTAAAATTGGCTCATTGGATACTGATGGCTCATATGGGGGATCATCACGTGCATGATATGTCGGAGCAGTCGTAAAAGAGAAAATATCTGGGCTAGAAGCTTTTGGCACAGGAATGTGGTCCGAATGAGGCAATGGTGTTCAATTACATTTGAAGAAGCCACTAGTCGAAATGATGCTAAAGACTGGAAGTTGGCGATGGAAAGCGAAATGGATTCATTAAAAGAAAATAACACATGGAGATTAATGCAATTGCCACCGGCGTAAAGCTTTAAAAACGAAATGGGTGTTCACTACTAAACGTGATATGGATAACATCGTTATTAAGCACAAAGCTCGTTTAGTTGCTAAGAGCTTGTAGCCAAATTCACCAGATTCACTACTCAACCATTCGTTTTTTGATTGCGATGGCTGTTAAAAATGGGCTAAAAATAGATCAAATCCATACCAGAAGAAATATATGTACATCGCGCAACCAGAACGTTTTGGCGATGGCTCAAATGAGGTCTGCAAAATAAATCGAGCAATGTATGGACAGAGACAAGCCGGAAGGCAGTGGAATTTGAAGCTGGAGTCGGTGTTAAAATCGTTTGGGCTACACAAGTCAAAATTAGACCCATGTGTTTATTTCGCTATATATTGTTCATTGATATTGGCGATTTATGTTGACTGAAATCAAAAAGGCATTATGCATGTCGTTCAAAATGAAAGACATAGGGCCGTTTAAAAGTTGTATTGGTATTCGAATAACCCCAACCAATGATGGTGTAGAACTCGACCAGTGTAAATATATTAACGATATCTTAATTCGATTCAACAAACCAGTTTCTACCCCAAGCGACTACAATCAAAAGTTATCTATCAATATGATTTCGGAAAGTGCTGATGAAGATGAGCTAGCGTAGATTCCTTATCACTGCTGTGGGTAGTTTATTGTATTTGGCACAATGTACGTGGCCAGACATTGCGTTTGCGATTAATGACGTCTGCCGATTTAACTCAAAATACAATGTTTTTCATTGGAAGGCTGTGAAAAGAATCCTGCGATATCTCAAGGAAACCAAGGACTATAAATTAAAGCATTCATCGAATGGTTGAACACAATTGCATGGTTACTCTGATTCAGATTGGGCATCGGACATAGATAAACGTCGTTCTTGTAAGGGATACCTATTCAAGATATCAAATGCAGCAATTACTTGGGCAAGTAAGCGCAAACCCACAATTGCATTGTCAAGTACCGAGGCCGACATTGCCATGTATGTCATCAGCTGTTCAAGAAGCGGTTTGACTGAAACAATTATCAGGTGAATTGGATCACGGTGGCAACTCATCAATTCAATTGTAGTGCGATAATTTCAATAAAGTATATACCAACAGTTAAGATGGTTGCTGATATCTCACAATTTGCACGATTTTTTAATTAATTTCATCAAACATATGTATGTACACATTTTCTTTGAAACAATTTTTGTAGTAGATTAAGACAAAGAATTTGAATTTATTGCTAGCATATTGAAAATAGAATTTTTTGTAAAAAAATAATTAAGTATTTAAAAAATGAGGGTATTGTAAATAGGGCCTTAGCTATCATATAATCCTCTTTACCATTAACAGCTGTCAAATGCTTACTCTCGTGGTTTTAAGGGATGTTAAAATAAAAAACTTTTCTTCCCTTCTTTCGTTTGCACTAAAAGGAATTACACGTGTTTTATTTTAACAGGTTTTGTATCACACATTGGACACCACTTGACTAATATTCTGTAAAGGTTTATCGTATGTGTTGATAAAATTGGTAAATACGACAATATTTTACAGAGTGTTCAAAGAATGGAATTTATATTAAGAATTGTATTATTGAATGTTTGTGACATACGACGAAATTAGACAAAATCGCTTGTGATCTTGCCGTTTGACGCCATTTGAAAAATCTAAATTCGTTTAGTATAACTGCATAATTAACTTATTTGACCAAATTTTCACATACATACATACATTTATTTATCCGGGCGACGATTTGTTAAAACCTCCTAACATTTTTTTTACGGTTTGTGGTAATTTGAACCCTCTATTATCAGGGGAAAGTAAAATATCCTCCGCCTCGCCAAAACATATTTTATTTAAAAAAAAGTACCTGCGTGCTCTTTTTTCGTATTTTTTAGGTTATCTGTATACACATAGAGTATGTCAAGTAATTGTTTGCAAATTAAAAAATTGCAATAAAGTTCGAATCTCTCTTGCTAACAAGTGCTACTTCGGACTGAGTAGACAATTGCACAGAAAAGTCCTCTCTCGGCGGACAAAAACCATACTCTATAAGTCTCTCATCATGCCCGTCCTATTGTATGGCCCAGAAGCATGGACGATGACAACATCAGATGAGAGGGCTCTTGGAGTGTTCGAGAGAAAGATTCTTCGAAAGATTTATGGACCTTTGAGTCTTTGCGACGGCGAATACTACGTACGATGGAACGATGGGCTGTATGAGCTGTACAATGACGTAGATATAGAGCAGCGGATTAAGAATCAGCGGCTCCGCTGGCTAGGTCACGTCGTTCGAATGGATGAAATAGCTCCAGCCATGAAGGTGTTTGACGCGATACCCGCGGGTGGTAGCAGAGGAAAAGGAAGACCTTCTCTGCATTGGAAAAACCAAGTGGAAAAAGACTTGGCTATACTTGGGATTTCCAATTGGCGCCAGTTAGCACGAGATAGGGACAGCTGGCGTGCTTTGTTGACCTCGGCCAAAATCGCTTAGGCGGTTAATGCGCCAATTAAGTAAGTAAGTAATAAATTTCGAGTTCAAGAATTAATATTGTTAATACCTTGTGTGGTTACCATTGGCATCAATAACAGCTTGAGACGTTTTTGGCAAGGAATCAATAAATTTGTTGAGGTCATACTGCACGGGTAACTTCACCCATTCCTTTTTATGTAATTTGTATTTGTTGGTGCCCGTTTTCCAACTTTTCTTTTCAAGTATGCCCACAAATTTTATATTGGGTTATTGTCTGGACCTTGCAAATGTACGTCTATTACTTTGTTGCAGCCAAGTCATACATAGCAGCGGCTTATGTTTGGGGTCGTTATCTAGATATAGCTTATATTTCCGACTTCTAGTTACCTCGTTTGGCAAAATATCCATTATTATCATTATTTCCGTAAAAATTATCAAAGCCTTTACTAGAAATACATCCCTATACCATGACGGATAATTTTCTAAACTTGACCCTGGGTATTATATTTTAATTTTGGAGGGCTGTGAGCGGTTTTCTTGAAAATTTGTTGGGCCAATCGTGGTGATACAGCATTATTTTAGTTAAATCGCAAAGAAATTCGTTGCTCGAGAAATCCATTAGCTTGAAATTTTGGAAAAAGCAATTGAAATCCTTTTGCAAACATTCTGTCAAGCCGGCAGTAGCTTCCGCCGTGCAATATAGGAGGAATTTTTCGCTTTTTGAGTACTTTTTGAATTATTTCACACGATACCTCTACACCGTAGTCGTTTTATTTTTTATTTTTGGCAAGCTTTCTGGTGCTAATTTGAGCATTGTCAACTTCGTTAGTCGGCCTCCCGAACTTTTCAACGCGGCTTATAATATTGTAGATGGTTCTTAGCTTTATTGAGAACATTTCCGCCATTTATTTTGTTGGTTTTCTTTTGTGATAATTAAAATAAACCAACTGAATAACGTTACTATCAATGCGCTTTTCTCGTATGTTATAATATCAACTCCAGCTATTCTGCGTTGGTCAAAAACTAATAATACGACTGTTTCTAACTCGCTTCTTCATTGCAAAGTGTCGCTACATATCAAATTTCCAAGAATTTCAAACTGTTAGTTTTATTTTGTTTACGTTACATCGCCTACTCAGAATTTGCAAACAATTAACTGGCACTATGGAAATTGGTTTTTTTGTTTTGTTCGTTTTTCCCTCTTTCTTTCACTTAGTGAAATGAACTTTTTTTGCATATAATAATAGAAAACTAACTAAAAAATTAATTAAATTTAAAAAAAATGCAAAACATATTCGCTTCCTTGTGTTGTTAACTGCCGAACTCGAATTTTTATGCAATTTTCATTTTGCAAACAAATATCATCAGATCTCCACGATGAGTTAAATTTTAAAAATTAGCTATCAAATGAGAGAGATTGTCCTGAAGATGTGCAGTACGGTTTTATCTTTT
This sequence comes from Philophylla caesio, assembly GCA_963971545.1. NCBI lineage: Eukaryota > Metazoa > Arthropoda > Insecta > Diptera > Tephritidae > Philophylla > Philophylla caesio. The sequence continues at coordinate 129,293,232 of OZ020604.1, read as the reverse complement.
TAACATAGAGCATTTTTTAGCGGTACAGGGGGATTTCAAATTTGAAGAAATAAAAAACCAACACTTGCAAAGCCTCCCTCCCTTCTATCAGAAACGGCTATACAGATTTAAATGAATATTGACACACGTATGCTTATATCTCTGAGTAAAATTTGGAATTTTTTCTAAATTTCAAAAGAAACCACAGTATGGATGTCAAAGGAACGAGATTAGAGAAGACTTTAGTTCAATTAAATTCAATTCCTGTAAGAACGACAATGGCGACCTGGTAACTGACGTTCAGAATATACTTAGTTTATGGAGGGAGCACTTCTCCACACTACTTAGTGGTAGTGACAGACACCACCTTGGAAAAGATGATGATCCCGAAACCACAATCAATGACGACGGAATTCATGTTCCGTTACCCGACTGCGATGAAGTCCGTATAGCAATAGCACGGCTAAAGAACAACAAAGCGCCCGGAGTTGACGGGCTGCCAGCTGAGTTATTCAAATACGGTGGAGAAGAGTTGGTAAAGCGCATGCACCAGCTTATCTGTAGAGTATGATCGGACGAATGCATGCCTACTGGTTGGAATCTAAGTGTACTTTGCCCAATCCATAAGAAGGGTGATACTGCATTTCGCGCCAACTATCGTATAAGCCTTCTTAACATTGCATATAAGGTTCTGTCAAGCATATTGTGTGAGAGACTAAAGCCCACCGTCAATGAACTGATTGGACCTTAGATATCAGTGTGGCTTTAGACCTTGTAAATCTACTGTAGACCAGATATTCACAAGGCCTCAGATCTTGGAAAATACCCAAGAACGAAGAATCGACACGCACCACCTTTTTGTTGACTTCAAAGCCGCTTTCGACAGCACAAAAATAAGTTGCCTTTATGCCGAAATGTCTGAATTTGGTATCCCCGCAAAACTTATACGGCTATGTAAAATGACGTTGAGCAACACCACCAGCTCCGTCATACCAAACGAGGTTTCAGACAGGGTGACTCTTTGTCGTGTGACTTTTTCAACCTTATGCTGGAGAAGATAATTCGAGCCGCAGAACTAAATCGGTCAGGCACTATCTTTTATAAGAGTGTGCAGCAGCTGGCGTACGCCGATGACATTGACATCATCGGCCTTAACAACCGAGCAGTTAGTTATGCCTTCTCCAAACTGGATAGAGAAGCAAAGCGAATGGGTCTGGGGGTAAACAAGGGCAAGACGAAGTATCTCCTGTCATCAACTAAACAGTCGGCACATTCACGACTGGGATCAAACATCACTGCTGACGGTTATAACTTTGAAAAAGTAGAACACTTCGTTTACTTAGGAACCAGCATTAACATCAATAATAATGTTAGCCTCGAAATCCAAAAGAGGATCACTCTTGCCAACAAGTGCTACTTCGGACTGAGTAGGCAACTGAGCAGTAAAGTCCTCTCTCGACGGACTAAAATCACGCTCTATAAGTCTCTCATTATGCCCGTCCTAATGTATGGCGCATAAGCATGTACGATGAAGATATCTGATGAAAGGGCTCTAGGAGTGTTCGAGAGAAAGATTTATGGGCCATTACGCCTTTGCGATGGCGAATACCTTAGAAGATGGAACGATGAGCTGTACGAGCTTTATAACGACATAGATATAGTGCAGCGAATTAAGATCCAGCGGCTTCGCTGGGTTGGTCATGTCGTTCGAATGGATGAAAGCGCTCCAGCTCTGAAAGTATTCGACACGGTACCCACCGGTGGTAGCAGAGGAAAAGGGAGGTCTCCTATGCGTTGGAGAGACCAGGCCGTAAGGGACTTGGGTACGCTTGGTATTTCCAACTGGCGCCAGTTAGCGAAAAAGAGAAATAACTGGCGTGCTGTGCTAAGCTCGGCCAAAATCGCATAGGCGGTTATCGAGCCAATGAAAGAAGAAGAAGAAGTTCAATTAAATATTGACCTGTTTTGAAAGTCAAATTTGAATATACTATACCCAAGTTATGTGAAATATTTCGGTATTGGTGTCCAAAGAAATTGTTATGAGAAAGCTTCAGTTTAGAAGGATGCAACTGAATGAAAATAAGTATGAAACAAATAGACGAGGTATAAGTATTTCATTGAAAAAAATACAAATTTACTAACTTTGACAATGCGAGTAGAATTGGTTCGATAATCAAACGAATTCATGCGGTAGCTAATGGTTTAACCGACACCAATTCTTCAATCCGGTGTTTCATAAGCAATGCAGGCCTAACGGAGATTTATGATATTTAATAAAATACAATACCAAATCCAGGTCATTATAAGTTTGGGTTATCAACCCTCCACGGCTGGACTCGATTCTTTGAATTACAACACATAGCCTATCGTATGCCCTTCAAGACATGGCAAATATGAAATGAAAATAAGGCTTTATTTAGTGAATTCAAAATAGTTCAAAAGCAGGACGGGTTTAATAATTGATAAAGTCAGGCAAGGTTTTGGTACAACGAATGATAGAAACCCTGCTGGGAGTTTGTTTGCAAATGTTGATGTTGCCGCAGAAACGACACGTCGGGATAAATCTTGAACTTAAAATTTGTCTCTAGGCCTCATCTTTTGTAAGCAACTTGCAACAGAACACTAGTTAGCTTATCGTATAGCGAGGAAAGCAACAACAAAAATAAGCGAGTTGAGTTGAAATAATCGGGTTGAAATTTAAAAGTAGCCGACCTCATTGAAAGTGTTGGAAAGTGAGAAAAAGTGGTGCTGTTGTGAATAATCATTGGAAAGTACCAAGGAAAATTAAAAACATAAAAATAAGTAAAAAAAAATAAAGCAGACGTAAGTAAAATCGCCTCTTATAAGAATTACTCATTTTGTTTTTTTTGCTAGCAAATTTTACAAACGATCATTAATTTTGACAGACTAGTGGTGTAAAGTGTATTCAAATATAAGAGAGTTGATTATAAGCGAGTTGTACGTTCTTTTGCAAGTAGCTTACAAAAGATGACTGCTGCTGTTGCTAAAAGTCGTCTCTTGTGGAAAAGAAATTATAGTTTGTAGTTCTGTGCATAAAGTTTTAATACACGGATGCGATGTAATTTAGTACTTTGGGTTTCCAATAGGTAATAATATTTTCTTAGTTATTTACTTATTTGTCTAATTATTTCTTTCAACGTATTTTGGCAGGCTTATCATCTGAAGAAGCGTTAGAAAGTTCACATAGAAACTTTAGAAAACGATGGCTTTCTGGCATACCAATTAAGATTTAATTATTCACTTTTTATTATCGTCGGATTCATTTCTTTCATCTCGAAGGACCAAAGAAAGAAATCATCAAGAGGCTCGGTTTAAGTATTAAGCAATGCATTGTTGAAAATAAAGAAACATATAATAACATTGAACTATTTTCATCGGTTCTAAGTTCCTTCTCTGAGGATTTCAGTTCGGAAACTGATACATAACACTGTGGAACATTTTTGGGATTATTGTCTGGGGGGTGAGAAATTCCAAGTCAGGGTGATGGTACTAGGTCAGTATAGTAAAACCCTCAAAGGGTTTGGCGTTCGTATGTGTCAGTTTTTTTTTATGACCTTTTAAATTTTTTCCTTATCTTGATGTTTTTTCGCTTAGTTGTAACATTTTGACAAAAACGTAGTTTAACATAACTCGAGAACCACTTGTCCGATTTTGATAAAACAAATTTAGAAAAATTAAGAACTACAATTTCTATTTGTTTTTATTTGTTTTTATTCAAAAAACTGTCATTTATCGCCTTTTTATAAATTTTCCTAATAGTTCCAGACTTCTGGCCATAAACTACTAAAAAAATAAAGTAAACATTTTTATAATTTTTTATTTTTATTTTATTTATTTATTTTTATTTATTTTAATAAATATTGCCTAGACTTTTTCGATGGTGGTTGTTCGGGACTAGTGGCATTGCATTCATCGCTATCACCACACATAATGTCAATGTGTGACTCCACTGTTGGCCCTTCTCCTGAAAATTCTTTATCATCAAGATCATCCCTGTCTTGCCACACAAGCTTACTCCACCAGCAAATTTCCGCAATTATTGCACTCGGCGACTTTTTGCCTCTATATCTGTAAGTTTTTGTTTTATTAAAATGAGTTTGAAAAAATAAAAAATCAGTATTACCTCATTTCAAATGGCATAGCAACTTGATGATAGCGTTCACCTTGTCCATCAGATTCGGTAGCCAATTGTTTGCTGAAGTAGTCCAGATGATGATGTAAATAATGGATTTTCAAGGACATGTGGACACCAATTTCCGAGAATGCTCTTAACATCCTTGCGACAGAAACATCGTAGTTGTTAGAACGATGCTTTCCCAACAAGCCTTCTATTACTTCTTTGATTGCCTGCCATGCATTCAATTCAGCGTCAATCAAAATATTGTTGAATGCGTCACTTTTAATCAGCTTTCGTATATCTGGACCATTTAGTACGCCTGTTTGGAAAAAATTAATTTGTTAAGATGGAAAACCATGGGAAATGAATGTGATATTATAACTTACCTTCTTTAATTTTACTTTCGCTGAGTCTCGGGTAAATTAGTTTCAAAAACAAGAAAACTTCATCTCTTTTGGCGACAGTTTTGATAAAATTCTTAACAATTCCAAGTTTAATATGCAGTGGCGGCAGCAATATCTTCTCCTTCGGCACTAGAGGCTCACGAATAATATTGGCCGTTTGTAACCTGCTGTGCTCTCTGGGTTTCCATCCGTGGCATGCATATTGGTCACCGGAAAATCGTGTGTCCCAATCGCACAAAAAGCACATATATTTTATATAGCCGCTTTGAAGACCGCAAAGCATTGCTACAACTTTTAAATCGCAGCATATGCGCCACATATGTTTGGCGTAGTTAACCATTTTTTAAATATTTTCCAGTACATCATATGTTTCTTTCGTTTCTGTACTATAGGCGATTGGAACTGAAGATTTTTTTATTGGTCTTATGCAGTAAAACCGCCTTCAAGCTGAGTTTTGAACTGTCAATAAATAATCTCCAGTCATCTGCTTCATATTTTATTTCCATTGCGTTCATCAATTTTCCTACATCCGGGCAATATGCAGAAGTTTTTTCATCATTCACAAGGAATACACTTTGGAGTGTTGCCTGACGACTTCGATAAGCTGTGACTTTCACAACGGGTGCCAACAAATTGTTTGATTTCAAAATGGAAGCCAGCTCTTCCGATTTATGCTGTGTTAATTCCAACTTGGCAACAATTGAATCAAGCTTATTTTGATTTATTAAAATTGGCTCATTGGATACTGATGGCTCATATGGGGGATCATCACGTGCATGATATGTCGGAGCAGTCGTAAAAGAGAAAATATCTGGGCTAGAAGCTTTTGGCACAGGAATGTGGTCCGAATGAGGCAATGGTGTTCAATTACATTTGAAGAAGCCACTAGTCGAAATGATGCTAAAGACTGGAAGTTGGCGATGGAAAGCGAAATGGATTCATTAAAAGAAAATAACACATGGAGATTAATGCAATTGCCACCGGCGTAAAGCTTTAAAAACGAAATGGGTGTTCACTACTAAACGTGATATGGATAACATCGTTATTAAGCACAAAGCTCGTTTAGTTGCTAAGAGCTTGTAGCCAAATTCACCAAATTCACTACTCAACCATTCGTTTTTTGATTGCGATGGCTGTTAAAAATGGGCTAAAAATAGATCAAATCCATACCAGAAGAAATATATGTACATCGCGCAACCAGAACGTTTTGGCGATGGCTCAAATGAGGTCTGCAAAATAAATCGAGCAATGTATGGACAGAGACAAGCCGGAAGGCAGTGGAATTTGAAGCTGGAGTCGGTGTTAAAATCGTTTGGGCTACACAAGTCAAAATTAGACCCATGTGTTTATTTCGCTATATATTGTTCATTGATATTGGCGATTTATGTTGACTGAAATCAAAAAGGCATTATGCATGTCGTTCAAAATGAAAGACATAGGGCCGTTTAAAAGTTGTATTGGTATTCGAATAACCCCAACCAATGATGGTGTAGAACTCGACCAGTGTAAATATATTAACGATATCTTAATTCGATTCAACAAACCAGTTTCTACCCCAAGCGACTACAATCAAAAGTTATCTATCAATATGATTTCGGAAAGTGCTGATGAAGATGAGCTAGCGTAGATTCCTTATCACTGCTGTGGGTAGTTTATTGTATTTGGCACAATGTACGTGGCCAGACATTGCGTTTGCGATTAATGACGTCTGCCGATTTAACTCAAAATACAATGTTTTTCATTGGAAGGCTGTGAAAAGAATCCTGCGATATCTCAAGGAAACCAAGGACTATAAATTAAAGCATTCATCGAATGGTTGAACACAATTGCATGGTTACTCTGATTCAGATTGGGCATCGGACATAGATAAACGTCGTTCTTGTAAGGGATACCTATTCAAGATATCAAATGCAGCAATTACTTGGGCAAGTAAGCGCAAACCCACAATTGCATTGTCAAGTACCGAGGCCGACATTGCCATGTATGTCATCAGCTGTTCAAGAAGCGGTTTGACTGAAACAATTATCAGGTGAATTGGATCACGGTGGCAACTCATCAATTCAATTGTAGTGCGATAATTTCAATAAAGTATATACCAACAGTTAAGATGGTTGCTGATATCTCACAATTTGCACGATTTTTTAATTAATTTCATCAAACATATGTATGTACACATTTTCTTTGAAACAATTTTTGTAGTAGATTAAGACAAAGAATTTGAATTTATTGCTAGCATATTGAAAATAGAATTTTTTGTAAAAAAATAATTAAGTATTTAAAAAATGAGGGTATTGTAAATAGGGCCTTAGCTATCATATAATCCTCTTTACCATTAACAGCTGTCAAATGCTTACTCTCGTGGTTTTAAGGGATGTTAAAATAAAAAACTTTTCTTCCCTTCTTTCGTTTGCACTAAAAGGAATTACACGTGTTTTATTTTAACAGGTTTTGTATCACACATTGGACACCACTTGACTAATATTCTGTAAAGGTTTATCGTATGTGTTGATAAAATTGGTAAATACGACAATATTTTACAGAGTGTTCAAAGAATGGAATTTATATTAAGAATTGTATTATTGAATGTTTGTGACATACGACGAAATTAGACAAAATCGCTTGTGATCTTGCCGTTTGACGCCATTTGAAAAATCTAAATTCGTTTAGTATAACTGCATAATTAACTTATTTGACCAAATTTTCACATACATACATACATTTATTTATCCGGGCGACGATTTGTTAAAACCTCCTAACATTTTTTTTACGGTTTGTGGTAATTTGAACCCTCTATTATCAGGGGAAAGTAAAATATCCTCCGCCTCGCCAAAACATATTTTATTTAAAAAAAAGTACCTGCGTGCTCTTTTTTCGTATTTTTTAGGTTATCTGTATACACATAGAGTATGTCAAGTAATTGTTTGCAAATTAAAAAATTGCAATAAAGTTCGAATCTCTCTTGCTAACAAGTGCTACTTCGGACTGAGTAGACAATTGCACAGAAAAGTCCTCTCTCGGCGGACAAAAACCATACTCTATAAGTCTCTCATCATGCCCGTCCTATTGTATGGCCCAGAAGCATGGACGATGACAACATCAGATGAGAGGGCTCTTGGAGTGTTCGAGAGAAAGATTCTTCGAAAGATTTATGGACCTTTGAGTCTTTGCGACGGCGAATACTACGTACGATGGAACGATGGGCTGTATGAGCTGTACAATGACGTAGATATAGAGCAGCGGATTAAGAATCAGCGGCTCCGCTGGCTAGGTCACGTCGTTCGAATGGATGAAATAGCTCCAGCCATGAAGGTGTTTGACGCGATACCCGCGGGTGGTAGCAGAGGAAAAGGAAGACCTTCTCTGCATTGGAAAAACCAAGTGGAAAAAGACTTGGCTATACTTGGGATTTCCAATTGGCGCCAGTTAGCACGAGATAGGGACAGCTGGCGTGCTTTGTTGACCTCGGCCAAAATCGCTTAGGCGGTTAATGCGCCAATTAAGTAAGTAAGTAATAAATTTCGAGTTCAAGAATTAATATTGTTAATACCTTGTGTGGTTACCATTGGCATCAATAACAGCTTGAGACGTTTTTGGCAAGGAATCAATAAATTTGTTAAGGTCATACTGCACGGGTATCTTCACCCATTCCTTTTTATGTAATTTGTATTTGTTGGTGCCCGTTTTCCAACTTTTCTTTTCAAGTATGCCCACAAATTTTATATTGGGTTATTGTCTGGACCTTGCAAATGTACGTCTATTACTTTGTTGCAGCCAAGTCATACATAGCAGCGGCTTATGTTTGGGGTCGTTATCTAGATATAGCTTATATTTCCGACTTCTAGTTACCTCGTTTGGCAAAATATCCATTATTATCATTATTTCCGTAAAAATTATCAAAGCCTTTACTAGAAATACATCCCTATACCATGACGGATAATTTTCTAAACTTGACCCTGGGTATTATATTTTAATTTTGGAGGGCTGTGAGCGGTTTTCTTGAAAATTTGTTGGGCCAATCGTGGTGATACAGCATTATTTTAGTTAAATCGCAAAGAAATTCGTTGCTCGAGAAATCCATTAGCTTGAAATTTTGGAAAAAGCAATTGAAATCCTTTTGCAAACATTCTGTCAAGCCGGCAGTAGCTTCCGCCGTGCAATATAGGAGGAATTTTTCGCTTTTTGAGTACTTTTTGAATTATTTCACACGATACCTCTACACCGTAGTCGTTTTATTTTTTATTTTTGGCAAGCTTTCTGGTGCTAATTTGAGCATTGTCAACTTCGTTAGTCGGCCTCCCGAACTTTTCAACGCGGCTTATAATATTGTAGATGGTTCTTAGCTTTATTGAGAACATTTCCGCCATTTATTTTGTTGGTTTTCTTTTGTGATAATTAAAATAAACCAACTGAATAACGTTACTATCAATGCGCTTTTCTCGTATGTTATAATATCAACTCCAGCTATTCTGCGTTGGTCAAAAACTAATAATACGACTGTTTCTAACTCGCTTCTTCATTGCAAAGTGTCGCTACATATCAAATTTCCAAGAATTTCAAACTGTTAGTTTTATTTTGTTTACGTTACATCGCCTACTCAGAATTTGCAAACAATTAACTGGCACTATGGAAATTGGTTTTTTTGTTTTGTTCGTTTTTCCCTCTTTCTTTCACTTAGTGAAATGAACTTTTTTTGCATATAATAATAGAAAACTAACTAAAAAATTAATTAAATTTAAAAAAAATGCAAAACATATTCGCTTCCTTGTGTTGTTAACTGCCGAACTCGAATTTTTATGCAATTTTCATTTTGCAAACAAATATCATCAGATCTCCACGATGAGTTAAATTTTAAAAATTAGCTATCAAATGAGAGAGATTGTCCTGAAGATGTGCAGTACGGTTTTATCTTTTTAACATAGAGCATTTTTTAGCGGTACAGGGGGATTTCAAATTTGAAGAAATAAAAAACCAACACTTGCAAAGCCTCCCTCCCTTCTATCAGAAACGGCTATACAGATTTAAATGAATATTGACACACGTATGCTTATATCTCTGAGTAAAATTTGGAATTTTTTCTAAATTTCAAAAGAAACCACAGTATGGATGTCAAAGGAACGAGATTAGAGAAGACTTTAGTTCAATTAAATTCAATTCCTGTAAGAACGACAATGGCGACCTGGTAACTGACGTTCAGAATATACTTAGTTTATGGAGGGAGCACTTCTCCACACTACTTAGTGGTAGTGACAGACACCACCTTGGAAAAGATGATGATCCCGAAACCACAATCAATGACGACGGAATTCATGTTCCGTTACCCGACTGCGATGAAGTCCGTATAGCAATAGCACGGCTAAAGAACAACAAAGCGCCCGGAGTTGACGGGCTGCCAGCTGAGTTATTCAAATACGGTGGAGAAGAGTTGGTAAAGCGCATGCACCAGCTTATCTGTAGAGTATGATCGGACGAATGCATGCCTACTGGTTGGAATCTAAGTGTACTTTGCCCAATCCATAAGAAGGGTGATACTGCATTTCGCGCCAACTATCGTATAAGCCTTCTTAACATTGCATATAAGGTTCTGTCAAGCATATTGTGTGAGAGACTAAAGCCCACCGTCAATGAACTGATTGGACCTTAGATATCAGTGTGGCTTTAGACCTTGTAAATCTACTGTAGACCAGATATTCACAAGGCCTCAGATCTTGGAAAATACCCAAGAACGAAGAATCGACACGCACCACCTTTTTGTTGACTTCAAAGCCGCTTTCGACAGCACAAAAATAAGTTGCCTTTATGCCGAAATGTCTGAATTTGGTATCCCCGCAAAACTTATACGGCTATGTAAAATGACGTTGAGCAACACCACCAGCTCCGTCATACCAAACGAGGTTTCAGACAGGGTGACTCTTTGTCGTGTGACTTTTTCAACCTTATGCTGGAGAAGATAATTCGAGCCGCAGAACTAAATCGGTCAGGCACTATCTTTTATAAGAGTGTGCAGCAGCTGGCGTACGCCGATGACATTGACATCATCGGCCTTAACAACCGAGCAGTTAGTTATGCCTTCTCCAAACTGGATAGAGAAGCAAAGCGAATGGGTCTGGGGGTAAACAAGGGCAAGACGAAGTATCTCCTGTCATCAACTAAACAGTCGGCACATTCACGACTGGGATCAAACATCACTGCTAACGGTTATAACTTTGAAAAAGTAGAACACTTCGTTTACTTAGGAACCAGCATTAACATCAATAATAATGTTAGCCTCGAAATCCAAAAGAGGATCACTCTTGCCAACAAGTGCTACTTCGGACTGAGTAGGCAACTGAGCAGTAAAGTCCTCTCTCGACGGACTAAAATCACGCTCTATAAGTCTCTCATTATGCCCGTCCTAATGTATGGCGCAGAAGCATGTACGATGAAGATATCTGATGAAAGGGCTCTAGGAGTGTTCGAGAGAAAGATTTATGGGCCATTACGCCTTTGCGATGGCGAATACCTTAGAAGATGGAACGATGAGCTGTACGAGCTTTATAACGACATAGATATAGTGCAGCGAATTAAGATCCAGCGGCTTCGCTGGGTTGGTCATGTCGTTCGAATGGATGAAAGCGCTCCAGCTCTGAAAGTATTCGACACGGTACCCACCGGTGGTAGCAGAGGAAAAGGGAGGCCTCCTATGCGTTGATATGGCAGCGAATCTTCTTTTGTAATAAGCTTTTGGATTTCATCTCGGTCGAGTAGGTTTGTATTTATGACGCCAGATTTTCTTTTTGGCAGGCTTGTATGACTTCTGAGACTTGTTCTTTCAGGATAAGAACCTTGCCCAAGTCCAGAAGCTCCAGATTTTCTTCTTCAATATTTTTGCTTACTGCGTTGATATGTAGCATCATTTCATTCGCTCTCTCGATCGCCTCTCGGGTAACGTTGAAGAGCTTTTCGTTGACGCGGTACTGGTGATTATTATTTACTATAACGTCGTTCGTGTTTCGAAGGATATAATCCCAATCTGCTGCATCTGGGGACCCGCCGAACCAATCCAGTCAACGGAACGTGTTTTCTCGACCTACTAATTTGAAGCTCATCGAGTCGCAGATTCGTTTGGTTTAGGTGGAATTGCAGTACAGTACTCACAGCTTTGCTTTGGATATCATGCTGTGCTGCCGCCTATCTCGCTAGTTTCAATATTATTTTTATTATTTTTTTGTGTAGGGACGGTGAGAAGAAAAAAAAGAAAAACATTTTACAAAAACATAGTATGAGATGTTTATATACATACATTTCTTTTCTAAAATAATAGTCTGTTTTTAAATTAAGTAATAATTTTTTTAAATTTAATTTAAACATATCAAAAGTTAGTTGCTTGTATTTATTACGCCAAAATCAAGAAAAATGGAAAAGGATGATTTAAAAAATTTAATTTTTTTTTTGTACAATATAAATATATTAATTTGTTAGACTCTTGGGTTAGAGCTACATTCCAGTTCTCTTAAACTAGTAATAAGAAAATCCACCCACAGGATACGAGAATATTTATTTTTTTTTTTTTTATTTCGTTAAGGTTTTTTTGTATAGTTTTTTATTTCAGATATTTAGTTATAATTCAATATCTTAGGGTCCTGTGGTTTCACCAAAATTCTAAAAAAGTTGGGCCATTCCTGCCTTCTTTAAAAATTGTTTTGATGGGCCATTTTTGCCTCTTTTTGTAAGCGTTAATTGGTCTTGCTTTTATGATTTGTAATGGGCCGATTATTCCTCGTTAATTGTGCAGTTATTGCTTTTTGTGTCGTCTGTGCTATAGTAATTTTTACTCTTTGATAGTACTATTTGTACCTGTTTATAGGTTTTTTTTTTAAATTATTAGTTTTATTTTAAAATTGATTTTATTTGTGGCTTATGAATCTTTCAGCCATTGTTTGTGACTAAAGTCACTCTATTATTTCTACCAACAATTTCTTTTTTGTAAAGTGCCTTCTGCTTTGCCTTTATTTGTTTATCCCTAACATAAATCGCGTCTCCTGGCTTAAAATTTTGTGGTCTTTTCCGATTCTTATTCAATCGGAGATTCCTTAGCTCCTGGTTCCTTCTAATTTGTTCCCTGATCTCTTTGTGAACTCTCTCTTTGAAGTTGGTCAATCCCTGTTAGTTTATCCTCTCGATCCTATTGAAAAAAATGTCGCTGGGCTTCTTTTTCGTTACAGAGTGTATTGTTGTGTTGTAACGATCAACTGCGATATACACTAATTCCCTTGGTCTGACGTTTTTTATCTCTTTCCGAAGGCATCTATTGATCTCAATAATGATAGAATGCACTTTTTCAACCTGACCGTTAAGCTCACTTCTTTGAACCAGAGTCTGAACAGTTCAATTCCTAGACCTCTTATACAATTGCCTACTAGAGGCGTCGTGAATCCCCTCTCGTTGTCTGTTGCTATTATTTTAGGAGTTGTGAAGTAGTGTATTAATTTCGCTAATTTGTGCGCGAAGAGTTAGAGAAGCTCGGTTTTTAATGTGGAAAAGCTTGGCAAATTTGGAAAGTTTCACAAATGGAATTAAATTTCCTTATTCTGCTCGCCATTTTAGGAAAAAGTTACTTTCCAGTATTTGTTCCTTGTTTTCCCTATTCCTATGAGTTCCTATGAGCTCTCCTATGTTCATCTTCTATTATCTTACAAATTCTTTCTTCGTTGGCTACATCTTCGACCACCCTCTATGTTACCCTGATTTTATACAAAATAAAATGATCTAGGTATACTTCTTGTAGAAGCTGCAAATGATTTTCTGAAATTTGTATAGCGTTTATTAGTGATGGATTCAGGTTTTCTTTCAAGGCTGCGGTCAAGTTGGAGTTTTCAATGATAGGTAAACTGACATAATGACGGGTGAAACCGGAATGAGGATTTTCCACACAAATCATTGCGTTCCCTTCCGTAAAAATTATTTGGTTTCAAAAAACGTTTAACGGACTTTCTACATGTGGAATGAGGTCTGACGCATCCTGATCTGCGCTGTGAACTGTCCCTTTTTCGCTTCTTACTTCTGCTGGTAAATTGTTTGGTTCTAAAGGTTCTGTTACATGGTTTGCCTGGCTTGGAATTCTGGAGAGAGCATCTGCCACGACATTTGATTTACCTTGAATGTAAATCAATTCGTGGTTATAATCTTCAATTCTAGCCTTTCACCTCTTCAACTTTGCGTTGTAGTTTCTACTTCCCAACGCAAACGTGAGAGGTTGTTGGTCAGTGAAAATCCTAATTTTTTTCGCCCCATAGAGCCCAAACTATTGCCAACATTTCCTTCTCGTTCGTGGCGTAGTTTTCCTCTGTTTTATTTAAAGATCTTGAAATATAGGCAATAGGCCGATCTTTTCCTGTCTCTCCTTGTGATAGCACGCCGCCAATGTTAGAAGCGTCGGTCGTGAGGTTAAAAGATTTTATGAAATCGGGAAAAGCAAGAATATCGGAGGAAATAAGCAGTTTCTTCAAATTATTGAAAGCTTGAAGGGATTCAGAGTTTAGATTTATGCGTACCTTCTTCGATTGGTTGGCCTTGACATGCGTTTTCGCCACGTTAGTTAAAGGTTTCGCAACCTTCGCGTAATCTCTGATGAATTTCCGGTAGTATGCCGTCATTCCCAAAAAACTCTTTAGTTCTTTGAGTGTTTCTGGGGCTGAAAGGTTCTCTATAGCCTGTGCCTTTGATTAGTCTGGTTTTATTCCGTCATATGTGATTACATCTCCTAGAAATTCTACTTCCGTCCGCATGAATTTCGTTTTTTCCAAATTCACCCTTAAGTTAGCCTCCGCGAACCTAGCAAATATTATTTCCAAATTTTTTAAATGTTCGTCAGTATATTTCCGAAAGACAATAATGTCATCGATATAAACGTAGCTTATTCGCCCAATATACTCTTTAAGGACATCATCTATCATACGTTGGAATATAGCCGGCGCATTCTTCAACCCAAAAGGTAGCCTCAAAAATGTATACTTCCCATTCATTGTTAAAAAAGCTGTTTTAGGTATATCTGCCTCCTTCATTGCAACTTGATTAAAGCCTGACGTAAGGTCAATTGTTTTGTAAAATATTTAGCGTTTCCTAGACTAGCTAATGCGACACTGCATTAATATCCGGAATAGGATAAGGGTCTGACACGGTAACCGCGTTCAAACGTTTGAAATCTACAACCATCCTATACTGCTTTTCACCGGAGGGTTTAGGCTTATTCGGGACTACTCAAATTATAGAATTATACGGGCTTTTCGATGGCCGTATGATGCCTTCTTCGAGCAGTTCGCTAATTTGTTTGTCTACTTCTTCCCTCATGTTTGCTGAATAAGGATAGCTTTTTGTATATATAGGCTAGGCTGTCCCTTATGTGTTTTTTTTTTCCAAAAACCGATACGCATACCCTCTACATTTATTCTAAATAGTCTCGTTTACTCGAATCCAAAATTTTAACCATTTCGCACCATGTTAACCCTTGCCGCTGGGGGGTCAAAGATACCTTTTCGGTCATATATGGGAAAATTTGTTATTTTAGCTAATATCATCAAGCATCTTCTTATTTAAACTTATAAAATGTATATATTTCACGAAAATAGTATGTGGAGTCGATTTTCCTTTAATAAGTGCTTCAATTCATATTGAAAAAAATATTCAAATATCGCGTTCCCAAACAGAAGGCAAGTCAAACATCATTACTGTTGACTGCGGGATTTTATGCAAAGCCAAAATGTGAATTTTCTTGGTAATACATTTGTCGTTTCAATCAAAGACAAAAAAGCAATAACTACAACAACACAAAAAAGTACTCTGCAAGACAAAACTTTCGGCTCGACAGCAAACCTAGACGTATGTGAAAAATCGCCGTTATTCTTATTAGTTGCGCAAAAAATTTATTGTAAGAATAGAATAGAATAATATCATTTAAGTAAGAAGATTTGCAAGTAATACACGTGTATTTTTAATATGTCCGCAAAATTACGTAGTGGTGATAAGGAAATTTACTTGGTGGGTAAGGTTTGCCATCAATTAATGGGAACAAAACTACCATCAAACAAACAAATGCTCGCTGTACTGTTTTTCAACACTCGTGAGGTAAAAAAAACAGTAGCTGAAAGTGCAGTTTGGTTATACGCGAGTGCTTGATTTATTGGGAAAAAGCAAGAATACCAACAAGAGCGTTAACAAATTGTGTTAAAAAAATGATGGATTATTATAATATTTGGAGAGAACTCCAAAAATGTTCAAAGAGGACCACAGAAGCATTTAAACAACGTGAAGATAAATTCAAAAACAATTTGGAAAATTTGTTTGATGTTGCGCATGCGGACGCCCTGTCAATGATTAAAATTGAAGAGGATATGATATTTTTGTTACGGCAGCGCGAAAATGGTCGTCCAGGCCATCTAGCTGGTGTGGACAATAAACTAACTCAAAGAGAGTAACGAACACGGATAAGAATTTTAGCTGAAGAGCAAAGGCGATTGAAATCAGTTTTGGAGTCCAGTCCTTTTCAACCGACGACTCATTTGAAAGCCAAAGTGAAAATTCTAATGGCAATCTTTCGCCTGATGTTTTCAATGTTTCAGGTGCTTCTGATAATAAGATCAAACGTGGAACGATGGACTTCATTACCCCAAAGCTTGTGGTGGCATTAGATAGGTGTCAATTGAGCATTCGCGATTCTGTGTACATAATTCAAGCCACAGTGGAGCACTTGGTCACAATATCGATGAATTCCCCATAAATAAATCAACCATCCATAGAATCAGAGCTAAGAAAAGAGAAGAACGTGCGGCAGCTATATTAAGAGATTTCCAAAATAAAGCTCCTGACGTTGTTACAGTACACTGGGATGGAAAATTGTTGCCTTCCATAAATATATGCAGCGGCAAAGAAGAGCGTCTGCCTATTGTTGTTACTTATGGGGAAAACGAACAACTTATCGCAGTACCAAAGCTTGAAGATTGTACAGGTAAAGAGGCAGCAAACGCCGTTTTTTCTGCAATCATCGATTGGAATTTAGAAGATAAGGTACAAATTCTCTGCTGCGATACAACTGCATCTAATATGGGAATTATTAAAGGTGCCTGTGTTCGCCTTGAGCAAAAATTAGAGCGAAAATTGTTATTCTTCGCCTGCCGACATCATGTTTATGAGCTTGTTCTAAAAAGCGCCTTTGAAATTAAAATAAATCAACCGGCAGTTAGCCCAGACATTACATTTTTCAAAAAATTCAAAGATAATTGGACCCGAATTGATGCCACTAAAATACAAAACTTTCAAACCAAAATTCAAAAACATTTCTCACAACCGCAAATCAATAGCCTACTTTATTTTTACTTCGCTCAATTGAAAAAAACACATGCAAGAAATGATTACCGCGAACTAATAGAACTAGCTGTAATATTTTTAGGAGGAAATACTGACAACAAATTGAAAATCAAGCCGCCCGGTGCTATGCACCAAGCTCGTTGGATGGCAAGAGCGATTTATTCAATAAAAATGTGCTTACTGGAATCACAAATTGAAGTTACAAAAAAAGAAAAACCAGCATTGTTTAGCTTAAGCTTGTTCATTACAACAACATATGTTAAACCTTGGATCTTATTCTGCAATAAAGGCTCCTTTTCAGGATTTGAGCTTCATGAAGGCTTTAAAAGAGTACGAATCCATTGATAAGGCAATAGCCGAAGCGACCTTAGAAAAGTTTGAGAAACACCTTTGGTACTTGACACCAGAAATTGCCGTTTTTTCCTTGTTTGATGATGAAGTTGACATTGATACAAAAATAAAGATGGTAACCAACTTGGAAAAAGAAGATTCACCTTGTTCCACAAAGAGATATATTATTAGAAATGAAGAAGAAAGCAATTCGTGTCTAGGTAAGTGTTAATTAGCATTGTTTTAAATATATTGATTTTAATATTATGCATATTGTTCCAGATAAAGGAATACACGACTTCATTACCAAAAATAGTAGAGATAGGCTGACTTCGTAAATGCATATTGCAAAGCATAATGATAAAGCATAACATTCATTTACAACACTGCTTTATTTTCTGACAATGCAGTGTGTTCATTTGCTAATGGCAACTCTTTTTCATGCGCATTAGTTGTCAATTTTACGCATGACAAATTTTATTCATGCATTTATGTTGGAAATGGCGGCATTATCACCAAAGTAAGTAAATTTAAATAAAAACCCAGAATTTTCTACAAAATTTTCTAATTTTAGCGAAAGGAAAGGGACACACGAGCGAAAAATGCTCCTCATTACAACTAGGTTGCGGCATGAAGGAGATTTCATATCAAACAAAAGAAAGAAAAATTCCATTTGGGGGCAGGTTCTCAAAGAAATCAAAGACCAAAGATGAAATAATCCGCTGTTTTATGAATATAATGATTACGTATAAACGAATCAAAAAACGAAATCATACCTCAGGAGAAAGTGCAACAAACTGGGAGTATTTTAAGGCGTTGGACGAGGTTTTTGGCAGTCGGAGTTGCGTTCAACTGCCAGAAGACATGACGGAATCTTCAATTGAAAACGTACTGAACACGCTAACAGGTGAAAGCACAACCTCTTCGGATACTGAGACGCCATCCAGAAATTTAACACCGACCATGGGTAAAAAGCGAAAGAAAAATGATGTGATTGATTTTTTAACAAAAGAATCCGAAAAAGATGAAGCGACAATTCAAAAACTTTTAAAAACGGAAGAAGATAAAGTATCTATAGAAAGGGAGAAGCTGGAAGAGCTAAAGCAGATTCGCCTCTTATTCGAAAGAATGGCAGAAAAATGAAATGTTTATCTAGGGTATCAACAAGGGTGTTCTGAATAATTTAAATGTATGAGTATTATAAGTATTGAATTTATAGCATAAAAGTTATTTTAGTTTTTTATTCTTTTTGTTATACTATTGGAAAAAAATGGATGCGAGATTTTAAAAAGCATTGGCTGTTTTGCGTTTGTTTATTTAATGTTTGCTAATTCTTTATAAGTCTAGCTAATTATGTAAAAAATATAAGACCAAACTTAAAACGGTTTAGAAAGAGTAGCAAAATTCAACTAGAATTTCTAGAAATCTTTTTGGTATTCAATTTTAAAGACTTTCAAGTTTAGGCGTGAATTTTACTAAGGCATTTATTTTATAAATTTACGCAGAAAAAAGTGTGGCAAGAGCATCTCTTTTAGATGCAGCTTCTCTTATCTGTCCTGATTGATGTATAGCTTCTTGTGAATTATTATTTTCGTTATCATCCTGTAGGTCTTCATCGATTTCGCTGTCTGTTCCTTCGTTCATAATAATTATGTTATGAAGTATAATGCATGCCATTGCAATAATTTTCGGAAGGTGCGGGCGCTGCACTTCAATAAATTTTAAAATTCTGAAGTTCTATTTTAAAATACCAAAAGCTTGCTCAACGAAAACGCGCGTTGAACTCAAAACTGTATTAAACTTCGATTGTTGTGTGGTTAAAAAGCCATTGTCTCGGTAGGGCACCATTAAATTCATCTCGAGTGGATACGCACCATCTCCAAGCAGATGATAGTTATGAGGTATTACAATAACTCTATTTGCTATTGATCTTTTAAAGGGACTGTTTTGCCATACTGCTGCATCATGGCATCTGTCAGGGCAACCTATGAATACATCAGTAAATTTCATTTCACTGTCAGCAATAGCCTGTAATATATTAATTATAACTTTATTATATTTATATTCAAAAATTAAGCAGTTAATGTAATTACTTGTATAATGATGGAGTAGGTTCCTTTACGATTATAGAAACTGACTGCATCTCTAAGAGGTTGGGATATCTGGACGTGGGTACCATCAATGCAACCAGAACAAATGGGAACGGATTGCGGCGACTTGCTAAAAATTTCTCGCTTGTTTTCCTTTGTTCGTCAGGCGTATTTGGAAACTTAATTACCTCGCTTTTCAATCGACAAATAAGTTTAATTATCAATATGAACACTTTATATGCAGTACCAATAGCCACTCGAAATCGATCGCTGATATCACGGAATGATGTGTTGTTGCTGACTTTCCAAATAGTTACATATAAGGCCTTACAGAGTGGGATGTTTACGCGACCTTTGGTGCGCAATTTCCAAAAGGGCTTGATCATGCTGTGCAATTTCTGAAAAACCTAAATAATTGCAATTCATTGTAAATAAATTACCTTAAATAGTTACATACCTTAAAAGTATCCCGCCTCATTCGAAAATGGGAGTAGAAAACATCATCCTCCATCATCAAAATAGATTGGCAAAAGTTTTTTGTCTTTACGATGTTTCTCCTATAACTAATATATTGAATACATAACACACGCCACCTTTTTCTTCTTTCCAGCATTTTTTTTGTGCAACTAATATTGCTAGATGTTGGTTCAGCCAATTCTATTGCGTTTATTAACACATTTTTTAAGATTGCGCTCATTATAATAATTATTAAAACTTTGACAGTTCTCAAACTGATGCTTTGCATAGCTGCGTTCATAAATATCTGTAATATTTATTGCATAGGTTTATAAAGCAGTAATGCCATACATTTAGGTATTAGTTGCGCAATAAATCGCAGTTAATGCTTTGCAATATGCATTTACGAAGTCAGCCATACCTTTACAGTGCTTAAAATCGGACAGAATTTTTTGCAAAATCCCCCCACTTCATGGAATGACGACGAGGAATATTTAAAAGCAAAAAAAGTTGTTTCACATCTAAAGCCGGTCAATGATGTGGCTGAAAGAGCTGTCAAGCTCACTCAAGACTTTCATGGCCTTATAACTGCCAAGGAAGAGCAAAACAATTTTTACTAAGGTGCGTCCAGAACCACAGAAAAATTTATCCTGACTGCAAAAAGGAAACTTTAAAAAGAAAATTTCCCTCTTAAATAAAAGATTTTTATTATATTTTTATTTCCCTAAATCTTTTAATTAATATGAATTGAAGAACTTATTAAAGGAAAATCGACTCCACATACTATTTTCGTGAAATAAATACATTTTATAAGTTTAAATAAGAAGATGCTTGATGATATTAACTAAAATAACAAATTTTCCCATATATGACCGAAAAGGTAACTTTGACCCTCCAGCGGCAAGGGTTAACATGGTGCGAATGGGTTAAAATTTTGGATTCGAGTATATGAGACTATTTAGAATAAATGGAGAGGGTATGCGATATGTTTGGAAAATAAGGGACAGGCTAATATAGGCTCTTTCGTAGTTGTATTTTTTTTTTTTTTTTATTAAAATTGAAATGTAATGAATTACAATTACAATTAATAGTATATATATATAGCACTAGCGGTTAAGCCATCAGCTTAACGTTATTACGGTTGTAATATTAATTAAACATTTATATTTCAAAGTATAATTTGATTTTGTTTATAAAGTATATGAATCTCTTTCAATTTTCTGCGTTAACTTCGGTAAGAAGTTCTTCTATTGTGCGGTTTGTTGTTGATTGTCTTATTGAATGTAATGCAGCACAGCTTGTGACGATGTGTTCGATAGTAAATATCTCTTCGTTGCAGAATTGGCAAGTTTGCGGATTGGTTTTTTGAAAAAGATGCTTGTGGGTTATGCGTGTGTGCCGAGGCGAAATCGAGTGTATATTATGATGTCTCGTCTTGAAGTTGTTGTTGGGAAGATTGGAGGAACGAGGTTTGGGTTTACGCATTTGTAGTAGTGGTTTTTATTTTGCCAGTGTTTAACCATGAGTTTCCGATTTACCTTATTGATTGTGTTTTTTTAGGTATTTTTTGTTAAAGCTGAGTGTTATGTGTAACGGAGAGTTGGTGGCAAGTTTTGCTGCTTCATCTGCCGAGGTGTTGCCTTTTATTCCGATGTGACTTGGTATCCATATCAATTTCATTTTTGTAGCATTAGAAGTTAGTGTATCTCTGATTTGGGATATCACGGTATCGTTGTTGTTAATGTTTTTAATCGAAAGTAGCGACTCACTCTTAAAGTCGCTAAAGATAAGCCATTTCCCTTTGTTTTTTTTTTTTGCTATTTTATAAGCGTGATATACTGCCGTAGCTTCTGCAGAAAATACAGAGCGTAAGATGGCACTATAGCGGTGGACAGTGTTTCGTACTCGTTAACGAGGCTATACGCGGTTATTTCCTTATATTTGGAGCCGTCTGTATATAAGGAAGACCAATCGTGGTATTTGCTGCGTATGCAATGGAAGTGCTGGAGGTACACTGAAATTGGAGTGTCTTCTTTTTTTGAATTTTGTTAAATGCAGTAAGATGCAGTTTGTAGGGAGTGCCCATGGTGGGTTTTGAATATTTGTGGTGGCATTAAGTGCCAGTGGCATTTCATGGTATTTTGCTGTATCAATTAGTCTCTATTGCTGGTTATTTAGGTGTTTTACGTTTTCGGTTCCGTCTCTGTTTGACTAATGATTTTAATTCTGTGTCATTGTGTGAGCTTAATTGCCATACAACCGGAAATATAATTTATCCTATCTATGAGAAATGGAAGTCCCGCTTCGGTGAGAAGGTTGAGAGTGGGAGTGGTGCGTAAAGCACCCAGCGCCAAGCGAACTGCAGAATGCTATATAGCTGATATTTTAGGAAGGTTTGCTGGTGACGGGGTACTATAAAAAGGCAGACCATAATCCATTTTTCCGAGTATTGTGGCTTTAACAATATTTAGTAGCGAGTTTGTGTTACTTTTCAGCTTAATGTTGCCTAGGCATTTTACGATACTAAGTTTACTTTGTAGTGAATTTTGTAAATTGGTAATGTGATCATAGAAGTTGTATTTGTTATTAAAGAATATGCCAAGTATCTTGAGTGATGTTACATTTATTATAGAGATATCTTCCAAGTTCAAAGTAAAATTTTGACAGTTATGTTTGTTGCATATGTGCAGATGATTAGATTTAGCTATGGATATCTTAGCTCCGCTGATATTGCACCAGTTTATTATATCTACGAGAAGGCTGTTGAATTTGGTTTAAATATTGTTACGTTTTGAACTCTGCCGTATATACATAAGTCGTCTGCGTATAAGACATGTTTAAAAAACTTGTTTTCATCTATCACTGTTTTCCAACGGCAAACAGTCTGTTATGGCATGTTTTGCTTTTACTCTGAATTTTCGATTAAGCAAAAAGTTTTTAATAAAATTTGTAATATTGGGGCCTAACTTCCAGGCTAAAATTTGTTCCAATATGGAATACAAACCGACTCTATTGAATGCTTTTTCCATGTCTAGGGAAATAATAGAGGAGTGATTCCTGCTGGAAATACTATCAGCTATATGTTCGTCTAGGAGTAATGCATTTGTGGTGTTGCTTCCGGGCATAAAGGCGGTTTGGTTGCTTGAGAGTAACTTGTTTGTGTGAAGGTACCACATAAACCTCCGAGATATCATTTTTTCCATGACTTTTGATAAGCAAGAGATAAGGGATATAGGTCTATATCCTTCGGTCATATTTTTGGCTTATTAGGATTCGGTATGTGTACCGTAAGGACAATTTTTCATTGTTGCGGTATGGTATGTGTGTTAAAAATGTGGTTATACAGCTCACAGAGCTTGCTTTTGCCTACTTAAGGAAGTTGTTTCAGCAATTCATAAGGGATTTGATCTTGGCCGGGACTCTTTCCTTTTAGCGAAGCTAGCATTTATTTATTGTTTTGTGTTTCAGAATATCACTTCTTTTGGTAGGGTAAAAGTGTTGAAGGAGACGATGTGAAGTGGAGTGTCAGTGAGTTTTCCTTCTATGTATTTTCTGATTTTTTTACATTCCACTGCACCTTGCTCTTTTAGACCTTCTACGATTTCCTCTTCACTTAGATGTTTTAGGACTCCGGAGTAAACTACACCTTTGGAGATATTAAGCGTTGGGTGAAGAGAGGCAGCAATGTTGCAAATATTTGATAATTGTGTTGCTTTAAGGTATTTATTCGCTTGTTGAGTTTTTGCTAGTAAAAGCAAGACTCCATTTCTTGTAAATGATATTTCTAGGGGCTTTTCGGTTGTGATTGATTCTAGTGCTTTGCTGACGGCGAAAATGTTATACGATTTCAGTGGTTTTTCGGTTTTTCTTTATATAAGTAGAAACTTTGTGCATGTTGAGTTTTGTAGAGTACTTGCGTGTTTGTTGAGTTTAAGTGTTGGAAACATAGCTGGGGAACTTCGATTAGAATTAGAAATCATTACGATTAGAAAAATAAAATAATCTATTCAGTAGATTTTTTTGATTCTTTAATATTTTAGATTACTAGTTGATTAGATTAGAACTAATTAAAAATCTAATGGCGATTAGCGACGATTAGCATATCTAATCAAAACTAATAAAAAAAAAATCGATTAGATTTCTCGATTAGATTTGATTAGATCAACTATTTTGAAATATTTTTGTGTTTTTTTTTTCGCTTAATTCATAAAGTAACAAACTTAAAAGAACTTTTATTAAAAATATCATTGTAAACATCAATCTTATTAAAAAAAGAACGCTGAATACTAGTTATAGTATAAAAATTAAAGGCACGTTCTTTAAAAAAAAAAATGAGATTGTCGACGCTTTAAATGTATGCAGATTTATATTACATATGTATCACAAAAAGTTTATATTCGAATTCATTACTATGAACTTTTCAAAAGAAAAGTCAGACAATGAATTCCGTCTTGGGTTATTGCCTATTCCAGCAAATGAAAACAGCCTTTCGACGGGCGCTGATGACGTAAGCGGGGTATTGAACGCTAGACTCGCTTCTTTCAGTGCACCATATTTTTTCCAAATTTCAGGACCTGGCGTCCTGTCATTCAAATATGCATATAGCTGATTGCTAACCACTTCTTTGAAACCGTTTGACGCGCGTGGTGAAATTGGTGTTCTGGGAATTCATAGTCCAACTGAGGCACGTCCGTTTCAAAACATGTGGAATCATTTTGGAAGAAAATCCTTATTACTTTAATCACCCTTTTAGATACTGATCTGCTCCTGAGTACAGTCAGGCGAAGTTTTTTGGATAACCTG
Source organism: Philophylla caesio (assembly GCA_963971545.1). Classification (NCBI taxonomy): domain Eukaryota; kingdom Metazoa; phylum Arthropoda; class Insecta; order Diptera; family Tephritidae; genus Philophylla; species Philophylla caesio. The sequence continues at coordinate 129,268,693 of OZ020604.1, read as the reverse complement.
CAACCATTTCATTTTCATATTTGGTGTCAATACAGCTGCCGCTAATGCCATATTTACCTCAGGAGCCAATGTGAAATATAGTTTAAACCTTTCTCTCAATTGATGATCTAATTGTACTGCTGTTGAGCTAACATTGCTCAAAACTTCGTATTTTCTGGATAATTTAAGCAGTTTATTACTCAAAGAAAGTAACGCAGCAATAATACAACCATATTTCACATTGGCTTCACCTTGGAGAAAGTCCCAAGTTTGGGAAATAGGCTCCATTAGCAGCTTGTACGACTCATCGGAGAGCTCATTCAATTTCTCCTTGTACTGTAGTAACTTCACCAACACTTAGTTTAACAAACTTTTTCCATTGCCACGTAAAATTCTGATTTGAAAATTAATTTAGGCGAACTCCTTACGACGCTACGCATTATTTTACCACTCACTGCCGGTTCACTATCCGCAACAATATTCCTCTTGCGGATCACCTTCTCCGGGATAAAATTTTTGTCAACAACATCATGATCTGCCGAGAAGTCTTGGTCTTCAAACAGATCTTGATCCATTCCGACATTTTGCTCCATTTCGACAACTACGATATTTATAATTTGAAAATGTTATATTTACAAATAGAGTTTTCACCGCTTCACTTACAACACTTTATAGATTGAAAAAGAAACAAAACCAAACACAATTTGCACTTTCTTATTCTGAATATTTAACAAAAAAAACGAGAGTATATACAAAAATAAAAAAAGACAAAAAAGTGGAACTTGCGCAAAACACGTTGAAAAATGTCAATACTTTAATACAAAAACAGTATGAATCAGCTGAGTGAAGAGCCTGAACAACAGGGTGACCTTGATGCAATAATAATAAATATAGTATACAAAAATAAATAAATTTTTTTCAAAATAGTTGATCTAATCAAAACTAATCGAGAAATCTAATCGTTTTTTTTTTTGATTAGATGTGCTAATCGTCACTAATGGCGATTAGATTTTTGATTAGTTCTAATCTAATCAATAAGTAATCGATTAATATAGCCAACTAATCCTAATTAATCAATTATTCTGCAAAATCAAAGTTTCTAATCCGATTACTAATCATTAGGATTACTAATCAATATTCCCCAGCTATGGTTGGAAAGTCGTGGTTGTTGTTCAAATTGTATGCCTTGCGTTTTGTTTTTGGTGATTCGTCTAGGATGGCGAAGTAGTTACTTCTGCCCCCTTCGGGGTCTTCCTCCATGGTGGTTTGTTTATCCTGCTTCTGTCTGGGTGGTGTTTGTTAACCGGTGTTTGTTAGAAAAAAAATTAAGGAGTGAATTGTAGCTTAAAGGACACTTTATCAAGTATTATTTGAAGTCGACACTAAATAGTGCACATGTGTTTGCACTTTTGAGACCGCACTCTTCAGTTATATAGTGGGAACTGCGCAGTTGTTCTTATTTCAGCACGAACTGATGTTTTGATGTTTGATTTAATAATAAGTGGACCGAATAAATTAGAATAATTTTCTACCAGAGACTTCACAACTGGAACTATTGCCATAGGGATTTCAGATAACTCAGACTCTTAATGGAATTTTGATATTTGGTTCGATTGTGAGAATATGGTTTTTTCTATCTATCACTGCACCGAGTGCCTTAAACGTATCGTCCCCTATAATTCCATCAAAAATTTGGAGTCCTGATAATAGATAAAATGTTGTTCTAGTGTTGGTTGTTTCCTACTTTGTGGAAAAATGGCTTCACAATGGTTAGAGGAGTAATATGCTTGTTCAGGACTACATTTCGATGTTATATAGTTTCTGTTGTTTTGGCGATGTATGTAGGCCCTCTCTTAAACGCGTTCTTGTTTGCGCACTGCCATCAACTTCGATTTTCTCAACGGGATTAGGAGCCGTTGGCCTAGCTGGTGGCAATGAAGTCAGTCCTTGGTTTGGCTGAGGCCTATTATAAGGGTTCCTATGATATCCCGGATTTGAATTTCTTTTCACCCAGTTATAACTCGAGCGTGCACGTGGCGGTAGAGGTGGTCTCTGCATTATGTTATTCGTGGGTACAACGATCCTATTGGCTGAGTGTGAATGCACCATCGTATTCCGCCAAGTTAAATTCTGAATGTCCAGGCAAGCTGAATAAGCTTCTGGCATTGTTTTCGGTTTTTGCACGATGAGCATTCTAGATAACTCAGGACTCAACCCACGTATGAACACATCTAGCGCCCTGTTGCGGTAAGTCTATGGGTAAGGCTTTCTCAAGTGGTCCCCGAATTTACCAAGGTTGATAGTTTTTAATGATATTCAGGCATCGCTGCACTTTGAACAAGTGTGAATACGATATGCATTGGCTTACAAAATGCCAACTCCAAATCACTGCTGCAACCCTTTTCAGAAGAAGCACCATAGTCGAGTGCACACAAATTCAATTCCTTCTTGTGCAGGAAAGAAATGCACGTTCTAATAGTTCGACCGTTAAATATTAGCAGTATATTACAGGTTATTTGAGGTGAAATTTTAATCATATTATTCACTGGGACAATAAACAATGAACATTACTCTGTAGAACAATGCACCTACATACATACATATGTAGGTATACACGATCATAAATTTTTAATTATAGAATAATTAATTTACATAAATACATGTATGCATTGCACATTTTTTGAAGTTGTTTACATAACTCAAATTTACTTTTATAAGTCATGAGTCGAAAAAATTCTGCATTCAATAGAATTTTTATTTTTTTTGGACAAAAGAATGAAACAACGAAATTTTTGTCTACTAGGCGCAGAAATTTTTTAAATTTTCAATTGTTTATAAAAAAATTATTTAAAAAAAAAACAAAAAATTTTTTTTTAACGAAAATAATTTTTTTGTATAGTTTTATGTTTTCTAAATCTGCACCCAAAAAATTTTTTTATTCGGACACTTACTTTCGAAGAAATATGAAAATTTTTTTATTTTAATTAACAGTTTCTTATACATACGTAACAGATTCAAGGCACGGGATTGGCACTAATTTTTTTACTTTATAGCACAGTACGATAATGAAATTAGAATCAATTGTTTTCTAGTTTAGCACACAGTGGCTCTTTATAAAAATTTTAGGTATGCTTTTTCTGTTTCTTTTTTTGTTTAATATATTTTTTGTTGTTGATCGGAGTTACCGGTCTTTTCTTACACTTCGACAGTTTCCTGCAAAAGAACAAGAATATAACCGTAAATTGATTTGTGAAACTTTTACCGTGTTCCGATGGAAACGGCGTTTCACATACATTAGTCTTTAAAAAAAGTAAGTTTGGGTCATGGAAGGGCTGTGTTATCTTTTTTAGTCGTCAACAATCAGATTGAAGGCAACCTACTAAGGCACAGCTTGCTTCACAACACAATTTTGGACCTATCGTAATATCCAGTGTGTTCTAATTTGTACGCTGGAAGTGCCATCGTAGTTAGGGAGTAGCTATCGTATTCTTATGTGAACGACAGCGTGCGCCCCAAACTGTTATTGGCTATCGCAAGATCGCAAAATAGGTTAACCCATTGGCTTTTGTGGTGGTGAAATCCGGCCTAGGAGTTTAGGAACTCAGATTCACCTAGCCAATTAGGTTGCGAAAGGATATCCAGTGCCAGGACTGTGGATGTGCCAAAAGTTTTTGCTTAATTTTTTTTTTCATTAATAAAATTTATATGCGTATATCGAAGATTTCACTTTTTATTTCATTATATACCTGAGGGTCTTCGGGGTCACAGGATAATTTCATGTGATGTTATTCCTGTATCAGCCCGCAAGGATTGACAGGAGAGGACGTAGCAATTTTGGGTCTAAGCCTCAGGTTCCTCAGGTTCACAGGACTTAGCCGTGTTCGTTTAACAATCCATATGTGCCTTAATTATTTAAATTGGTCGACCTCTTCTAGGAAGAGGAGCTTTTTAACTCTGGGAGTGCACCGTGGGAATCGCTGAGCTAAGCTAATATTATAAACCGCAGGGTTCTGGTGAACCGTGGTTTCAAAATATTTTTTTATACGGATGTACAAGCCATTATTTATGATTTTGTATTTTAATTTATTCTTCTTTTTTTTCACTCACACTTAGTCATAACCACTTTATCACTTAGCACTTTCCAACACTTTCTACAATCACTCGGGAAGGACTGCGACAATTAAGGGGATCCATCCCGGAGGAGCTCTACAGCTAAGTAGGCTGACGCTGCGCTTCCCACGAATTGCATTTCGCCTAAATATCAATTACGTTGCAGGTCGATTACCTGCAATGGCTATGCGCGTGTTTGGGGAAGTGCGGTATCAGCACTTTTACAGTAGTTAGTGTGCTGGCCCCCTTGTTAACTTGTATGTTCAATTTTATGGAGTTACAGGGTAGAAGTTTGATATGCTTTTCAATAACAGTTAGTAACGTTTTTTTTTTGCGCATGTGTTTTTTTTCTATAAATTAATGTAGATTTCTAATACTAAATGTATATCTGTTTTTCATTTACAGTATTACGAGATGCGCACGAAAGTGAAGACATCAACAACAGAGAAAGTAGTAACCATGGCCAAGAAGAAGATGCTCTAGACTCTTCTCGGCATGATGAGGTGATTCAGGACGATGAAAGCGATAATGATTTTCCATTTAATGACCCAGAAACCGAGTCTGATTCGGATGATAACCAAAGCAATCAAGATGCCCAAAGAAGCGCGCAAACTGGAGCTATTGTAGGTTCCGAGACAGGTGAGACTTTTTTGAACTTAATTTGATATGGTACTTTTTATGTTAATCATAACGTCTGTGTATCAATTATTTAATTGATGAGATTTTAACGCTTTTAAGATTTACCCAAAGAAAATTCGGGTACATAGAATCCGCCTTTGGTATGGTAGTCATGCTGAAATTGGCTTAGTTGTTATTTGAAAGCTTTAGTAAAACGCTTACCTAAAAAGAAAAATTAAAGCAATTTTAACCAAAAATGCGGCAGTTTTAAGAAAACTATCGATTTTATTATATACCCCTGTTATGTATGGAGACTAGTAGCCACTAGGCAATCATACCAAAATTTCCATTACGCAAGGTAACCTGCTACTGGCTATCGGCTTCTGAAAGTATGTAAATGTTTCCCTTTTAAAACGATCTTTATATGTTTCCACTATTACTTCAAAATGTACTTGTCAAAAAAGTAAAGTAAAGTCTGTACCCTGAGATCAATCGCTATGCATAATAGGAACAACGGCTTTAGTATCCGTGGATATTAGACCACAAGTCTCCATACATTTCTGAAGGTGATTAATTCATTTTCTATAGCAGATATGACGCGAAATGGCGTCTCAGGATTTGCATGTCATTGTCACAGCGGTAAAAACTGCTTACTGGTTCAAAGTAAAATAGCACAGAGGATATATGTATGTATAAATACATTTTAAGTCATAACTTTGAAATGTCTGCAAAATTTATTAATGCAACCTTTTGCATGTGTTCAATTTTAAGATCAACCCTAATATTATCAGTGAAGCTCGTTCAGCGGGTAAGATTACTGATAATACTCAAAATTTGCTTGCTTAAAGAATGAGTATAAATTTCATGCATTGACGTAAAACATTCATATGTAGAGTGTGACCAGTATGATTTCATACAAATTCACGTCAGCTTAAGTAATCAAAACTGTATTTGACTCTAACAATTATAATAAAAAAAGAATATCACTAGCGAGCCAGGATAGCAGTAGTTTTGATCTATATGTTCGGACCATAGGGAGAGGGGTGTTAGTTGAGTGGGTTTGGCCGGGCATGTGAATAGGTGGTTGGTGTTGTGCGGAGGTAGGAGTTTAACCTGCTACAATATCCAGATCGGAGTTGAGCCAGAGTGACGCGCGTGTTCCGAGGCAGCTGGAGCTCCTCAGCTGCTATAGGTGGTGGCTGGACTCCCAGGACTGCATTCACAGGGCGGGTGTCGATATATTTGGATACTGACTCCCTCTGAATGTTGTTCAGAGATCGTCGGTACGACCTTGGGTCCAGCGGTAAGCGTACGTAAGTCTGGACCTCGTCCGTCAGTTGTGAGAGGTGTCCCCTGTTGTGCTTGGGTGCCGGCTGCAGCGCGAGCAAGTCTCTATTAGGGTGCTCCGGACGGTGGCACCCCAGTAGAAACTGCTGATAGAGGTGATCCACAGGCGACATCAGGGGACATCCCGTCACTGTCACGACTGCGGCGTTCTGACAAGTCTCCAGTCTTGACCACTGAGTCCTGCTGGTTCCAGGCAACCATATTGGCGCAGCATAATTTAAAACCGGCCGGCCAATCGTCTTGTATGTTGCCAACAACGTTTCTTTGTCTTTGCATCAAGTGCTGCCGGCGAGCGACTTGAGGACTTGGTTGCGGCTCTGTACCTTGTTGACGGTTGCGGTTGTATGCGCTGAGGAGGAGACCAGACTGTCAAGGGTGACCCCAGGATCTTTGGCTGGTTAACCGTCGGATTGGGGGTCCCCTCGATGTGCATGTCGAGGGTGAGCCCGACCTCCTTCGTCCAAGATGTAAATAGAAGAACATAAGAACACTCGATCTCCTTTTAACGCGGTTCTTTTTGTTTTATTTATTTAATTAATTCGTCTACAGAAGTTCTTACATACTACTAGATTAAACATATTAAATAAATTTAACTTAAAGTTAAGTACATTTAAATTAAATGACCGTAAGAGTCTAGCTAAGCTCTGTAATCGGTAGGCCATTTGGCCAATGAGTTTGGATAATGCATATTTAGTGAAATTTCTTACAAATAAACCCAATCATTGAAAATGCTTTAGTCACTATATGGTCCACATGCTCCACAAAAGTTAATATCGAATCGAAAATCGGACCCAAGTCCCTTATCTTATTATTTTTTTTTAATATCTTACCTTCCAAATTGTAATTAATATTATAAGGACTCTAGTTCTCCTTGAATATGTTGCGACACAACTTTTTTGAAAATTTAGATGTAAATTATTCGCTGTACACCACGTATGGAAATTTTCAAGATCAATTTGAAGATTGCTGCAATCAGTCACGCTGCAGATTTTCTAGAACAGCTTCACATCATCCGCGAACATTAAACATTTTGCTTTAAGAAAGTGATTTGGTAAATCATTAATAAAAATTAGAAGTAGAAGTGGACCGCAATGTGTCCCTGGGCTATGCCAGACCACGCGTTTAATAATACGGACAATTTCGTGGTACCCATTTTTACAAAAAGCTTCCTTCTAGATAAAAAAAAAACTACTGAAAAATGTTAAGAGCATTCCTATAATTCCAAAGGCAGAGAGTTTATTCAATAGAATATTATGATCATCCTTGTCGAAGGCTTTAGAAAAATCTGTAGAAATAACATCAATTTGTGATTGGTCTGAAAATGCATTAATAACACAGTGCTACGAAAAAGAATGAAGTCGAAATGCCTGGGAAGTGTTGTTATTTCTCTTGTAGGTCTTATCGAGTAGAACGAGAACCCAATTTTGGAATTTGTCAAACTCCCCCAAAATCTCGAGTTAAGCTTAAAAAAACCGATTTTTCGTACTTTTGTGCACTTATTAGCCCATATCTTAGCTTATTATCAACCGATTTTTAATTTGATTGGTTTAAGAAAGAAGAAACTCAGACCTTTATTAAGACATCTGTATATTATTCGAAAGGTCTGAGTTTCTTCTTTCTTAAACCGTTCTTTGCATTTTTTAATTGGCATATTCTTGAATTAAACCAGGGAGGTTTGTTACGTGGAGACAATTTGATAAGAGGAACAAACTTGATATTATATTAGAGATTCGATTAAGTAAAATGTTGTAGGAGATTTCAGGATTATTTATTGAACTCAAAAACGACCAATCCATATTTTTTACATACATAATTAATTACATCCATGAAATTATAATTGGAATAGTCACGCACAAATGGGACTTCTTGCAACTGCGTTTCAAATATATAAAATTTAAATTCCATGTGCCTTATGATGTAGTGTTTTATTTGATATCGGAGCTAAGCATTTCTCACATGATGCATTCATCTCGGCAGAAAAAAATACTCAATCTAAGATTGTATTCGCATTATTTACGACAAAGTTAATTTGGTTAAAGCCATGCGATAATATTGTACTAGTAAAAAGCTAGTCAATGTCAGACTTTGTATTTGAAGGTAACAAAAGATTATTATCATTTAGCCAAGTAATATTGCTGAGATTAAAATCCCCCAGATGAAGTACTTCATCGGTGTAATTAGCACTATCCCTTATATCTACCAAATTACGTAAATGCATTTCATGACATCAATGTTGCTATTTGGTGGTATGTAATATACCAGTATAAATAATGATTTATCTTTTGCGAATTTAACTTTAACGCAAATTTGTTCTATTAAGTTTTCTTTTAAATCGAATGTTACAATACTACTACAGAGATCAGCTCTTATTGCGAATAATACCCCGACAACTCTCCCAGCCCTGATGTGATAGGACAGAGATCGACACGATATACATTGCAGAAGTCGTCAAAAAATAAAAATTATTATTTAGCTATGTTTCACATCAGGCTATAACATCGCGAAGAGACAAATCACGACGAAATTCCGTTGATTTAGTGCGCATGCCGCTAACATTTAGGTAATAAATGCTGTAATTACGAGTATTTATCTTGACATCACTTCTGATTTTGACTTATAATCATTGCTTTGGAATTGATTCTCTTTTTTTATTGAAAAAAGCGAAATATACCTACTCTTATGCCATCTGACCATAACTCTGTATCAAAGAGCTTATTATACTCTTTTTGGAGTTTCATCTTTTTTTTTGGTAATTTAAAGCAAGAGACAACTTTACTGTCGACTTGCATATACTTCGTCGTGTAATTAACAATATCAATTGCGTTGACAGATGGTTTAAACGAAGAGTGATGCACCCACCCCATTCGCACTGACACTTCCAACTCACCGCTCCTGTTTCTACGAACAACACCGGCACGAATTTTCTTCTTGACAAATCGTTAGTAGGTATAGCACTTTGAACATCAGATACGGGAGCGTCAATAACAACAAGAGCAGCAGCGGCAGCGTAGGAAGTTGGCCCAGCAAGAGAGACAGCGCTGTTATCACAATGCATACCGATGCTAGTTATCACTTCTCGGTTGTGAAGAGTGGAAATTCGAATTGATACTCTTAGCTTTGACATGACTGTTAGCCGATGAGAGCTACAATTGCAGCCACAAAGACGGTGATATCAGATCATTATTTTTCCGTTTCATGGGCTCAGCGCCCTTAGCCTTGGAATAATAATTGTTTAAGCAATTTTGTTTATTAACGCGGTGTACCGCTGACAACCGCTTTCTGATTAAGCATACAAAAAGAGTGTCTATCATAACATGTTTCAAATGCTTATTTATAATATTCCAACTTAGAGTAACAGTAACATCGTATGATCTAAATAAGAGCTCATAACAAAAGAAAATATGTATGTACATACATATATCGAGCCCTGTAAGACGTAAGCGCCATTATTTTTGATTTTGGTTTTTTTATGAAAATCGATTATTTATTATCACAAGCATCATCTCTCAAAATTTCATGGTTGTAAAATGTACCGTTCCGAATTTAGAACAAAAACAATTTTGATGTAAGTACTTGTTTACATTTTTTGTGAGCACGTAGTGTCGCTTTCGTCTTTTTTCTTTTTCAAATTAATGAAATCAAGTGACTAAATTATAATATATTAGATTTTTTACAATTTTTTAAAATGACGTCGTGTCAACCGGAGGTAATTGTGTTCTTTTATATTTATAATAAGTTTAGTACTTCATATTTTTACAATTTTATTGAGCTCAAGGCCAGTTAATGGACGATTTTTTTGTGCAAAAACAACAACAGTTTTTAATGGTTGAAGTTATAGTACTATTTCGGAAATCACCACATTTCCTCATCAGACTTCTTTTTGATTACTAAATTAATTTCATTTTTCATAACCACTTCTCTCAGGCTTTGAACCCGGGAGCTCGGAGTTGCAGAGCCAATACGCTACCTATTGTGCTATGCTAGCCGAGTTGGCTGTTGTGTTTATTTCATTTTCCTTAAACAAACCAACTACAAACAAGAGCAACTGATCTGAAGTGGTTATGAAAAAATTAAATTAAAAATTAATTTAATTTAGTAATCAAAAAGAAGTCTGATGAGGAAATGTGGTGATTTCCGAAATAGTAATATAACTTCTACCATTAAAAACTGTTGTTGTTTTTTCACAAAAAAATCTTCCATAAACTGGCCTTGAGCTCAATAAAATTGTAAAAATATTAACATTTACTAGGCTAACAGAAATATGAACAAACATTTATAAGTTTAGTACAATATTATTTTAGATGTTATAAAGGACTTTTTTTTCAATTACAAGTAAAAGGGTCCTTGTTCCAAACAGTGATAGCGATACTGACAGGGAATGTATGGAATCCGTGTCTGTAGACACAGCAAAAGACAATGAAGAAGAGGCATGTGGTGGAAAACGAGGTTACAAAAAGCTGAAACCATTACCTAAAAGGCTGCAAAATATGAAAAATCGTGATACAAGTATTCTTCCGAATCCATGTGCTAATAAAATATGTGGAAATATGTGCAGCGTAAAGTTCACCGAGTCAGATCGGTTAGCAATAAGTTAACATTTTTGGGGCATTGGAAATAAAATAAGACAAAAAGACTGGTTGCTTTCGGCCATGATTAGCAAGGACGTTAGAAGGCGTAGAGGAGGTAGTAACAAAAAGAAGGTCAGCTATAATTATGTAATTAATAACAATAATATTGGTCACAAAGTATGTCAGCAATTTCGGCTGAAAACTCTTTACATATCGCAAAAAATATTAATTTCTGTGAAAAATAAAAAAACTTGTTTAAAAACCTGTAGCGCTAAAATAAAGAGATTTACGCCCTATAACAAGTCTAGTGAGGCCGACGTAGCACTCGTGAACTCTTTTACTGAACAGTTGCCAGCAGTTCCTTCGCATTAGGTTAGGTTAGGTTAGGTTAGGGTGGCTGCCACCGCACCGGAGCACGGTGGCACACTTAGGCTGTGAGAAGCCCATTGTGGTACCACTGGCATAAGCCATGCATTCCCTCCCTCCCTTCTTTCAGTAATTGAACCATCCAGTGCGCTTGATGTAGAGTAGAAAGTTGGAAATGTTTGCCGAGTTTAAGTCAGCTAAACAGTCCAGAAAGTATACATTAAAAACTTTACTGCGCGTCTTGGCCAATCCAGGGCAGTGACAGAGATAGTGCTCAATACTCTCCACCTCCTCCTCGTTTCGGCAACTGCGGCAAAAATCATTTGTTGGGTAACCTAGCCTTTCTCCATGCGTGCCCATGAGACAGTGCCCGGTTATCACCCCAACTACTAATCTGAGAGCGGAGCGGCTAAGCATCGTGAGAGCTTTAGAGCGCTTCTCATCGGCTTCTGGCCAGATTTGTCTTGTAATGTGGCAGGTGGGCTCCGATGCCCACCTTAAATTTACCTTACCCATAAGCTCAGATCTTAGTCTGTGTTTATAGGATGCTAATGGTAAACCCGCCTCTTGAGCAGAGTTCATCTCAGTTAGTTCCGTCCCTTTCCTTGCTAGTTCATCAGCGAGGCAATTGCCAGGGATGTCCTTATGGCCAGGGACCCAAACAACATGTACGGAGCAAATATCCGCCAGCTGGTTTAGAGCTGCTCTGCATTCAAAGGCTAACTTGGAGGTTGTACCGTAGGAATTCAGAGATTTGATAGCAGCCTGGCTGTCAGAATAAATGGTAATGCCTCGTTCTAAGGAGGTGCACGTTGTAAGGCCACGAGCTGCTTCCATTATTGCATTTAGTTCGGCCTGGAAAACACTACAGTGGTCCGGTAAACGAAGACTGAGGTTTAGATCGAGTTCACCAGAGTAAATCCCGCTGCCTACTCTTTCGTTTAACTTGGAACCATCTGTATATACAGCCGTCGATCCTGGATCTAGGTCCACGGTACCCATCCATTCGCTCCTCTCTGGGATTCTTGTGGAGAATCTATTTCCAGAGAATGGAGGGTGTAGAAAGTAATCCAACCTCATCGGGTTGCCGGGCAGAGTTTCCAGGACCTTTGCGTGCCCGGAGTTGATATTTCTCCACGGAAGGATCGCATTTAGCCTAGCAGCACTGCAGGCCGCCAGAAATTTGCCGTAGAGATCCACCGGTGGGAGATTTAACATTATTTCCAGAGATTTGGTGGGTGTAGAGGGCAGTGCTCCCGTGATGAGCATTGCGGCTGCTCTCTGGACCCGTTCTAGTTTGACTCTGGTAAGAGTCCTGTTCAATGCCGGCCACCATACGACGATCCCGTAGAAGAGAATGGGTCTTATCACAGCTGTGTACATCCAGTGTACAATGTGTGGCTTATATACCCCATTTCTTCCCCACGGCCGTCTTACAGGCATATAGAGCAACAATAGCTTTCTTGGAGCGGTCTTCAGTGTTCCGCCTCCAGTCTAGTTTTTTATCTAGTAAAATTCCGAGGTATTTGACCTCGGTTGAGAGACTGAGAACTACTCCGTTTACGGATGGTAGTTTGAAAGCGGGAATTTTGTATTTCCTTGTAAAGAGCACTGCTTCGGTCTTGGTGGGGTTGACATTAAGTCCACATTCCACAGACCAGCGAGCTACGATATTTAGAGCGTTTTGCAATAAATCGCTTAGGACTTGAAGGTGTTTGCCCGTTGCTGTTATTGCCAAGTCATCAGCATATGCAACGACCTTGCAGCCGGTGCTCTTGAGGGTTAAGAGTAAGTCGTTTACAGTAAGGTTCCAGAGTAAAGGTGACAGAACACCTCCCTGGGGTGTACCTCTAGCCACATGTTTGGATTTAGAGCTGTCCCCTATTGTTGAGAAGATCGATCTTTTCCTGAGTAGGAGCCCCACAAAGTCTACCAGTCCCTGCCGTATCCCCACCATACGAAGTGATTCGATAAAGGCCTCGGGATAGACATTGTTGAAAGCTCCCTCGATGTCTAAAAAGATCCCCAGCGTGAACTCTTTTATGGCCAATCCTTTCTCAATCGTTGAGACGATGTCATGAAGAGCAGTCTCCACGGATTTGCCCTTTGAGTATGCATGCTGGTTGGAGGAGAGTTTATCTTTCCTAATATTTCGCCGAAGATGATCATCTATTAGTCTCTCAAGGGTTTTGATTAGGAATGAGGTGAGGCATATGGGCCTGAAGTCCTTGGGTTTTGCGTGACCGGCCCTGCCTCCCTTCGGTAGAAAAACGACTTTCGCCTTCGTCCACTCATAAGGAATGTGGGTGAAGGTAAGGCATGCTGTAAAAATCTGTGTAAGCAGTGGACAAAGAAGGTCCTTCGCTGCTTGCAGTTGTGCGGGAAAAATTCCGTCTGGTCCTGGAGATTTGTACGGTTCGAAGGACATTACTGCCCATTCCACCTTGTCGTGGCTCACTATGTCCCCTACGGTATTCCCTAAGAGTGAGTTGGCTTGGAGACCTGGCAAGATGTTGGAGTCATCAGAGCACCCGGGAAAGTGGGTGGTCATTAGTAGCTCCAGCATTTCGTCGGTTGTAGATGTCCATTCTCCGTTTGGTTTTTGAATAGAATTTATCGTTGGAGCACTTTTGGAGAGAACCTTCCTTAGCCTGTTAGCTTCGGAGTTTTCTTCTATGTTGTTACAGAAGTTTTGCCAAGATTTGCGTTGTGCTGTCTTAATGGCCTTCTTGAAAGTTTTAAGAGCGTCTTTGTATGGTTGCCAAAGACCCGTCCTCTTGGCTTGGTTAAAGAGTCGCCTGCTCTCTTTCCTGAGTGCTGAAATCTCTAGATTCCACCACTGGGGTTTCTTTTTACCCTTTGGTAGGGTCTTAGGGCAGGAGATTCTGAAAGCAGAGTTGCAAGCGTTTGTTACAAGGTCTACTGCTTCATCTATTTTTGACGGTGAGTCCAGCTCATCGAGAGAAACGACCTTCGTGTTTGAGGGACTCGCTTCATCAGGTGTTTGCGATAGGCCTGGCCTATCGTGATAAACGTGTCTGGACAAAGAGGCTGAGAGAGCGTTCTTATATTTCTGCTAAACCGTCCGCCTCTTGTTCCCATACGCTGTTAGAGTAGAGGGATTGAGATTGATCTTAAAAGTTATGTAGAGGTGGTCGGAGAAGGAGTGCTCTTTGGACACTTGCCAGTTGCTTATCAGGTCTGACATGCTGCCTGATGCGATGGTGATGTCCAGCACTTCTCTTCTGACAGAGGTCATGAAGGTGGGATCGTTCCCCCGGTTGCATATATATAGATTATTTGCTAATATAAAATCAAGTAAACACACACCGCGAGGGTTGGTATCGCTTGAGCCCCATATCTCGTGATGTGCGTTCGAGTCAGCTCCAATTATGACCGGGAATCTTTGCTTGTCAGCCCCTATGATGGCTTCCTTCAGTCTTTTTGGAGGGAGAGATTGGCTGTCGTGGGCCATGTAGCTGGTCAGGAACCAGACGATGCTCTCATTCAGCTGGACGCTTATGCATACTGTGTCTTCGTCGCTGTATTGAGAGAGGAGAATATAAGAAAGTGATTTTTTAATAAGAATACATGACCTGATCCTACCTGCTACTGGGGCTGTTACCGTTTGGTAGGCATCAGAGTTCAGTCCGCAAACCCTGTCTCTGACGATCCACGGCTCTTGGACGAGAATGATGTCCTCAGCTCTTTCGCTGAGTCGCAGAAGGAGGGCAGCCGAAGCAGCCTTGGAGTGGTGCAGATTAATTTGTAGAATCTGCACCATCTCTAGAGTCACCGACGTCCATTGCCTCTGGCTCTTCTCTTTGGGTGACGGCCCTGACTGTTATGTCAAGGTCCGCCTCCTCAGATTCCGAGGCCAGAAGCTGGTCCTCATCATCGGGCGCTACCCATCGGCTGTATATCGACCCAACGTAAGCAGATGCTGAGCCCGTTTCGCTCTCAGCATCCGACGCGACGTCCGATACCCCCGATGGGATGACCTCAGTTGCGCACAGGGCGCTCGACTCTGGCTCCGGGGCCTTAGGGACGCTCGAGGTGTCTCCCGGTTTGTTGGCCCCCTCGCCAGTGAGAGTGGTAACGGAATCGGGTGCGCTCGAGGCGTTGCCCGTCTTGTCCGTCTGTTTGGCTCCCTCCGCCCTCTTGTGGACCTTAATGGTGATGGAGTAGAAGCCGTAACTTATTACCCCACCACAGTCCGCGAGCACTGGGATAGAAGCATCGTTGATGACGAGGTCAACGTAACGCTGCTTCTCCTTGGTCTCGCCAACTCGGACTATCCTCCAATCATTGGTGGGTAGATCTCCGTTGCCAGTTCCTTCGCATTACTGCCGCAATAAAAGCAACAAGCTGTATCTTCCGCAAGAATTTCGCAACATAAAAGGAGCATATCAATGCTATACTGAATATTTAAAGAGTATCAATAAAGAGCCGGCTCAAATATCCTTGTCTGTTTTTCGAAATATTTAAAAAAATCGTTTTCATATTGGATTTCATCTACCTAAAAAAGACAAATGCATTACTTGTGAAAACTTAATAACTTGAATAGTGAAGCACAACATATTCTAGAGCAAACAGAAGAATATCGAAGTCACATTAGAGACAAAAATAAGTCTAAAGAAATATTTTTGGAGGAACAGAAACGGAGTAATGCAAGTTCGAAATGTCTGTGTGCAAGCTTCGACCTTCAAAAAGTTTTAAATACAAATCATGGAAAAAGTGTTACTTTATTTTATTCCCGAAAATATGCTTATTATAACGAACGTATATATGAAAGTGGCACGCGGAATGGTTACTGCTTTTTGTGGGGAGAAACTGACGGCAAACGTGGTTGTAACGAAATTTCCACTATAATACTTCAATATTTAAACCTTGTAGATGAAAAAAGGACACACGCTTCAATCAGTCTTTACTGTAACAGTTGTGCTGGTCAAAATCGCAACCGAGCTATGCTGGCTACATTATTATATTTTCTGGAAAATTCAAATTTTATTAAAAATATTAGAATAACGTATTTATTACCTGGGCATACTATGATGCCCGTTGATTCCATTCATAGTACTATTGAATCATTTTTTCAAGATAGAACAATTTGGGCCCCAAGTGAATGGTATACTATGATATCTATCGCGAGAATTAATCCAGTCAGATATGAATGTTTTATAATGAACCATTTGGATTTCAAAGATTGGAAAACATACTCCTAGACACTATTTCCCAATTCGATTAAAATATCGTTTCCTACTTTACGCTCAGCATCATTTGAAAAAAATAACCCCATTATTAAACTTAAATATGGATACTTTGACCATTCCGAAATTAAGGAATATGATATGAACTCGATTGCACGGTCTAGACGCAACACAGCTATAATAACAATTGGACCGCTTCCTTTGTATAAAAATCAATTAAACAATTCATCCAGAAAATATACAGATTTAAAAAACTTTGCGATAAAAATACAATACCTCAAAAATTTCACAACGAGTTTTCAAATTTACAATACGATAAGTCAGTTAAAGATTCTGTTCCCGAGACAGATCAAGAATACGACAACGTTTAATAAACATTTCAATAATAATTTTGAAGAACATCTGTTAATTGGTTTATATGTTTTAGTGCAATCATTAAAGAATTTGTGGGAGCATTAAATGTATTGAATATAATTTCTACTTTTTTAGTATATTTTTATTTAATATTTTTGTGAAAACCAATACAATCTTAAATACTTAATTGTTACTTATGCGAGTATAAATAAAAAAAGGGAAAATAAAAGAAAATTTTGACGTAACCGCCACAATATTAGATGTAAATTCATAAAAGACGTAAGCACCAAAAATTACCGTTATGTAGCAGATATGAAACTGAAATTAATTGCATTAATTGATAGGCTGGACTTATCAATAGATTATATATTAAATTTTATGGTAATACGTGATCTAAAAGCAAAGGAAATTAGAAAACCTTCTCCTTTAAAATTCTGTTTTTGGCGCTTACATCTTTTTTGCGCACAGGGCTCGATATATGAAAAACTATGAAAATGAATATGAATATCACTATAAAAGTATGTGCCAAATACCTACATACATACAAGAATTCAAACATACATACATGAGTTATTATTATACAGTAGTGGTTAGAATTATAATTACAGTTCATATAATTATGAGAGAAATGTACTCATATAAATTAAATATTAAAACTAAGATCTTGCTGGAACATTCCCGGCCCCAAGGACGATAGTTCTTCAATAAGTTCGAAGTTTACAGGACTAGTCAGCAAGGCCGTTGGAGGTAATTGATTTATCGCCATGTTGAATGGCTGTGCCCCGACTTACAGCCTTTGTGCCTATACTGGAACTATCTGCAGTTTCCGAACTATTAGTTGTGCTAAGAGGTTCCATTGTAGGCAATACGCGAATTTTTCGTATTGGACGCTTGAAATACTTTTTCCTGCATTTTAGTGTAACTACGCGTACTAAGCCATCTTCACCAGGATGGACATTTGCAATTCGCGCTAGGGGCCACTTACCAGGGGGCGTCCTTTCGTCGTATAAAAGAACAAGATTGCCAATTTTAACGTTGGCGCGTATCGTTGCCCACTTAGGTCGGCTCTGAAGTCTGCTGAGATATTTGGCATACCATCTTCGCCAAAAATGCTGCTTTAGTTGCTCTACCATGTGCCAGCGACGGACTCCACTTGTATTAAATTCAAGCAGATCTTCATCAGGGATGTTGATCGTTGGCTCACCAATTAAATAATGAGCAGGTGTTCAAGCATCACAGCTTTCGACGTCTTCGTTTAGGGGACACAATGGCCGTGAATTTAAGCACGCTTCAATCTGGTAAATAAGAGTGCAGAGTTCTTCGAAATGTAAGGCTCGGTCTTGAGTTATTCGTTTGAAATGATATTTGGTTGATTTGACACCCGCCTCCCACAGTCCTCCAAAATGTGTGATGCCGGAGGTACGAAGTTCCATGTTGTACCTTCTGTGGCAAGAATTACCCTGAGATCTTCTGGTAACGAAGTCACACTACGTTGAAGCATTACATTTAATGCATTGCTCGCGCCAACAAAGTTTGTACCGCGATCCGAATAAATCTGTGTACATTTTCCTCGCCTTGACGTAAATCGACGGAACGCGGCCAAAAACGCATCAGTAGTAAAGCTGGAAAACACCTCCAAATATATGACCTTAGTTACCATACACACAAATATGCAGATATAACCCTTTGATATTTTCGCGTTTCGTAGTGATGATTGGCGTATATCGATGGGACCAGCATAGTCCACGCCGCTATGCAGAAAGGGTCGCGCGGGGGTAAGTCCCACTGGCGGCAAGTTGCCCATCAACTGTTCCGCTGATTTGGCAATGTATTTGTAGCATGTAAAGCAGCGCTTTATGATGCTTTGAGCAAGATGTCGTTCGTTCGACACCTAATATCTTCTTCGAACATAGTTTAATATGCGCAGAACGCCGCCATGCAAGGTTACTAGATGTGCTTCTGAAAATATAATATTTCTTTGACATTAAAATAGGATGTTTAATATTTATTGATAATTTTGAGAAGTATACGCGTCCACCAACACGTAGACATCCTTCATCGTCCAGGAATGGGCATAGTTTTCCAATTTCGTTGTTTTTAAGTGGTAGTCCGGATGAAAGTTGCTTTATTTCGCGACTGAAATCTATGGTTTGCGATAGATAAATCAGTCGTTTTAATGCCGATTGTAACTCAAGTTTAGATATGGGACCAAAGCGACGGTTCTCCTTGTAAGTGCAGTTGTAGGTGAAGCGAAGTACATATATACGCAGTAACGAAAAGTGTTCGGTTCAAACTAGAAGATTTGTGCAAAAGATCTGGATAAGACAATGTGTTAACGTAAGCAACTTTTGTAAGCCCACGCTCCTCCAGTGTAGTGTTTAAACTTGCGTTCATGTCAGCAGGCCATTACACCTTTCGACGCGCAGTCCGCTGGATTGTCCTGCGTAGGAACATACCTCCACTGGCTTATAGTAGACAAGCGTTGAATTTCCGCAACACGATTAGCAACATAAACGTTCCATTTATTCGGTGGGGCTCTAATACAGTCGTGCTATCACTCCAATAATATACCTGTCGTACACACCCATGTAAAGCCTACATCACATTTTCCATTAGTTTAGCCAGCAGGTGGGCACCACATAGCTCAAGTTTTGGAATCGAAAGCGTTTTCAGCGACTTTTGTTTTTCCTTGTAGAATTTGAATTAAAACTTCTCCATTTTCCAGCACAGCCCTGGAATATACAACGGCCGCAAAACCAACTTGCGACGCATCGCAAAATCCGTGTAGATCACAGTTTCTCATCTTAGAAGTCCTAATAAATCTGTCTATTTTGATATCTTCAAGACATTTTAGTGTGCTTCGATACTCTATCCAATCCTTTGAGATACTATCTGGCAGTTCGTCATTCCAGTCAATACCTGCAACCCACAGCTTTTGAAAAAAAATTTTTGCAACTGTAGTTGTAGGAGCAAGCCATCCTTGTGGATCAAACAACTTAGATTAATCAGAAAGTAGAGTACGTTTGGTTAGACGTATATTCATATCAAACGACACTGAAAACGAGAAGCAATCTGATATCGGGTGCCATGGCAATTCTTATGCCTTTATATAATGGTCACTATTTAGTTCGATTGAACTTGAGCCTTCCTGTAGTTCTTCTGGAATTGATTTTAGTATCTCGGTAGAATTCGATGCCCATTTTCTAAGCTTGAACCCACCAGAATATAATCGCCAGTAATCACATCATCAACGTAAATATCCCTTAAAAGAACTTCGGAAGCGATTGGGTAGGTCTGCGCCTCATCTGTAGCAAGTTGCTTTAATGTTCTTACATATAGAAAAGGAGCAGGTGTTGTACCATACGTTACCGTTGTAAGCTTATAAATTTTCACAGGATCCCTTGGCGACGAAGACTACCCTGTAGTTTATGTTTTGTTACGACGTGGTCGCCGATCGTTTCTAAAGAATGGTTTCCAGAAAGGTAAAAAGATCGGATAAGTTAGGAATTTCTCTAGGGGCTTTAAGGGTATGTTCCCAATCTTTTCGAGTTTCGGAATCTAACTTTTCAGCCGTTATGTGAATTATCAACGGATCCCAGTTAGTAGTTGGAACTTCTAAATTTGTCAAAGATGCAAGGCATTCTTTGGTTGTGTCGACAATTACTCTAATCGCAGCTGGCGATGCTTTCGAACACTTTGGAATAGCGTAAAGCATTCGCAAAATTGTGTCAACTATGACGCGTTTGTTGTGATACCTATCTTCTAAGGTATTCCATGCGTAGTCGTAATTAGCTTCAGTTGAAGAAATATGCTTTATAAGGCGCTCTGCCTCGCCCTTTATATAGTCTTTAAGGTAGTACATTTTTTGAATTTTGCTGTACAACGTACTTCTGTGCACAAGTGACAGGTATAAGTCACGAAAGGGAATCCATTCTAAATATTGTCAAAATGTTGGAAGTGAGATTTCAGATAATTTGACGTCGCTTGAATTAGTAACGTTGTTGTCTTGCCTTCTAGGGCTAGCAAAAGTACTTTGGAATACACTAGGCGAAACATTATTAGTAGGAATCGAATCGTAGAGAAAGGCGTTGAAAGCAATGGATTTATCCTCAAATAAAGAGTTACGATCTTCTACGCTCTAAGATATTTCTGATATTTCTGTACACCTTAGGTCATTTTCTCTTATGCACTTGTTAATTTGTACATGGTTAGTAGAAAAAGTGGAGTACATACCATCTACCCTTTCCAGCAGCACCGTTATGTATCCCTTTGTCAGCTCTTCCGGATTCATCTTCCCCACTTTGTCCTAAAGTTTCACCAGTTCCTGCTGCAAATCCCCTTGTTTAGCGACCAGCATTATTACCTCGTTCAGCGTCTCTTCTTATGGCATGTTTAATGCTCTCAATTATTTTTTTTGAAAATTTGAATTAACCTTCCGACGGATGAGAAGGTCCCTGGGGACATTTTCCATTTTCAAACTGAAATTACTCCTTGATGGTCCATGGGAAGTATACCCGACCCCACATGTATTCCAAGGAAATTTTATCTAGAAACGTTTAAAAAAAGCGATCCGACCAATAGTTTAGTTTCTATTGAGATTTAAATGTGTTAAGTACGGGAACGTGTGAAAAGGTCCGCTGGGACCTAGTACTGAAATTTCAAGACATCGTTAATAAATGCACTGTCTTTTGGCTTGTTTTATTATATATATTTATATTTTATTTTATTACATCACAAACGTGTTCCTTTAATTTTAGTTACTTTTTGCGATTATTTTATTGTGCCTTTCCTTGAAACATAATAAACTTTCCGTCCCTTTTTGAATTTTTGTTACCGTCCCTTTTGAGTTGTTTGAATTTACCCTTACGTTTTACGCATACTCTTACCTACTCTTACTCTCACATAGACGCAGATGTACAAGCTAGAAGCCAGGTAGACGTAGAAAAGGTTATAAAAGCGGCTCTAGTTTCGTAAACCAATTCAGTGAAAGTTGAGACAGTGAACGGTGAACATCGAGTGCGAAATTTTATTTTGAATTTTATAAAGAAAAATAAAAGTACAATACAATGGCAGAGGAAAAATTTAGACATTGCTGTAATTGTGGTACGTCGTAGTACACGCTACAAGCAAATGAGTGAGGATGAAAGACGTGCAGTGGATGATAGATTTGCAGACTTCATGAGTGCGGAGATGATTGATGACGATGAAGGTGCTATTCCTGCGTTTGGTCTTGAAGGTGCGGATGATGACGATTTAACATATCAAGCAAATTTTCATTTTGATGATTCGGATGCAGAAACTGAACCACATATAGACATCAATGAAGATATTAGTGATGACGTCGATGATGAAGAGGAAGAAACTGATGCTCAGCAAACAAGTGACAATTACTTCATTTCCAAAGATGACACCAAATGGACAAAAAATGCACCACCGACTTCCCGTACTCGTGCTCATAACGTGGTCGACTACACAAGGAGGAATACGGGACCAGTAGGAACCACATATGACACCTTTACCATATTTCGCTCGCTCATCACCGAAGACATGGCGTACATCATAATACGCGAATCAAATCGGAAAGGCAGGGAAGTGAACGCTGCATGGAATTTGGCAAATCCAACCAATCACTTTGAAAGAGTTCAATGCTTTTTTGGCTATTATTTTGTATGCTGGACTCACTAAATCGAATAGTGAACCTCTTGAAGAGTTATGGGGCCCAACGCGCTGTCCAATATATAAAGCTGCATTATCATTAGATCGTATGAAGTGCATAAAACAATGCCTTAGATTCGACAATGGAAATACGCGACAGCAGCGACTAAACAACAGCAAAACTGCGGCTATTGATGATATTTGGCATATGTTGCAGTCTAACTTGGCAGCAGCTTACACTCCGAATGATGCAGTGACCTGCTTCACACAATACATTCTATCGAAGCCTGCCAAGTATGGTATAAAGATATGGTGGTTGTGCGACTCAAAATGATTTTATCCTGCCAAAGGAATGATTTACTCTTGGAAATTGCCTGACCAGGCACGAGAGGTGAATCAAGGGCAGAATGTTGTACTTCAACTTTCGGAGAGATATTTGAATACAGGCCGCACAATTTAAGCCGACAATTTTTTCACAACTTTGGATTTGGCGCGTACTTCGATCAGGAAGAAAACCGCATATGTTGGAACAGTGCGCTCGAATAAGACATGTGTGCCTCGGGAATTCCAAAAAAAATCATACGCGTCCTGTCAACAGCACATTGTTCGGCTTCAACGAAGGCGATATAGCACTATGTTCATATGTGCCCAAGAAGAACAAAGCGGTAATTTTGCTGTCGACACAACATTATACTTGCGGTGTGGACATGCAAACTGAAAAGAAGAAGCCGTTTGCTATTTTGGATTACAACGCCAACAAATCGGGCGTTGATACAATGGACCAGATGCTTGGCACATATACATACAAGCGCTCAACAAACCGATGGCCATTGGCCTTGTTTTATAATATGGAGAACATTGCTGCATTAGCTGCATTTATTTCATACAACGAGATGAAGCCAATAAAAAGAAGTGACAGTCGACGGTCATTCCTAATGATGCTGACAACACAATTGGCACTACCAAACATAGAGGAACGAGCGCTGAACAACAGCATAACCGCATATCCAAGGATACGGAACGCAATGGAAGCATTTGATGTAAAGGTAAGAAAAAACAATTATAATGTTCAAAAGCAGAATAACTACATAATTTTGTTCTTTTTAGATATTACCAAGACGGGCAGAATGGAGCTGCACCGTCGTTTGCGTCTAGAACGAATATACCGTCATGTCGCCTATGCCGTTCTGAGTACGGACGGCAACGGAAAACAAGGGCCTATTGCCATTCCTGTAACAATCCAGTTTGTGCAGAGCATTCAACACTTATGCATCGATGCTACACCTGCACAGAAAATACGTTGGACGAGGGACAATCTACACAACAATAGTTTTTTAGGCTTTTTTCATATAAAACTCATAAAAAATTAATAATGTTATATATAAAAAAAAAAATTTTTTCTAACATTCATACATGTATAATTAGTAAAAAATAATAAATCAAAACAAAAAAAATTTAAAAAAAAAATGCCTTTTCATATAAAATTCCATACAAATAGAAATAGGTCCCTGTGGACAAGCAGAGCATTTTTGGTTTAAAGTCGGAAAATTCAGTCTCTACGACAAAATGTCGGGCAACGGTTTGAGACTGATCGAAGATAAGATTACACCTAGCTACATGGCTGTCTCCAGATGGTCAAACACGTAACCATTTCGATCATGTTGTGATAGACGGAAGGCATGCTTCCAGTGTCCTAAATGTGCGCACGTTCCGAGGAGCCAACATCGAGTTTGACCACTATCTTGTCGCAGCCAAAATACGCACACGCCTCTGTGCGCCAAAAAATGTGCGGAAATGCACACAAGGAAAGCTTGACGTCGGAAAGTTAAAATCACAACAGACAGCCCCGCACTTCGCTACTCGACTCGCATTCCTGCTCTCTGAGAGATCTTATCAACACAGCGATATTTCAGAGCAATAGAACCGCATCTCTTGCTCTTTACGTACCGCCGCTGAACAATCTATTGGTTTTCAGCGAGCCCGGAAAAATGACTGGTACGATGAGGAATGTCGCGTTGCCACGGAACGGAAAGATGCTGCCTACAGGGCCACGTTACGTTCGGGCGCAACGCGAGCCTTGCGGGAGAGATATCGTGAGCTGAAGAAGGAAGCGAGACGCATTTCTCGAAAGAAGAAGAGAAAGACCGAAATGCGCGAGTGCGAAGAGCTTGAAATTACGACGGCTAACAGAAGGTTTTAAGACCGGGGCGAATTCCTGTAAGAACGACAACGGCGACCTGGTGACTGACGTTCAGAAGATACTTAGTTTATGGAGGGAGCACCTGTCAACACAAGATGATGATCCCGAAACCACAATCAATGACGACGGAATTCATGTTCCGTTACCCGACTGCGATGAAATCCGTATAGCAATAGCACGGCTAAAGAACAACAAAGCGCCCGGAGTTGACGTGCTGCCAGCTGAGTTATTCAAATACGGTGGAGAAGAGTTGGTAATGCGCATGCACCAGCTTATCTGTAGATTATGGTCGGACGAATGCATGCCTACTGATTGGAATCTAAGTGTACTTTGCCCAATCCATAAGAAGGGTGATACTGAAATTCGCGCCAACTATCGTGGTATCAGCCTTCTTAACATTGCATATAAGGTTCTGCCAAGCGTATTGTGTGAGAGACTAAAGCCCACCGTCAATGAACTGATTGGACCTTCTCAGTGTGGCTTTAGACCTGGTAAATCTACTATCGACCAGATATTCACAGTGCGCCAGATCTTGGAAAAGACCCAAGAAAGAAGAATCGACACGCACCACCTTTTTGTCGACTTCAAAGCCGCTTTCGACAGCACAAAAAGTAGTTGCCTTTATGCCGCAATGTCTGAATTTGGTATCCCCGCAAAACTTATACGGCTGTGTAAAATGACGTTGAGCAACACCACCAGCTCCGTCAGGATTCGGAAGGACCTCTCCGAGTCGTTTGATACCAAACGAGGTGTCAGACAGGGTGACTCTTTGTCGTGTGGCTTTTTCAACCTTATGCTAGAGAAGATAATTCGAGCCGCAGAACTAAATCGGTCAGGCACTATCTTTTATAAGAGTGTGCAGCTGCTGGCGTACGCCGATGACATTGACATCATCGGCCTTAACAACCGCGCAGTTAGTTCTGCCTTCTCCAAACTGGGTCAGGGGGTAAACAAGGGCAAGACGAAGTATCTCCTGTCATCAACTAAACAGTCGGCACATTCACGACTGGGATCAAACATCACTGCTGACGGTTATAACTTTGAAAAAATAGAACACTTCGTTTCCTTAGGAACCAGCATTAACATCAATAATAATGTTAGCCTCGAAATCCAAAAGAGGATCACTCTTGCCAACAAGTGCTACTTCGGACTGAGTAGGCAACTGAGCAGTAAAGTCCTCTCTCGACGGACTAAAATCACGCTCTATAAGTCTCTCATTATGCCCGTCCTAATGTATGGCGCAGAAGCATGGACGATGAAGATATCTGATGAGAAGGCTCTAGGAGTGTTCGAGAGAAAGATGTATGGGCCTTTACGCCTTTACGATGGCGAATACCGTAGAAGATGGAACGATGAGCTATACAAGCTTTATAACGACATAGATATAGTGCAGCGAATTAAGATCCAGCGGCTTCGCTGGGTTGGTCATGTCGTTCGAATGGATGAAAGCGCTCCAGCTCTGAAAGTATTCGACGCGGTACCCGCTGGTGGTAGCAGAGGAAAAGGGAGGCCTGTCTTTTATACACGGTTTTACTTTTTAACGCGGTTTTTAAACACGTACTATTCTGCAACCCCCTATTGTTCTATTCAAACGCAGTTTTACTTTTTTATGGAGCGCTACAGGTCTTTATTTAAAGACATGTAGCAAAAAACCTCAGCGTTTCGGTTGGAAACTTGGTTTTTTTTACGCGGACTTTTTTTTTTGCGCGGATTTTTCGCAGAAAAGAATCGAATCATATATATAATACTTATATAGTGGCAGTAACCTATCTGAGCAATGTGTAAAAATTCAGCAATCAACGGGAGATAGTTTTAGTACAAATGTACGTTGTGCGCATGAGCAGGTTTAACATGTACGAGCGGAACTACTTATGTATTTTTAAATGGTATTGCAAATGTATATGCAAACCGACATGACATTGGAAAAGTTTGACTTTTTTGGCATAAGCTCTTTAGTCAACTTCTGTCAATTGGCATTAAACATTGTTTTTGTCAAGTTGAAAAATTAAATTCATTGAAAAAATTTAATTATCTCGTAAACATTTTCGTGCCATTATTTTTTACGACTTCCGAAAGGGGCTAACTCAACAACTATGTTTCGAATCACTTCATTCAACTTTTGGCGATGAAGCACCATCCAAAGCAAGTGTTTACAACTGGTACATTAGCTCAAAGACGATGAGAAACCAGGTAGTCAAAAATCCGTTGTTGTGCCAGAGAACATCGATGCAGTGAGAAAACTGATTGAGCAAGAGCGTCATGTGACATATATCGAGATAGAGGCAACCCTAGACATATCGGCGACCAGCATACATAAGATTTTTCATGAACATATACATATGTAGGTGTGCGAAAGCTGTGTGCGCGCTGGATTCCACATAAATTGACCGACGCTCAAAAAAAGACTCGCGTCGATTGGTGCCGAGAAATGATTGGAAAATTGGACGACGGTGCTTCCAAAAGTGTCTACTACATCGTCACAGTTGATGAATCGTGGATTTATGCGTATGAACCCGAAACCAAAAACCAATCAACTGTTTGGGTCTTTCAATTCGAAGAAAATCAGCGAGTTTGACATATCTGCAGTTGCGCAAAAAAAAATTTGAAGAGGGTTGCTTTACTGGGGCTTATACCTTTTTTGATGAAGTTTACTCATGCAAAATAAAGTGTGCCGATAAAGTATTAAAATTTAATTTCATATCTACTTGAAAATCAAACAAACACGATTTCATTTTTAATGATTAGCAATTTTTTATTTAAGAATATTTAATTCATGTGTATATAAATTCAAAATAGACATAAAACTATAGTGGCGAAAATTTTACAGCGGGTTTTCTTAGCAAGATGATGCGGGTAATCCAATCATTAATCCTAGTGTGCACGTAAACATTAACTATACATGGTTTACAAACATGTACTAAATATTTGGAATTTGCATAATCGAACTCAACATTCCGCCGCCCTTGAACAATATTGATATGTTCAATTCATTATCCGAAATAAAGTAACAGAGATAAGCTTAAAATTAAAAGCGCTTAAAAAATAAACTAAGAATTTACTGCGTCGGAAAATATATCTCCCTTCGCAGGTAAAAGGCACAATCTAGCGATTGGACGAACGAATTCTCCATTCGACGTTCTCACTGTCACGAATCGCACGCGTCCATCAGTTCCAGGATGGCAGCGCGTTACTCTTGCAAGTGTCCACTTTGTCGGGGGCGTAGACTCGTTGCAAACAGCTACAACATCTCCTTCTTCGAAGTTGCATGAGGCTCGGAACCACTTGGCGCGATGTTGCAAGCTGATGAGATACTCGTCTCTCCAACGCCGCCAGAAATGCTGCCTTATTGCCGAAATTAATTGCCATCGTGGGTAAACATTTCCAGAGAACCCTTGACCCTCAGGCTCTGGAATCGACTTTAACGGCTCACCTACGATAATGTGCCCAGGAGTTAGAACCTGTAGATCACTAGGATCTTCAGAATTATCGCATAGCGGTCGAGAGTTTACGCATACTTCCACTTCCGTTAAAAGTGGGCTAAACTCCTCGTAAGACAGCAGAGTACCATCCAAGACACGCTTCAGGTGGTACTTAATGCGTTTTATACCGGTTTTGCAGTACCCTCCCATATGCGGTGCTGCCGGTAGATTGAATCGCCACTCAATGCTGGAGTCAACAAAAAACGATTGGAGTCTGTCATCACGAAATTCGTACCGTTGCCGGAGAACAGTATCCTCTGCGATTAATGAACCTCTTGAATGCGTTTAGAAAGGCAGATGTAGATAGGTCCCCCACGAATTCAAGATGCATTGCGCCAGTGCACATGCAAATGAAGGAACAAATGTAGCCTTTGGTGGATTTTCCTCCCCTTCCATGGGTGAACTTGAACATGTACGGACCAACGAAATCCACGGCGGTGCGCGTGAAACAGCGGGCATACGTAGTTCGCGACGAAGGAAGATCGCCTATTGACTGCGATGCGATATTGCGATTTAAGCAGGTACACTTTACGCACTTATGATAAATGTTGCGGATTAAATTGCGGGCACCAATTACCCAATAGCGGCGTTGCAAAACTATTTGCATTATGCGCGGTCCGGCGTGTAACGTAAATCGATGTACGTCGAAGATTATAAGTGGAGAGTTTTTAGGCATGATGATTGGGTGCCTTGTGTCGTGAGCGACATGTGCGGACTTAAGTCGTCCACCGACTCGAAGAAGACCGTTTGGATCCAGAAATGGCTGTGAGCGCAACAAGCTACTGCGAAGGAGAAGAGGCTTCCATGCGCTGCAAAGAGAAACTTCGTTAGCAAAATAAAAACGATGGGTATACTTAATTAAGCGAAGCTCAGCTTCAGATATTTCTCGGCAGCTGGGAAGTCCAAATCTTTCCGTGACATTACGTTGAGTCTTACAACGTATATTGAAAATAAACCGTAGAACGTAAGCGATGATCCGTCGAAGTTTTGAATATGACGAATATTTGGTTATTACCGCCCAATGAATATCCGAATTTGTGAGATAAGCGTGAACTTTCCTTCGCAGACCCAACTCAGTTACATGCGTTTGTGGTGAGATCTGCTCCCAAAATTTGGTTTGAATTGCTTAGGAAATCTGGACCAGTCCACCATCGCTCATGCTGCAAGAGCTCGAGCGGAGTTATAGCTCTAGCGCAATCTGCACGATTTCTTTCAGAGCGTACGTGACTCCAACATTCAGGCGGAAGAATTTCGTGAATGTCAGCGACCCGGTTTGCAATAAATGTCTCCCATCTGCTGGGGTGTTGCTATTGTTGAGTCTGTCCAAGCAAACAGCGCGTAGCGTAGCTCGTTCCAACTTTGTTGTGCGCTTTTTAACAACTTGGCAGCGAGATGAGCAGCGCAAAGCTCCAGACGAGGTAAAGATGTTGTTTTTATTGGCGCCACTTTTGTCTTGAACGAAATTACTTCCACGGTGACCTGACCGTCGCCGTAAACGGTGTGTGCATACATGACTGCAGCGTAAGCGCGCTCGGAAGCATCAGCGAAAATATGCAGCTCTGTAAACGATCCAATTGTTCCACAACCAAGCCAGCGTCTCACTTTCAAGTTTTCTAATTTCTGCAGTTGTATGCGATGATCACACCAAAGCCTTGCTATTGCGGTTGGTATCGGTTCGTCCCATCGAATCTCAGCGCGCCAATCGTCACAGAAGCGCCTGATCGTCACAGGAGCGAGCAAGCCCAGTGGATCGAAAAGAGTACTAGCATCGGATAGAAAACTCATTTCGTTAAGATAGCCGGTGGCTTCTTAAGGTTAATTGCGAATGCGAAATTATCATCGTCAGTGTTCCAAATGAGGCCCAGAGCGTGAACGTCCTTACTGTCAACTATGTAATGCGGTATGCCTTTAGAAGCGTTTGAGAACTTGCGTTCAACTCCGGAGAGTTCGACGCCCACTTTCGTAACTCAAAGCCACCTTCTTTAAGAATCGCTGTCACATTTTGTTGAAGTGATTGTAGTTCTGTTTTGCAAGATGTACCAGTCAGTAGGTCGTCCATGTAGAAATCCTTGAGGATCAAGTTCACGGCTTCCTTACAACTATTGGACGAGCAGATGGCGCCAAACTATTCGCTGCAGATCGACGTGCTTTGACGAAACGCATACTTGACGGTACATCTTCGCAACGTCCCTCAGCTTAGTTGTAACACTGGACTCTTTTGTTACCGGGTGATGCGGTATGTAATACGCTTCGCTCGCCGTTTCAGATACTGCCTCCATGTGACCCATTTGAAGAAGTTCATGCATAAATTCATTATAACGTAGACGCAAATCATCGTCACCTGTGAGCCTTCGTTCGATACGTAAGAGATTGTGAACAGCTAAGCTTCGAGACTCGCCCAAAGGTGCGTTTGGTTTTAACGGCAACTCAACTACGAACCGACCGTCTGACTTTATTTGAAAGGTAGAATTGAAGTGATCCTCGCAGAAGGTTTCTTTGAATGTAAGATACTGTTTTTGCGGGTATTCTTCCAGCTCTCACAACTTAGCCAGTGATCGATTCAGCTGAACATCGCAATGCAAGGACGGTTAAGACGTGAGCGTAGCCGAAGTATCATCGTTCCCAAACAAAGTCCAGCCAAAGGCGGTTCTCTGCGTCATAGGCGTGCCGAGTGGACCTTTCCGAAGCTCTGTATATACGAATCGATCCAACAAGCCCAACAAAACGTCTATACGGCCAGGTTTTCCGATATGCGGGTCAGGCAGAAAAGCCCTTGAATGTGCGGCCAATTTGAAACATTTAAAGTCTGCGTTGGTAAATCGTTAGTGATTTTCGGAAGAATCACGAGCACTGATAGAAAAACCTTCGTCCGAACAGTAAGACGACAGTGAGAGTAGCGTTTCGTCTCTACAGCGACCTCCATGCTATGAACAAATCCCCGTGAGAAATACAGAAGACGATGTGCGTGGTAGACCCAAGCGCTGTACACATGCCTCCGTTACGAACGAGGCATGCGACCCAGCATCAAACAACAAGCGTGCTGTCTGCCAATGACCGGAACAGTCAAGTCTCTTTACTAAAGCGGTAGATAATATCACTGTGATCCGCGTAGCGGGTGGAAGACTCGAACCGGAACTTAAACAGGAAGAAACGTTCGCAGCAGCGATCTTCGTTAGCAAAGCGACGGCAGACAACGCGGATGCATGATTGCTGACAGAAGCGGTATTCGTAACTGAATCGTTAGCCTCGACGAGATGAGCGGATGTGGCGGCGGACGAGCCTGAGGAACTATGCAGTAGCGTATGATGACATACTCGGCATGTGGATGAACTATTACAACGCTCTTTGTAGTGCCCAGGGCTTAAACAATTTAAACAAGCCTTAGATTCTCTTATGAACTTTGTTTGCGCGGTTGAATCTAAACTTCGAAATTTATCGCAAGCATAAATTCTATGAGATGCATTACAGAACATGCAGCGCGTGTGATTCGGCACTGGCATCGCGTGAAACACTTTTGTAGTTGATTTCCCAGTCGATTTTAAAATAGCCGCCTTAATCACCGATGCCTGAGTTACAGGTGTAGTAAGCATTGCTAATGAGCGACATCTTACTTCCAAAAAAGTAGAAAACTGTTCGAACGTTGGTGGCTCGTCACTCACTAGTGATAACTCCCATTGCTTTCGAGTCTCGAGCGACAACTTGTTTACCATTTCATGTACCAAACAATCGTCCCAAAACTCTACGGGGCGTCTTAATGATTTTAGCTCTCGAATATGTTGCTGAAATGCATCGATAGCGGTCTTTATAGCGTCAGCAGTGTCACTCACAGCCTTGCGAATATCAGCTATTGCCCTGAGATGTGCGTCAACTATGACCCGCATTACTTTGTAGCGAAACTTAAGGAGGTTCCACGCTTCTGTGTAGTTCGCATCGCAGATCTTGAAACCACCAATAAGGCTTAGCGCATCCCCCTCCCCCTTTAAGCAGCTGCG
The DNA here is from genome assembly GCA_963971545.1 of Philophylla caesio. Taxonomy (NCBI): domain Eukaryota; kingdom Metazoa; phylum Arthropoda; class Insecta; order Diptera; family Tephritidae; genus Philophylla; species Philophylla caesio. Next base: position 129,236,815 of record OZ020604.1, on the reverse strand, counting down.
TAGATAATGTAGTTTTTGTCCGTCCGACAAAGCGACGTTGGCGTCAACTAATGAATAAAACGCATCGTAGAAAGCTATCCACTCTGTAGAATCACGAGCTAATGTTGGCAAGTCCCTCTTTGGTAATCGTATCGCTGCCGATACTGACGCCGATGTAGCTGCGTTTTGCGTTGTCGGTTCAGTCCGACATTTTTGCACGCGCTTAAAATTGGCCAAGACTGTACCATACCAAGTTTCGCCTTGCACGCGAACATTTTGTTCTATTTCGGCATTATCAACTCCACAAGATGTTTTAACAGCGTCTTGAGCAGCGTTGAATCGTTCCCATTGCTCGCTGAGGAGTTGTAAACAACTAGCGACACCGTCGATGTCCATGGCAAATGCATCGTCTATGCTTTTTGTCATATATCTTTTAATAGCATTAAGTGCCGAGTCGCGAGTTTTGACAAACGCAGACATTGCCACTTATACTGTGATCGATCGCCTGCAGGTAACCGAAGTTGCACGGCGTTTACAGAGGGCAAATAAAAGGAACGGCAGATTGTCAAAATTATCAATGTCGAATATATGTCAACTTCTAGAGGGTAATTGAAAGACGCTGCGAATAGTCAAACTTGCAGAAGTCCAATGAAATGCAGGCTACAGAGGGCAAGCTAAAGTCACTTTGATAAATGTAGAATGACTACACACGCAAATTACACCCTTTTATGCGGTTTTTGTACACCAAGCCCTTCCGTAATTTTAGAACAAAAAACTCGTATACGCTGCTAAAACTTATGAAAAGTTGCAGGTTGTACTTGCGCTTGAATGCTCTTCGAGGCGATCCGGTTTGAAGGACCAGTATGTTGCGGGTTTTCTTAGCAAGAAGATGCGGGTAATCCAAACGTGAACGGATGCGGGGTTTCCTAATAAAAAAGGCGAAATTTTTTTTCTATTGAAAGGTTTTTACTTTACTCTTACTTGAAAAGGGCTCTTTGTACAGAAAAAAGTGCGAATTCACCAAATGACAGGGCGAACGAGTAGCGAGCCGAAAAACAACGAGCGAAAGCAAAAAGGGGGGAAAGCAAATGACGTTTGTTATTAACTCTTGTGTGGAAACCATTCATTAATCCTAGTGTGCACGTAAACATTAACTATACATGGTTTACAAACATGTACAAAATATTTGGATTTTGCATAATTGAACTCAACAGTATCCCTTTACAATATTTGGAATTTTTTGAATATGAGTCTCCGTAAAACCACTTACAATAACTAATTTTTTGGCTAAGCCTTTTTATTGGTTGCGAATCAATATAAATTTTGTGAATTTATTTCTAATATAAACCTTCTGTTCGATAGATTTTTCGCTATCACAAAACAAACGAATATCGAGATAAAAACTTTTAAATTTTTAAATTGAGTGCGGAGATTGTTTAGTACCTCATTGCTTAATAAAGTTTCAATTGCTATGTGAGCGTCCATTATTTTATTTGCATAGGCTGTACCTAAATTTTGAAAAATTTGATTCGCTAAAACTAATTTTGCAATTTTGACCGGGCTTTTGTTTAGTAATTGTCTCAAAAATTTTTTAGGATGTTATACAAATATTGCAGACGTCTCAAGATGGTGTTAGAAATGGTCCCATATTTTTGTGTGCTACGAGCGATGGCATTTCATCGCCTAGCAATTGGTCTTGACAGATTGGGCATATTATTTTCTTTTGCATTTTTGATGCCACAAATCCAGCGATATAGCGAACAACATTGTCAACATACATAGATAGTGCAATAAAACTCTTGTAATGCACTTGTAACGAAACACTTACGCATGCAAAGCTATATATTTTTTAAATTATTTCTTGTTCTTCACATTACAAGCATCTGTGCGACATTTCTGCAATTTATTGTATTCAAAAATTTCACAGAATAAGGGAGGATTCAAAAACTTTCTAAGCGTATCGCCACTGGATTTTCTTTTGAATTCAAGTGTCATTTTTGACTTACGTTTACTCGATTTTCCTTTTCTAATTTTATATATGTATCTGTACTGTAATGTTTGCTGACTGCACTTGTTGATACTGCCAATATATAAGTACTACATATATGGATCGAATAAATAAATTTGAACTGAAATGTGGTTATTTTTACCAGGGTGCGGAAAAATTCGATCGCGATCGATTAAAAATACGATCTTTTCATAATAGCTCGTTTTCGATTGTATTTTACCGCGATAAGCTCTTTAGCAAACGATCGTTCGCGATTGCACTGCCTACTTTTTCGTTGGTGAGAGATTGTATAAGATAACACACCATAGCCACAGCAACAACAGCTCAGATAGGCTGCTGCAGCAACCATCAGAAAACATAGACACAACAATAGCCCAGATGTTAGCTACTACAAAACATCAACGTAGTAGCAACAGTAACAACAACAACAACCTCGTATGCAGGTCGTATGACAACACAGAACAGAAGCTTGCGAGTGCTGTCAACAAGCAAGCAAATGTAGCGCTCTGAACGGTGGGAATTGCCAAGCCAGCAATTGGGCTTATGTGTGAAGCCATCTGGGGCCAGAAGCTTGGAAGCTCACAACTGCAGTGTGGGAATCACCGAGTCAGCGGGAAAATCTGACATTCCAGGTAGAGCTGATCAGGTTAGGCATTTAGGTGCAGACACCGAAAAAGTTAGATCTAACCACTCACTGTAACCAAACGGCTGCCTCCGCATAGCGTCGGAAATAAACAATTGTTCAACCATAAACAATTCTTTTACTGGCGCCCAACGTGGGGCCACTCGCAAAAAAGGATAAAGTTATTGTAAAGTCCTTATAAACGGATAACGTAAAGTCCTTATGAAAGGATACAATTATTGTGAAATCCTAATAATACGCAACGTGGCCGTGAGCTCGAATACCGCGTTCGCAGCTATCCGTGACAACGACAGTTGTCATTAAATTTTAGAATTTAAATAAAAAGTAACATTTAAAACACAACACGCCACAGAAATAACCAAAAGGGATTTTCAGGGAACTATTGACTCATTGACGAACAGACTGGCGACTTTAGAGGCCCCTTCAAGGGTTAAGAATACGCGCCTGTTACAGTCGCAGGAATTGTTCAATGTGATGAATCTCTTGATGTGATCAAATCTTTGCCCGAATTCAACGGGAAGCAATCACGATATGTTTCATGGAGAAACGCCGCTCAGGCGGCGTATAAATTGTACGAACCATATGATGGCAGTTCCCGTCACTGCCAAGCGGTAGCGGTCATTAGGAACAAGATTACAGGAGCAGCCGACACTGTTCTTGCTTCTTTTTACACGGTTCTAAATTTCAAGGAGATTATCGCCATACTAGACTTCACTTATTCCCATAAGAGACCCCTTCATATGATTGAGCAAGAGATGTCGACGTTGCGTCAAGCAAATGTAGCGCTCTGAACGGTGGGAATTGCCAAGTCAGCAATTGGGCTTATGTGTGAAGCCATCTGGGGCCAGAAGCTTGGAAGCTCAGAACTGCAGTGTGGGAATCACCGAGTCAGCGGGAAAATCTGACATTCCAGGTGGAGCTGATCAGGTTAGGCATTTAGGTGCAGACACCGAAAAAGTTAGATCTAACCACTCACTGTAACCAAATGGCTTCCTCCGCATAGCGTCGGAATCACTCGTAAAAAAGGATAAAGTTATTTTAAAGTCCTTATAAAAGGATAACGTAAAGTCCTTATGAAAGGATACAATTATTGTGAAATCCTAATAATACGCAACGAGGCCGTGAGCTCGAATCCCGCGTTCGCAGCTCTCCGTGACAACGACAGTTGTCATTAAATTTTAGAATTAAAATAAAAAGTAACATTTAAAACACAATACGCCACAGAAGTAACCAAAAGGGATTTTCAGGGAACTATTGACTCATTGACTCATTGACGAACAGACTGGCGACTTTAGAGGCCCCTTCAAGGGTTAAAGAATACGCGCCTGTTACAGTCGCAGGAATTTTTTAATGTGATGAATCTCTTGATGTGATCAAATCTCTGCTCGAATTCAACGGGAAGCAATCACGATATGTTTCATGGAGAAACATCGCTCAGGCGGCGTATAAATTGTACGAACCATATGATGGCAGTTCCCGTCACTGCCAAGCGGTAGCGGTCATTAGGAACAAGATTACAGGAGCAGCCGACACTGTTCTTGCTTCTTTCCACACGGTTCGAAATTTCAAGGCGATTATCGCGAGACTATACTTCATAAGAAACCCCTTCATATGATTGAGCAAGAGATGTCGACGTTGCGTCAAGGCAGCAAGAACATCCTACAGTTCTACGATGAAGTAAAACGAAAACTTACTTTGCTCGTAAACAAAACCGTGATGTCGTACAGTGGAAACGCTGAACTAATCAGCACCCTTAATCCAAAATATCGGCAGGATTCGTTACGAGTGTTTATTTCGAGACTTAACAGGCCTCTATGCGATGTTTTGTTCTCCTCGAGGCCTGCCGATATGCCCGCACCACTAGCCCTTGCACAATAGTTAGAAGCTAACCAAGCCTGGTCTGCATTCGCCCAGTCGTTCCTCTATAGGAATGAACGACCGCTTGGAGCTATTCAGAGAGCAACTCTGTTCAGCCCCAAAAATCTCCCTCAATATCGAAGAGTGGAAGCTGGCCGACAGGATGTGGCTCCGATGGAAGTCGATCCATCCTTTTCATACCATCGACAGAATAGACAGCGTCAATCGATTAGCCAGGGCCAGGGATATCAACCAGGATCCACTGTGAACCCTCTTCCCCAGAGGAATCCGTTCAGTAATTACCGGGTCCAAGGGACGCAAAATAGCAGAGAGGTAGCTCAAAAGAGGCGAGTGGAAAGCGACAGACAGACAGCACCAAAGCTGCAGCGCATAAACCATCTATGAACGCAGGGATATGGTGACGAGAAGCAAGGGTGTGATGAAGATTATAGTGATGACCAGAATATCAATAACAGCGAAGACATACAGTACGACGCTCAATACTTGGACCAACCTATTGATGAAATTAATTTTTTAGATCAAAGTCCCTCCTGCCATATGTTAGCAGATCATTTGCAGGAAGGGAATTAAAATTTTTGATAGATACCGGTGGTATGAGCACTAACTCTGATTTAGAGGTGGCAGACGTGAAGAAATGGTTTCACTTATCATCATTCCTCCCCACCGTATCCGCAGATAACATAATATACTCTGTTAACAAGCACTCTGGTATTGACAGAAATAATCTGACTTGTTATGCATTAGTTAAGAAACAAACTCCGTCTGCTAAAATAAATCATGTTAATTTTAAGTTAGGAGTGTCGCTGTACAACAACTTGCTTTCACCTCAGATTTGGCCTGCCAATATTAATTTACGCCCTTTTCATGTTTTTCGAAAGAAGGAGCTGCAACTGAGAGTCGGGTAATTGTTAACAAGCCAACAGAGCAACGAAACAACACGTTACGTTCGTGCCTCCCACGGTGTGGGAGAGAGACTTCGCCGTGATCGAAGAGAAGATACACCTAGCTACATGGCTGTCTCCAGATATTCAAACACGTAACCATTTCGACCATGTTGTGATAGACGGGAGGCATGCTTTCAGTGTCCTAAATGTGCGCACGATCCGAGGAGCCAACATCGACTCGGATCATTACTGGCAGCTAGGATCCGCACACGCTTCTGTGCAGCAAAAAGTTCGCGAAAATGGATTCAAGTAAAGCTCGACGTCGGAAAGCTGCAATCGCAAAAGTCAGCCACCCACTACGCCACCCGACTGCACTCCTATTCTCTAAGAGCAATGATCAACAGCACGATATGTTCGAGCAGTTTAACCATATTTCTCGCTGTCTACATACCGGCGCTGAGGATTCCATTGGATTTCAGAGGGCCTGAAAAAACAACTGGTATGACGAGGAATGTCCTGCCGCTACGGAACATAAAGACACTGCGATCGGGCGCAACGCGAGCTGTGCAGGAGCGTTATCGTGAGTTGAAGAAGAAAGCAAGACGAATTTTTCGTGAGAAAAAGAGTGAGGCCGAAATGCGTGACTGCGAAGAGCTGGAGACGATGCCCGCAAGCAAAGCGCATTGGTGATTGATGTCCAGAGCATACTTAAATTATACTGGGAACACTTCTCCGCACTGCTTAATGGTAGCAGCTGCAACCACTTTGGAGAAGATGAAGAACCAGAATCCCCAATCAATGATGATGGACTCGATGTACCGTCACCAGACTATGATGAAATTCGGAAGGCGATAGCACGGCTGAAGAACAACAAGTTCCTCGTGGCTGATGGGTTGCCAGCTGAGTTATTCAAGTACGGCGGGCAGGAGTTGGTTAAGTGCATGCACGAGCTTATTTCTAAAATATGGTCGGAAGAACGCATGCCTGCTAGTTGAAATTTAAGTGTGGTCATCTTAATATCGCGTATAAGGTCATGTCGAGCGTACTGAGTGAAAGACTTAAGCCCACCGTCAATTAACTGATTGAACCTTATCTGTGTGGCTTTAGACCTGGTAAATCTACCATTGACCAGTGCGGCAGATCTTGAAAATACCCGAGAAAGAAGATTGGACACACACCATATTTTTGTCGACAACAATCGTAAAGAAATTAGGCTCGCAAGATACGGATTACTGCGGCCCTATTCAAAGCTTCACAATGAAGTTCAACATTATAATTCCTCATAGAGACTGATGGTCTAATGGAATCCCTGGATCGGCCAAATGATTTCATTTCTACACTGACGGCTTAAAGCTTGAGAACAGAGTCGGAGGATTTATTTTCACAGCTCAAGTAGGACTAGAAAAATCTTTCCGCCTTCCTGAACACTGCAATGTCTTTTAGGCTGAGGTCGCTGCAATACAGGAGGCGGTGGACTACCTAATAACAGAAGAAGTTGGATACAAAGATAACTCAATTTTTTTCGACAGTCAAGCAGCACGGGCACTTGATTCGGTCAACTGCAACTCTAAAACGGTGGCAACCCTCCGCAAATCTCTAAACGAGATGGCGGTATGGTTTGGGTATGCCGCTCGCTACCTGCAAGCTCTTTTTAATTGTCTCATCCCTTACGAAAGCGGAAGACCATTGGAAAAACGGTAGCACCAGTATCAAGTCCAAGCTTATGTGGCCGGAGTGGGACGTCAAACGAGAGCAAGAAAAAATATGTCCTTAGTTTAGGAACAATACCTGTCCATATACTGATCGGTAGACACGCAGAGATACTAGGTGTCCCCTGAAAGGACTTCTGCAGAAGCTGCAGCAATGAGGAAGACCCTAAAAGCGAGAGGCACCTTCTATGTGGATGTCCTGCACTATGGGAAAGAAGAAGAAAATTCTTAGGATCAGAGTTCTTCAGCGACACAAGTTATTAAAATTCTTAGATTCCACACGTTGGTTTGCGGGGAACTTTTCAAATGGGCCACAATGGGGCTAACAAAGGCCTAGGGGTGCTGGCGGGATCGCTAGCAGCTACTTTAACCTAACCTAACCTATGTAAAATGACGTTGCGCAACACTAGCAGATTCGTCAGAATTGGAAAGGACCTCATCTTGCCATTTGATACTGGAGAATATAATTCCAACCGCAGAACTAAATCGGTCAGACATTATCTTTTATAAGAGTGTGCAACAGCTTGCGTACGCCGCTGACATTGGCATCATCGTCCTAAACAACCGTATAGTTAGATCTTTCTTCTCCAAATTGGATAGAAAAGCAAAGCTGATGAGTTTGGAGGTGAAAGAGGGGACAAAAACTCTCCTTTCATCAAATAGACATTCAACACATTCACGGCTGTGAACTTGCATCACTGCTGGCAGTTATAACATTGAAAAAGTAGAGGACTTCGTTCACTTAGGAACCAGCATTAACATCAATAATAATGTCAGCCTCAAAATGCAGCATATGTTCTCTATTGCAAACTACTTCGGACTCAGTAGGCAATTGAGCAGTAAAGTCCTCTCTCGACAAACAAAAACCACACTATATAAGTCTCTCTTTAAGCCCGTCTTGTGGCCCAGAAGCATGGACGAGGACAACATCACATGAGAGGGGTCTTGGAGTCCATGAGCTATTCGAGCTTTTCAGGGATATAGACAAAGTGCAGCTGATTAAGAACCATCCGCTGGCAACGCCATTTCGTTCTATTGAATTAAGTAGCACCACCCCGCTGGTGATGGCAGAGGAAAAGGAAGACCTCCTCTGCGTTGGAAAGACTAAGTGGAAAAGGACTTGGCAATACTTGCCATTTCCAATTGGCGCCAGTAAGCCAGATATAAGTAAAGCTGGCGTAAGTAAGTAATTAATATTTTTATTGGATTATTATAGTAACCGATTTACAGCAAGATTTGCAGAGTTTTTGACAGTCATATATGTATGTATGACTGATTGAATCGAACGAATAGAAAATATACAAGATATTCAAATTCTTCTCACCTATTCATCTAGAACCCCTCATCATCTTTTACAAAAAAAAAGAATGTGGTGACGGGCGCTGGCAGTTCTCTGAGTTGTATTGAAAAGTTCTCGTAAGAAACATTTGTTTTAAGTTAATAGTTTTTAATATTTCTAGATATTGGGGTTCTCTTTCTCGAAGATGAATCTGGTGACTCGTCTCCTCAAGAAGAAGAAGCTTCTGAAGATGGTGAAACAGACGAACACTCTGACGATTTCAATTTTGCTGACCATCAGTTAGAACGACGAACAACTAACGCTAATATCCGTAATGATTTAGCCCCACAATCTATGCAGTGGGCAATTCGAAGCAGAGAAACAGCTCGATCTTCTGTTCGAGTACCAGCAGGGTCAAACTTAGTTTTTATTGACCCTATGGCATTACGTCGCTCCACTGTACCAGCAAGCTCTACGTTAGCTGTTCCACCCCAAGAGCAACATACTATGGCAACAACTGCTAGCAACTTGGCTCGTGCATTTGGAATTATACTTCGACAAATATCAGACCTTTTTAACCACTTTGCTTATCAACTTGCAATTGATATGGATAAACCTACATATAAAACTCAGCTGGATGACGCAACTCAGCTCCAAGTAAGTAGTATTCATTAGTCACAATAATTCAACAATCCGAATAGAGTAGGCAATTATAAATTTGACATTGGGTAAACTTACGTAGGCGCCAGATTATTATTATTATTGTTATAACTATTAAAGTCATTGATTTAAAGGAAATATAAAAACTATAAATAAGTGTACATACCAGACGTCTGCATGAATGTAGTCATTGGCCGTTTTAACACATTCACACGTAAGCGCAACATTCTACGCATTCAGCTCACAGCAAGCGCGATGACTGAATGCGTGTGCAGATAGCTGAGGATACTGTGCTCAGTCGCATTCAAAAAAGAGACATTCGTTGTACAAAGAGATGCAAATATGTTGTGCAACTACTTATGCGCATTCGGATGTATGAGACCACATCCGGCTGTATAAGACATCATTCGACTGAAAGATATTATGACGGCGCCAACTTTTGTAAATGATAGCGCATATATTATGAAAGCAATTAAATAGAAAAACTTCAATAAATGCATGTCTCTTCATATTTACGTACATATGTACATGCATAATCTACATTGAATTTTACTGAAATTAATAAATAACTATAAAATAAATGCATACACATATAATAAAGTCAATACGCATTTGTATGAAAATATGTTCATACATATGTAGGCGCAAATGTAAATGGAAAGAAAACAGATTTAGAAAAAATTTTCACAATGCTTTTTGTATATAGAATTTCTTAAGACTCTCATTGAAATGTTAGAAATTTTCAATTTCTCATTAAAACGTTAGAAATTTTGGGTGGAAAACTTTGATATTTGGAAAATGTGTGCACTCTGTACAAGTTTTGAAACTTTAATTGATATGGTTCTAGTTAAAGGATGCGATATTATTTTATAAAGAATTAACGGAAAGGATTTGTGCTAAAAACCATTGTAAGTATTACATACAAATGTAACCTGTTTTGACGCTGAGGTGCATACATATCTTTTTTGTTTTATTTTTTCGAGTAGAAAGCATCGAAAGCCTGTACACCGTCAGTGTGGGGCTTTAACCAGCACTAAACCTCCTACTGTCATGTACCGAACCCCCCGGTACCACCGTCAGGTATTCCGTCGGGAGGTGGTTTGAGCACTAAGCTGGTCGTACGTTCTAAGTCTATTGTAATCTGTCTTGGGTCGCAGCCTCGTCCCCTTTAAGCTATTACATATATATAAGGCATCGATGTACTTACATATGCATGCGACGAGTGATTCCATGTAGGTAAACGTATTAGTTAAAAGTTACCAACGGGAAGATGACCAGGTTTGCGTCGTAGCTCTTGACGGTTGGAACGCCCTGGGTTCCAATCCGCCCCAGATTCTTCAATCTTTTGCTGCGTCTATGACTGAAAAATACTTGTATATTACTGTATGGAATATAATATTTCCCCCGTTGGGAGCTTTGGCGGTTGAAACGCGCTGCGTTCCAATCCGCGTCGACGCCAAAGTGTGCGTGTTTCGGAAAGTCCGAGATTCCGATCTGCTCGTTTATTGGGTCCAGCGGACGTTGTGGATGCTCTACTTGGCGGTTGGAACGGCCTGGGTTCCAATCTGCTGTGATGCATTAATTCCTATGCTGCATTTATGTATGAAAAACACTTTTATATTATTAAATTATTTATTTTTGTTATAAAATTTTTTTTTTCCTCGTTGCGTAGTTTGACGGTTGGAACGGCCTAGGTTCCAATCCGCATCCGCGCCTGAGTTTGTGTTTCTACAGAAGGCCTTAAGCAGTAGGAAAGGCCGAGATTCCAATCTACTCATACATTGGGCCGAACGGACGATTTGGATACACCACTTGGTGGTTGCAACGGCCTTGGTTCCAATCTGCTGTGATGCATTAGGGCACACAAGACCTCTTACCACTTCTTATATGGTAGTGGAACTTCTGCGTCTTCTTCTTTCCTCACTTCTTAAAACCTTCATCATTGATGAAATAAAGCCGTTGGCCAAATTCCATTCGTCTTTGCCCATCAGCATGTAATTTACGATCGCTTGCGGTGAAAGGTTTACTCGAACTGCTGATTGAAGTATGCTCCTCTCGTGGATAAGGCGCGGGCAAGTTAGTAAAACATGTTCCGCGTTGTCTACTACTCCGATACCACAGAAATCACAGTAAGGGTCGACCTCGTGTTTGAATCTGTGTAGATCGACTTAAAGCATCCATGACCGCTTACAAATTGGGTCGTTCTATATTCTTGTGCCCAAGCATTAAAGTCGTCAGCTATTACGACATCTCTTTTATCGCTGGCATCCCTACGGATGCTGAACACACGGCTTTCAAACGCAGCAATCGGCATGCTGGGTGGAATGTAGCAGCTGTATATGTAAATATTCTCTACCCTTGCGCACACGAAGTCTAAGGAGACACATTGCATATTTTTTGGTTCGTTGCCTCACATCCATAGTGCAGCCTTGTCGTCAGCGGATCGGAGCCATGTGGCGCCGTCCTTTTGTTTGTAGGGCTCACTGATGATTGCAATATCTATCTTGTGATCCCTCACAGTTTGTGCAAGCAGGTCTTGGGCAGACTGGCAATGGTTTAAATTAAGCTAAAGTAATCTCATAGCTTTCTCATTTTTCGGATGGCTTCTTGATATATTGGGCATTTGGCGCCCCCGGTGCTGTGGTCAAAGCCTTCCGTTCCTTTCTTGGCGCACAGCAGGCATTTGGGCGTACTTGTGCATCCTTTAGCAGTATGCCCTGCTTGTCCACACCTAAAGCAGGTGCATACATATCTGTATACGTACATATGTCTATTTATGTGTGGGTATAATGTATGGTAGTAAAACCCTTTTATAAATATTCGCTAGCTTCTTCACATCCGGCCATTTGCTCAACTTGGTGATTATCCCTTTTGTATTTATGTACACACATCCATGCATATATACATACATACATGTGTATCGTACGTATGCATAGAGTGTTCGTTTGCGCTTGTGAACACATACATATGTATGTGTGTATATACATACAAGTTAACACAGGTAACCAAACATCCGGCTAAAATATCGCTTGCACCGAATTCGCTGACGGCGCGTCTGCAGCTTTACACGTTAATAAGAACTCAATACCGCATTAATTATGCATCCAGCCATTATGCTGATCGAACACAATAAAATAAACGCAAGACAGCAAAGAATTGGGTAAACAGTTGCTGGTGTAAGCAACTAAGAAGTCACGCGGCCAATAACGTGCAGCGACTAAAGTTAGGGCAAAGAAGTGTAGGTATTTAGACGCTAGCGTCGCTCTTATATCTTCAGTTATTTTAACTCTTCCGCTGAGACCGGCTGCCCTTGTAAATTACAAGGGAAATAAAATTTTTTAAACAAATTCTAAAGGAATTGTTTTACTGGCGCCCAACGTGGGGCCAAAACAAAAAATCCTTATTAAAGGACACGCGAGTTTGGCCGTGGGTTCGGACCCACCTCCTTATTATTTTAAAGTAAACCATCAGTGCCACCATAGAAGTGCCACCAAGTATTATTTTAAAACCATCAGTGCCATCATAGAAGTGCCACCAAATATTATGAACTAAAAATTTTAAACCCTCAGTGCCACCATAGAAGTGCCACCAAATATTACGAACTAAAAATTTTAAACCATCAGTGCCACCATAGAAGTACCACCAAGTATTATTTTAAAACCATCAGTGCCATCATAGAAGTGCCACCAAATATTATGAACTAAAAATTTTAAGTAAAACCATCAGTGTCGCCATAGAAGTGCCACCAAATATTATTAACTAAAAATTTTAAATAAAACCATCAGTGCCACCATAAAAACTACTACAGTAAAAACTACCAAACATTGGAAAAAATTGTTTGGCGAAACCTGTAGATAAGAACATTAAGCACCACAATAAAATCATCAATAAATCATCAAGCCACGCAGAAGTTCAGCAGCTACTATCAAGGCACATTCAATAGGTAGCAGCAGTAGAAAAATTAAAAAAAAAAAATTTGAGCTCTGTATATTTTGTTTTTGCTTTTAAAAGCTAAACTTTCAAAAATATTTTATCAACTACCTTGAATTGTACTGAAAGCATTCTTATCACAACGAAATTCAAAATTTGACAATTCAAATTAAAATAAAATATGAAAAAAGTTCAAAAAAAAAAGTTTGCTGCGGCTACCTATTTGATGTGCCTTGGCTACTATTATAAAATTCTGAGAATCCCATTCGAGAGTAATATAGTATTCGAATCAGGTAATTTGATAAATTGTTCAAATAAATACAATTACAAATACAAAACCAGAGATTTCTTAAATTCTAAACGATGGACTCCCAAACCCCCCCTACCCTTCTTAATACCGCAATCCGTACGGCAACGGAACATTCCAGGCAGGAATTCCAGACCCGCATAGATGAGTTGACAAACAGGCTAGCCAGAATTGAAACTCCAACCCAGGTCGTTCAATATGAACTAGTCACAATCCAACCAAACGTAGTGTGTGACGAATCTTTGGATCTGGTAAAAACCATGCCAGAATTCAAGGGCGACCCTACCCGCTATGTATCTTGGAGGCAAGCCGCGCACACTGCCTATAAGGTTTTTGAGAATTTCCAGGGTAGCTCTAGGCACTACCAAGCCGTGGGCATCATCAGGAATAAGGTGGTAGGCGCAGCAGATGGTGTTCTATCGTCCTTCAACACCGTTTTAAATTTTCATGCAATTATTTCACGGCTAGACTTCGCCTACGCCGATAAGAGGCCTATCCATTTGATAGAGCAGGAACTCTCCACTTTGAGGCAGGGTAAACTTTCGGTGATAGGATTCTACGATGAGGTTGAAAGGAAGCTGACCCTAATAATTAACAACACCATTATGACCCATGGTGGAAATACCACCCTAATAGAATCACTTAATAATAAGTATCGCGAAGACGCTCTTCGTGTTTTTATCTCAGGACTCAATCGTCCTTTGTGCGACATATTGTTTTCCTCCAGGCCTAGCGATCTCCCCTCTGCATTAGCTTAAGCACAGGAGCTTGAATCAAATCAAGCTAGGTCAATGTTTGCCCAGTCCTTTAACAGGCAAACAATTCAGGCTCCCAACCAATTTCCATGTTTACCACCATACCGAACGATTCAGCCTGACCAACAGCGACAAACTGAGGCCCAAAGGGTCGTACCAATGGATGTAGATCCATCGCTCTCAAGGTTCAGACAAAATGGACCTCCACCAATAAACAGGAATAACGAGAGGTTCAATCAAGGAGCCTATCCAGATTTTTTGAGTAGATCATCAACCACTCACCTTCGCTTTGTCCGATAAAAACCCAAATGCAAAGATGAAAAGGTGGCGCGTTTTTGTTGAGGAGTTTCACTACAAACCCGCTAAAGAAAACTTTGTCGCCGATGCACTTTCCCGGCAATACATAAATGCCTTAGACCACGAGGTAGACACAGAAAGTATGGCCACCAACAGCGAGTTGTCACTCACTCAAGCAATACCTACAGTAAAGAACCCCATTAATTGTTTCCAAACTCAGATTATTCTGGAAGAGGGAGCCAAATTACCGGTTAGCACGTCAATCCTCTTTAGGACACGAGTGAGGCATCGAATATCGTTTAGTAACCTACAAGATTTACTGAAATCCATTAAACAATGTGTTAACCCGAACGTCGTTAACGGGTTGCTATGCGAACTCCCCACTCTGGCACTGATCCAAAGCGAACTTACCACATCTTTCCCGGGAATAAAGTTCCGTCACCCTACAAAACAGGTTATCGACGTTTTCAATAAGGAAGACCGAAAAGTAATCCTCCATGAACATTACGAGTTTTTACTATACAAGACAAACTTATCAAAATTCGAGACGATAGCCGAAGAGACGGACACAATATTAGAGCAACTTCCACATTCCCACGCCAGGCAACTCCTTCGAAACGACGCTAACGAAATATTAAAACTACTAGACGCGGTCAGGGTACATCACCGACATGCGCGAAGCATCAATATCCTAGGGACTGCATTAAAGTACATAACCGGCACCCCGGACTTTGATGACTTTCAAACAATTGAGACCAGAGCCGAAGCCCTAATAGAAGCAAACGAACAGCAGGCAACAATTAATTTAGTTACACAGAAACAAATAAACGAATTGAAGGTCACAGTTAATAAACTTTTAGCACAGGCAAAACGGACACAGATCGACACGGGAAATCTCTTTTCTTTAGTCAGTGCTAGAAATAGAGCGGTGATAATGGAATTAGAAACCATTATAACGTCAGTAGCTCTAGGGAAAGTAAATGTTATTAACCCCATTCTGCTTAATGGCATGGAAATAAACAATATATTAGCTGCTGAGCTCTCTACAAATACCAGTATAACTGACATACTTTCTGTTTCTAAACTTAAGATATTTCAGAATACACAGTTTATTTATTTCATTATTAAATACCCAAAAATAGCTAGAATTTGTAATAATGTGAAGTTGCTGACCGTAATCCAGGAAGGAAAGATTATTTCCTTAGAAACAAATCTTATGGCAGAATGCAACAGAGAATACATCCCACTTTATAATTGCAAGGAAGCCATAATAGCAAACTTCTGCCAACCCTTGAAAGAAAGTCCCTGTGTACGACAACTATTGAACCAGCACTTCGCAGAATGCAAATCCAAATCCGCCGATCACGTTCCCGCTCTTGAGGAGATCGATAACGGCGTAATTCTAATTAATGATCAACCCGCTGTAATAAAAAATGAAAATTTGACAAGATTAGCTAGAGGAACCTTTTTGATAACATTCAAAGACGAAATTACGATAAACTCCACCGTTTATAGCAATTGGAATGAGGTAATACTTTCGCATCCTGAAGCAGTACCCGCGCAGCACGTTAACTTTACAGAACATATCGAGTTGTTATCACTCCCACACCTACAAGGAGTTAATATAAAAAACCTCAGGCACATAGCGCACCTGCAGAATCTTATTGAAAACCGCTCCATACAATCGGAATGCTGATCGAATACAATAAAATAAACGCAAGACAGCAAAGAATTGGGTAAACAGTTGCTGGTGTAAGCAACTAAGAAGTCACGCGGCCAATAACGTGCAGCGACTAAAGTTAGGGCAAAGTAGTGTAGGTATTTAGACGCTAGCGTCGCTCTTATGTCTTCAGTTATTTCAACTCTTCCGCTGAGACCGGCTGCCCTTGTAAATTACAAGGGAAATACAATTTTTTCAACAAATTCTACAGGAATTGTTTTACTTACATGCACACATACATATATTCTATTCCTGTAATGTTCCTATATCATATTCTGTATACCTTTGAAAAAAAATTATAAAGTTTCTGGTTATGATTTTTAAAAATGGAAGGGCACTAGAGTTTCAATGGTATTATAAAACATATTCATACATAAGACTTTTCGAATTGTGGAAAAGTAATAATAAAATTAAAAAAGCAACTCCGAAAATTGTTAAATATTGAAATTTCAAATTTTCTTTGAGGATTATTTGGATAATTCAATGAAGTGAAATGTCCACTAATATTTTATTCACATCAATATTATTTAGGTCTTAAATAATAATAATATTGTATAAATAATATCAGTTGAAAGAATTTTCTAATCAGTTATCCATCAGCTATAACAACAAAGTATTAAGCATAAGCGAAAACAACGCATATCCTAAGCGTTGTTACTTACACACATAATAACAGACATCGCTAGTTGCGCCTTACATATGTATGTATGTGCCTTTGGTGGTGTCTCCCTGCACAACGTCCGCCACATTCGTGCGATTTTCTGACAGGTCGTCGTGTCATTCGACTATCAGAATAAATGAATGTGTCCATGCAGCCCTGTAGTACATACACACATTCATGGATACTTATTTACTACATGCGAAGAGTAATTAGGTAAAAGCATACAACCAGCAGCAGTCATACATGAACTTAGATTACAAAGAATCCGTATCCAACAGAACTCTGGTAGGCAAACTTGCCACACCGTATCTACGTTCTTTGAAGCAAACCCTATTTATCAGGCGCGCAGCTACATTGTTGTAAATATAAAAAACATATCTACGGTATATGTACTCAATCGTCTTTTGAAATCATATACATATGTAGTTGTTATACATATATTGGCAGTTTCAACAAGTGCAGTCAGCAAACATTACAGCAAGGAAAACCGAGTAACAGTAAGTCAAAAATGACACTTGCATTCAAAAGAAAATACAGTGGCGATACGCTTAGAAAATTTTTGAATTTTCCTTTATTTTGTGACATTTTTGAATATAATAAATTGCAGAAATGTCGCACAGATTCAGAGATAATGCAAAAAATATATACATAAGTGTTCCGTTACAAGTGCATTACAAGAGTTTCATTGCACTATCTATGTTGACAATGTTGTTCGCTATATCGCTGGATTTGTGGCATCAAAAATGTAAAAGAAAATAATATGCCACAACTCCAGACAATTACTGAACAAAAGCCCGGTCAAATGTGCAAAATTAATTTTGGCGAATCAAATTTTCCAAAATTTAGGTACAGCCTTTTCAAATAAAATAATGGACGATCACATAGCGATTGAAACTTTATTTAGCAATGAGGTACTAAACAATCACCGCACACAGTTATTTAAAAAAAATTTTATCTCGATATTCGTTTGTTTTTTAATAGCGAAAAATCTACCGAACAGAAGGTTTACATTAGAAATAAATCCACAAAATTAATATTGTTTTGCAACCAATATGTGGCTTAGCCAAAAAATTAGTTAATCTATGTGGTTTTACGGAGACTCATATTCAAAAAATGCGCTCAACGTACATTTGTACTAAAACTATCTCCCTTTGATTGCTGAATTTTTACACATTGCGCAGATATGTTACTGCCAATATATAATATAAAAGTATTATATACATACATACATATATGTTTGAAATGTGCGCCTATTCAAATTATTTTGTTTCATTTTGATTCCTTTATTCCCACAATATAACCATGCTTACCATCATTTAAGGTTTCGTGATGAGCTTTTGATGTAATATAAAAAAAAAAAAAAACTTATATTTTAAAAGAAAGATTACAATTGTTCTTAAGAAAACGTAAAATCGTTGAGTCAAGCGCTCCCGATTATGGGGGGTAACATACTAGTTGTTATAATTTTGATTATTATTATTATCATTTTAATTACACTGTCCAACAGCATTTTTGGAACAGATAGCGACCCTATAATTCTGAAAGGGTATGTTGAGTAGATAATTTTTGTAGAACAAACTTATGGGTCAAACTTTTAATTTTTTGGTCGAAGGGAGCATTATTCTATATGAAGAAAATGTTGTTAGTTAATGTCTGACAGAATTCTTATGGTCAGAGTTGTATTGTGGAATTGTATGAGGATTATATTTGTGGAAGATCTTCACCCTCTAACTGGTCTCTTTATGGGTCAATTTGACCCTTTTTCGAGAAAATCAAAAAATATCCTTTAAAAAAGGACATTTAAGGATTAAAATATTCTACGAAAATGTTTGGCGGAAAATTTCAGTGGGGGTCACCAAAGACACCATTGTTGTAAATAAAGCTCCTTACGATTAATTGGCAAAATTACACGCCAACATATACAAAGCAGGTGAAAACGTCGACAAGTTCGGCCGGGCCAAACACTAAGTTCTCGCGTCTAGTCAGCTGTGACTTACAAATCGGGTGTGATAAAATTAAGCATAATTGAGCTACTAAGCAGTACATATCGGGTGTGATTTTTACTAAAATTAATATAAAAAAAGAACTATTAAAGCTTAAATAAGCATGGCGGATTCTGTGTGCAAATTGGTTTTGTTTTATTTGTGGACATTTTACGCACCATCAAAGCAGAAGAAAGATATTCCCTACAATTGAAGAACCATATTTTCTTTTCTTTGGAATACGATTTTTATGTGAAGCTTGGATACCAAAAACTGTATGTACTACTTGCGAAAGTGGTCTTTTGACCTGGTACAAAGGCGGTACTAAGGCGCTGCCATTTTCTGCGCCTATTATATGGATTGAACCTAAAGATCACGAATCAGATACATGCTATTTCTGCGTAAATTACAAATTTGGTAGAAGCCAAAGGCACTACGCGATAATGAAATACGAAGCAACAAATAATGTCATTTTACCAGAAGTGCGCTGTGAAGGTGTTCCGGTGCCTCAACCGCCTACACATACATTTTCGGCCAATATGACATACGCCAATACAGAAATAACAGCGGCGGTTGAAAACATATCAGATATAAGTTACTTGCCTCCTGATGGTTTAAGCATATGTCCTAATTTGATAGACCAAGCTTACTTTGAAGATCTTGTACGAGATTTAGGACTAACAAAAAAAAAAGCTGAAATATTATGTTCCAGATTGAAAAACAGGAATTTGATAAAAGCCGATGTAAAAATTACATCGCCAAGAAAAAGACACGCCAATCTGAAAAGTTATTTTAAAAAATCAGAAGAACTTGTATACTGTTGCAGTATTGAAGAGGTTCTAAAATATCTAAAGCTTCCACTGGACTCTTCCGCTTGGCGACTATTTATAGATAGTTCAAAACACAGCTTAAAAGCAGGTTTACTGCACAATGGAAATCAGCATCCATCAATACCGGTTGCGTATTCCACAAAAAAGGAGGAAACATACGCAAATATTTCAAATCTCTTAAATAAAATTGAATACTATAAATATAAATGGGAAGTATGCGCAGACTTCAAAATGATTGCAATATTGACTGGAATGCAAACAGGATACACAAAATATATGTGCTTTCTTTGTAAATGGGATTCACGTGCTACCAGCAGCCATTATCATATTAAATATTTCGAAGAACGTAAAGAAAATATTATTGGTGACTTAAATGTAATCCATGAATCCCTTGTCCCAAAAGATAAGGTCATACTTCCACCGCTGCATATTAAGTTGGGCGTGGTGAAAAATTTGATTAAAAGCTTAAATACACAAGGAAATGCTTTCAAACAATTTTCCCCAGATTATCTGCAGCAAAATTAAAAGAAGGTTAAATACGGTTTTAAGAAATAATTTATTTCATTTAATGTAAATTACCTTTTCTAGGAATGCTCGTTGGACCCGATATAAGAAAATTATTACAAGATGAAGATTTTTATCTGTCGGGTATGCAACAGACAGCATTTGACTTTATGCAGCTGGTTATATCAGAATTCCTTCGAAACTCAAAAGCACAAAACTATGCAGAAAATATTGAAAGCATGCTAATCGGTTTTAACAATATTGGCGTTAAGATGTCACTAAAGCTGCATTTTCTGCACTCTCATCTAAATTTTTTTTAAAGAAAACCTTGGAGCGGTTTCAGATGAACACGGTGAAAGCTTTCATCAGGATATAAAGGTATTGGAAGAAAGATTCAAAGGGAAATCCCAAAGTGTAATGCTTGCTGAATACGTATGGGGCTTGTTCAGAAACCTTGACACCTAAAAAGTCAATCCTTGTCGTGTTCGGACGTGTTTGTTGGTTGCTCCACTGCAATTGTTTATTTACATTGTTTCATTTGCGCTGCCGAGCTTTGCGTTAATAACAACTTGTGTGCATAACATCATTAAATAAATTTGAGAACACTAAAAGCTTTAGTTTTGAGCTAAATTCGAAATATACTATATAATTATATTTGGATTTATTTCGTGTGAATCTCTGTGTTTAGCCAAAATGACAACAACAACCGCATCAACATCTCTAAAGCGGCGCGCTAGTAGAGAATCCCCGTTTGCTAAGGCTGCTAAGCTTGATGAGAGTTCTGCTCTTCCTGCTGTTTTGGCGGCAGTTAAAGAGCTGGAGGAAAGAGTGAAGCTGCAATCCGAGAAGCTAAGTTCTCTCTTTGAAAGCCTCTCTTCGAAAATTACGGAGTTAGAAGAGAAGCTTGTAAAGAGGATGGATAGTGAAGTGGCTGCATGAACAACAAAAGCGATGGAGTCAGCTGAGCGTATTTCCCAACTAGAGGCGGCCATAACAAAGCAACAAGATGTTAAAACTACGCACGTCTCTTGAAAGTGTGCTGTTGCAGAAGGCAGTTTCCGACTACGTTGCTGTTGCGTTTGGGGTGCCATATGTGGAAGGGGAAAATTTGAAGAGCGTCTTTAATCAGATTTGCCTCTCCATTGATTTCATGGTACCCCAAATTAAAGATATTTTCCGCACTAAAACTTCTTCTGTGAGTACTAACGGTGCCATCATAATAAAGTTTTACTCTCCCCATGACCGCAATCGCACTCTTCGCGCGTACTCTGAATACCGCAAGCGAATTAAATCTGCTATCACTCTTAATAATTTGGGTATTGATGGAAGGTTTAGCATATATGAGAGCCTCTCTGCACAAAATAGAAAACTACTCCAATATGCTATCAAAATCAGACGGGAAGAGAAGCTGATGGCGGTGTTTACGAGAGTAGGTTCTGTTTTCGTTCGGCTTAATAAAAGCGAGCCTCCGATGAAGATCGCTAATATTGGTGACCTGCAGACATTTCGCTAGTAATATTTGCATAAATACAAATTGTTATTTCTATCTCTGTTCTATTTGTTATTTATATAAATATTGTTGTTACTCTTTTAAATTTGGAGTTTCTTTTGCTTGTACTTCTCATGAGCTTGCAGGGCAAGTCTCCTAGTGCTGTTGAATTCAGTCTTGCTATGTTAAATGTTTTATGTAGCCAACAAAGGGGGTTTAACATAGTGCATTTTAATGCTCGGAGTTTAAATTTTGATAAAATGGACTATGTTAGAAATGTGTATGAGTGTTCGTCAATAGATGTTGTATGTGTATCTGAAACATGGTTTGATTCTTGTATTTCTTCTTCATCTGTTGAAATGAAAAATGTTTGCCTTTTACGCAATGATAGACCTAACAAAAGAGGTGGAGGAGTTGCTATTTATTGCAGAAGTGATCTTCAAATGAAACTCCTAACTAAGTCAGAGGGAGATGGTACTGAGTTCCTTGTCGCAGAATTGGCAGGTAAAAATTTTAAAACCCTTGTTTCCTGTGTCTACAATCCACATAAAAAAATTTCTTTATGCTCCTTTTTTGACTCTTTAAGCTTCTTCTTGACTATGATCATAATGTTATCTGTGGCGATTTTAATGTAAATACCCTCGTGAGTGATTGTTATAGTGATAGTTTTCTAGATTATGTTGCTAGCTTAGGACTTTCCTTAGTAAATACTGCGATACCAACAAGATATGCTATGAATTGCAATCCAAGCCTACTTGACTATTTCATTGTCTCCGACTTGGCAAGCGTTTTAAAATTTGACCAATTAACTTTTTTATCTGACCATGATTTAATTTTCTGCTGTTTGGATATTAATATCGAGCGTAATTGTGATGTTCGGACTTTCTCGTATAGAGACTTCCGAAATCTTAATGTAGATGCACTACTTTCGGACCTAGGAAGTACTGATTGGAAGACATGCTGGTTCTTTGATACTGTAGATAAAAAACTTGACTTCCTTGTTAGTAAGCTAAAACCCGCCTTTGACAAACATGTACCTGTTCGTGTTGTCCCTGTAAAATGTTCGACCTGTCCGTGGTATAACAAAAAGAAATAAAGCTACTAAAATTACAAGGCATGCAAAGCGGGCATATTTTGAAACTAAACTTGATCCTAATCTGCCACCGGATGTTTTGTGGAAGAACATCAAAGGTGTAAAAGTACGTAGTAAACAAGATGTAAGATGTACGTTACCTCCTGACACCATTAACGATGCCTTTCTTGGTACTTGTCGTTCAAGTGAAGTCGTTCTCCCATTTTCTCCATGTTGCAATTTGTGTGTTGATAGTGCACTGTTCGAGTTTTCTGCTGTTAATGAATTTGATGTAGGGAGGTGTGTTCTCGATATAAATTCAAATGCTGTGGGTGAAGATGGACTTCCTATTAAATTCATAAAGGTTGTGCTGCCCCTTATCATAGGAACACTTACCCACATCATAAGCTATTGTATTGCAACTTCTTGTTTTCCTCATATTGCCAGTGTCTTGCCTGTCGCAAAAAAGAATTCCGCGTATTGTCTGAATGATTTCCGTCCAATTAGTATCTTGTCTGCCCTTTCCAAAGTCTTTGAGAAAATTATGGCTGAGCAGATAACAATACATATACAGTCTTATAATCTTCTCTCAGTTTTACATTCCGGTTTTCGAAAACACCACAGTTGTAATACTGCTCTATTAAAAATACTGGACGATATTCGACAACCCTTTGATAGGAACAATTTGACTTTGCTCTGTCTACTAGACTTCTCAAAAGCTTTTGATTCTGTTAATCATGTACTATTATGCAAAAAACTAAAACATTACTTCGGTTTCAGCAAAAGTGCTCTGCAACTAATGACTAGTTACCTATCAGGTCGACTTCAACGGGTACGAATTGGGTCTGAGGTTTCGCAATTGAAGTTAGTACCCGCTGGGGTTTCGCAGGGGTCTATACTTGGTCCTCTTTTATTCAGCTTATTTGTTAATGACGTGTTTCTTGTTTGCCAGTCTGCAAATCTTTATGCATATGCTGATGACATTCTTCTTTACTTGTCCGCACCTCTATCGCAGGTGGATCGTTTGTGTTCTGACGTTAACACAGAGATATCTGATATCTTTTTTTGGGCGAATGCCAATGGTTTACATCTAAACTCTAGTAAGTCATTGATCTTGCCTATTATAAACAAAAAATTCAAAAATACAAATTTCCTACCTCCGATTCACATTGACAACAGTCCACTGAAGATTGTGACTAAAGTAACCAATCTTGGATTTGTTATAAACTCTAACTTAACATGCAAAGATCATGTCAATGCATTGGTTGGAAAAGTGTATTCCACTCTGCGAAATTTAAAGATGTCTGGGTATTATACTCCACTAAGAACTAGACGTCGGCTAGCTTTACAAGTCATTATGCCTCAAATTACATACGCTGAGATAGTTTATAGTAGGCTTGATGTAGAGTAGAGGTATTATTTAATAATGTAACTCGCTACGTCTACGGGCTATCAAGATTTGAGCACATCTCGCCGTGGAAAAGAAGTCTCCTGGGATGCGAAATATCGGCATATCTAAAAGCCCGTAACTGCATATTTTTATATAGGATTATCACCCAAAAATCTCCTAACTACCTGTATGAAAAGCTATTATTTACTTAGTCAGTTCGAATAACAGATCTTATAGTCCCTTACTTTAGCACTTTAGCATCGGCGAGACTGTTTTTTGTCAGCGCTATCCGTTTTTGGAATTATATTCCTGCTAATCTAAGAAACAAACTAAGCAAGAGCAACTTTAAGAAATCCATTTTTAATTATTTTAGTGACCTACAATAGGACAGACTGACCATCTATCTATCTTTACTATTATTTGTTTCAAATCCCTATGTAATTATTTTTTGGATTATTTCTGTAGCTACTTGTTTAATTCGTTAAGTTTACTTAATGTTAATCTTAAGGTGAAAATTCTATAATACTAAGTTCTAAAAATGTACAGGTTATTTTATCTTGTTGTACTAGAAAAGATCTTATTATCTCAGTGTACTAATGTTTTTCCAATAATAAATGAAAAATGAAATGAAATCGGAACATTCACGTCAAGCTAAATACAGGAAAGCATATTAAGTTTAATCTTGAATCCATTGTCATACTACTGCTGAAGCAAAAATATAAATATGTACATACTATAATAAACCACTATTAAAACAAAATTATAATGTTTTTATAAAAGTTGGCGTGTAATTTTGCCAATTAATCGTAAAGAGCTTTATTTACAACAATGGTGTCTTTGGTGACCCCCACTGAAATTTTCCGCCAAACATTTTCGTAGAATATTTTAATCCTTAAATCCTTAAATTGACCCATAAAGAGACCAGGGTTAGAGTGGTAAGATCTTCCCCAAAAATTATCCTCATACAATTCCACAATACAACTCTGACCATAAGAATTCTGTCAGACATTAACTTACAACATTTTTTTCATATAGTATAATGCTCCCTTCGACCAAAAAATGAAAACTTTGACCCACTGTAAAAAAAAACTCAGACGTGCTGGACCATAAGTTTGTTCTACAAAAATTATCTACTCAACATACCCTTTCAGAATTATGGGGTCACTATTCTGTTCCATTGAAAAAGTCTTCATTTGTTGGACAGTGTTATTATTATTATCATTTTAATTGAAAATGAAAAGCTTTTAGTTTTTTCGTAACACTTCCGATTCGTTCGAAGAACATTTCTCTCTAAAGCCCCCAAAGCCTTCTCATCGGTGTTCAGCATCGTCGCATGTTTCTGCGCCTTATAAAAGGGCGGGCATGAGGAGGGATTTGTAGAGCGAAATTTTCGTTCAGATATGCTCTAAAATGTACTCTTTAAAGGCATTGTCTACAATTTTTCTTATTCTAAAAATAAAAATTCCAAAAAGCGATTTTTTTCTGTCCTCTAAAGTCTTCAGAAAACAACGCTAAATTTCTATAATTAAAGGAAGTAAATATCATTTTTTTTGCATATACCTACTTTGCGTATTACACAGTACAACAGCTAATCTGGGGGGTGAGAAATTCCAAGTCAGGGTGATGGTACTAGGTCAGTAAAGTAAAACCCTCAAAGGGTTTGGCGTTCGTATGTGTCAGTTTTTTTTTATGACCTTTTAAATTTTTTCCTTATCTTGATGTTTTTTCGCTTAGTTGTAACATTTTGACAAAAACGTAGTTTAACATAACTCGAGAACCACTTGTCCGATTTTGATGAAACAAATTTAGAAAAATTAAGAATTACAGTTTCTCTAATCTGTTTCTATACCGTTTTCCTATATGTGCAACACTTTCGAAGTTAAAAATGAATGTATGAAGGGAAAAAAGTATTTTTTTCCTAAAAATTTAAATATTTTTTTTTTTAAATTCATAAAAAATCCAGCAACACTGGTTCTGTAATGTTCACATAAAACATGCATTGTCATTATACTTCTTCTCTTTCTCACACTGGTTCTGTGATTTTTGTCATTCAACAAGTGCCGACGAACGCGAACAGTAAAAGTAATTTTTCTCAAATTTTTTAAAAGTGAACAAAAGAGAACAAAATATGGAACTGTGCAAGCCAGATATAAATAACTTTTGCTATTGCTGTGGTCAATATGTCTCAACACATAAAAAAAGGGGAAATTTCAGTACTGATGACTTGGACTAATCCTGGCGAAGGTCACAATCCATTGAATTGCTATGCATGTGCGAATAAAGGAGCCGCAAAAAGGATAAGAAAATCGTATAATTACGTTGGTGTTGCAAGTGCCGCAACACCATTGCCTCATTCGGACCACATTCCTGTGCCAAAAGCTTCTAGCCCAGATATTTTCTCTTTTACGACTGCTCCGACATATCATGCACGTGATGATCCCCCATATGAGCCATCAGTATCCAATGAGCCAATTTTAATAAATCAAAATAAGCTTGATTCAATTGTTGCCAAGTTGGAATTAACACAGCATAAATCGGAAGAGCTGGCTTCCATTTTGAAATCAAACAATTTGTTGGCACCCGTTGTGAAAGTCACAGCTTATCGAAGTCGTCAGGCAACACTCCAAAGTGTATTCCTTGTGAATGATGAAAAAACTTCTGCATATTGCCCGGATGTAGGAAAATTGATGAACGCAATGGAAATAAAATATGAAGCAGATGACTGGAGATTATTTATTGACAGTTCAAAACTCAGCTTGAAGGCGGTTTTACTGCATAAGACCATTAAAAAAATCTTCAGTTCCAATCGCCTATAGTACAGAAACGAAAGAAACATATGATGCACTGGAAAATATTTAAAAAATGGTTAACTACGCCAAACATATGTGGCGCATATGCTGCGATTTAAAAGTTGTAGCAATGCTTTGCGGTCTTCAAAGCGGCTATATAAAATATATGTGCTTTTTGTGCGATTGGGACACACGATTTTCCGGTGACCAATATGCATGCCACGGATGGAAACCCAGAGAGCACAGCAGGTTACAAACGGCCAATATTATTCGTGAGCCTCTAGTGCCGAAGGAGAAGATATTGCTGCCGCCACTGCATATTAAACTTGGAATTGTTAAGAATTTTATCAAAACTGTCGCCAAAAGAGATGAAGTTTTCTTGTTTTTGAAACTAATTTACCCGAGACTCAGCGAAAGTAAAATTAAAGAAGGTAAGTTATAATATCACATTCATTTCCCATGGTTTTCCATCTTAACAAATAAATTTTTTCCAAACAGGCGTACTAAATGGTCCAGATATACGAAAGCTGATTAAAAGTGACGCATTCAACAATATTTTGATTGACGCTGAATTGAATGCATGGCAGGCAATCAAAGAAGTAATAGAAGGCTTGTTGGGAAAGCATCGTTCTAACAACTACGATGTTTCTGTCGCAAGGATGTTAAGAGCATTCTCGGAAATTGGTGTCCACATGTCCTTGAAAATCCATTATTTACATCATCATCTGGACTACTTCAGCAAACAATTGGCTACCGAATCTGATGGACAAGGTGAACGCTATCATCAAGTTGCTATGCCATTTGAAATGAGGTAATACTGATTTTTTATTTTTTCAAACTCATTTTAATAAAACAAAAACTTACAGATATAGAGGCAAAAAGTCGCCGAGTGCAATAATTGCGGAAATTTGCTGGTGGAGTAAGCTTGTGTGGCAAGACAGGGATGATCTTGATGATAAAGAATTTTCAGGAGATGAAGAAGGGCCAACAGTGGAGTCACACATTGACATTATGTGTGGTTCAGAAACTGATGATAGCGATGAATGCAATGCCACTAGTCCCGAACAACCACCATCGAAAAAGTCTAGGCAATATTTATTAAAATAAATAGAAATAAATAAATAAAATAAAAATAAAAAATTATA
This sequence comes from Philophylla caesio, assembly GCA_963971545.1. Lineage (NCBI taxonomy): Eukaryota > Metazoa > Arthropoda > Insecta > Diptera > Tephritidae > Philophylla > Philophylla caesio. The sequence goes on along the minus strand of OZ020604.1, from coordinate 129,208,904 downwards.
AAAATGTTTACTTTATTTTTTTAGTAGTTTATGGCCAGAAGTCTGGAACTATTGGGAAAATTTTTTAAAAAGGCGATAAATGACACTTTTTTGAATAAAAACAAATAAAAACAAATAGAAATTGTAGTTCTTAATTTTTCTAAATTTGTTTTATCAAAATCGGACAAGTGGTTCTCGAGTTATGTTAAACTACGTTTTTGTCAAAATGTTACAACTAAGCGAAAAAACATCAAGATAAGGAAAAAATTTAAAAGGTCATAAAAAAAAACTGACACATACGAACGCCAAACCCTTTGAGGGTTTTACTATACTGACCTAGTACCATCACCCTGACTTGGAATTTCTCACCCCCCAGACAATAATCCCAAAAATGTTCCACAGTGTTATGTATCAGTTTCTGAACTGAAATCCTCAGAGAAGGAACTTAGAACCGATGAAAATAGTTCAATGTTATTATATGTTTCTTTATTTTCAACAATGCATTGCTTAATACTTAAACCGAGCCTCTTGATGATTTCTTTCTTTGGTCCTTCGAGATGAAAGAAATGAATCCGACGATAATAAAAAGTGAATAATTAAATCTTAATTGGTATGCCAGAAAGCCATCGTTTTCTAAAGTTTCTATGTGAACTTTCTAACGCTTCTTCAGATGATAAGCCTGCCAAAATACGTTGAAAGAAATAATTAGACAAATAAGTAAATAACTAAGAAAATATTATTACCTATTGGAAACCCAAAGTACTAAATTACATCGCATCCGTGTATTAAAACTTTATGCACAGAACTACAAACTATAATTTCTTTTCCACAAGAGACGACTTTTAGCAACAGCAGCAGTCATCTTTTGTAAGCTACTTGCAAAAGAACGTACAACTCGCTTATAATCAACTCTCTTATATTTGAATACACTTTACACCACTAGTCTGTCAAAATTAATGATCGTTTGTAAAATTCTCTAGCAAAAAAAACAAAATGAGTAATTCTTATAAGAGGCGATTTTACTTACGTCTGCTTTATTTTTTTTTACTTATTTTTATGTTTTTAATTTTCCTTGGTACTTTCCAATGATTATTCACAACAGCACCACTTTTTCTCACTTTCCAACACTTTCAATGAGGTCGGCTACTTTTAAATTTCAACCCGATTATTTCAACTCAACTCGCTTATTTTTGTTGTTGCTTTCCTCGCTATACGATAAGCTAACTAGTGTTCTGTTGCAAGTTGCTTACAAAAGATGAGGCCTAGAGACAAATTTTAAGTTCAAGATTTATCCCGACGTGTCGTTTCTGCGGCAACATCAACATTTGCAAACAAACTCCCAGCAGGGTTTCTATCATTCGTTGTACCAAAACCTTGCCTGACTTTATCAATTATTAAACCCGTCCTGCTTTTGAACTATTTTGAATTCACTAAATAAAGCCTTATTTTCATTTCATATTTGCCATGTCTTGAAGGGCATACGATAGGCTATGTGTTGTAATTCAAAGAATCGAGTCCAGCCGTGGAGGGTTGATAACCCAAACTTATAATGACCTGGATTTGGTATTGTATTTTATTCAATATCATAAATCTCCGTTAGGCCTGCATGGCTTATGAAACACCGGATTGAAGAATTGGTGTCGGTTAAACCATTAGCTACCGCATGAATTCGTTTGATTATCGAACCAATTCTACTCGCATTGTCAAAGTTAGTAAATTTGTATTTTTTTCAATGAAATACTTATACCTCGTCTATTTGTTTCATACTTATTTTCATTCAGTTGCATCCTTCTAAACTGAAGCTTTCTCATAACAATTTCTTTGGACACCAATACCGAAATATTTCACATAACTTGGGTATAGTATATTCAAATTTGACTTTCAAAACAGGTCAATATTTAATTGAACTTCTTCTTCTTCTTTCATTGGCTCGATAACCGCCTATGCGATTTTGGCCGAGCTTAGCACAGCACGCCAGTTATTTATCTTTTTCGCTAACTGGCGCCAGTTGGAAATACCAAGCGTACCCAAGTCCCTTACGGCCTGGTCTCTCCAACGCATAGGAGACCTCCCTTTTCCTCTGCTACCACCGGTGGGTACCGTGTCGAATACTTTCAGAGCTGGAGCGCTTTCATCCATTCGAACGACATGACCAACCCAGCGAAGCCGCTGGATCTTAATTCGCTGCACTATATCTATGTCGTTATAAAGCTCGTACAGCTCATCGTTCCATCTTCTAAGGTATTCGCCATCGCAAAGGCGTAATGGCCCATAAATCTTTCTCTCGAACACTCCTAGAGCCCTTTCATCAGATATCTTCATCGTACATGCTTCTGCGCCATACATTAGGACGGGCATAATGAGAGACTTATAGAGCGTGATTTTAGTCCGTCGAGAGAGGACTTTACTGCTCAGTTGCCTACTCAGTCCGAAGTAGCACTTGTTGGCAAGAGTGATCCTCTTTTGGATTTCGAGGCTAACATTATTATTGATGTTAATGCTGGTTCCTAAGTAAACGAAGTGTTCTACTTTTTCAAAGTTATAACCGTCAGCAGTGATGTTTGATCCCAGTCGTGAATGTGCCGACTGTTTAGTTGATGACAGGAGATACTTCGTCTTGCCCTTGTTTACCCCCAGACCCATTCGCTTTGCTTCTCTATCCAGTTTGGAGAAGGCATAACTAACTGCTCGGTTGTTAAGGCCGATGATGTCAATGTCATCGGCGTACGCCAGCTGCTGCACACTCTTATAAAAGATAGTGCCTGACCGATTTAGTTCTGCGGCTCGAATTATCTTCTCCAGCATAAGGTTGAAAAAGTCACACGACAAAGAGTCACCCTGTCTGAAACCTCGTTTGGTATGACGGAGCTGGTGGTGTTGCTCAACGTCATTTTACATAGCCGTATAAGTTTTGCGGGGATACCAAATTCAGATATTTCGGCATAAAGGCAACTTATTTTTGTGCTGTCGAAAGCGGCTTTGAAGTCAACAAAAAGGTGGTGCGTGTCGATTCTTCGTTCTTGGGTATTTTCCAAGATCTGAGGCCTTGTGAATATCTGGTCTACAGTAGATTTACAAGGTCTAAAGCCACACTGATATCTAAGGTCCAATCAGTTCATTGACGGTGGGCTTTAGTCTCTCACACAATATGCTTGACAGAACCTTATATGCAATGTTAAGAAGGCTTATACGATAGTTGGCGCGAAATGCAGTATCACCCTTCTTATGGATTGGGCAAAGTACACTTAGATTCCAACCAGTAGGCATGCATTCGTCCGATCATACTCTACAGATAAGCTGGTGCATGCGCTTTACCAACTCTTCTCCACCGTATTTGAATAACTCAGCTGGCAGCCCGTCAACTCGGGGCGCTTTGTTGTTCTTTAGCCGTGCTATTGCTATACGGACTTCATCGCAGTCGGGTAACGGAACATGAATTCCGTCGTCATTGATTGTGGTTTCGGGATCATCATCTTTTCCAAGGTGGTGTCTGTCACTACCACTAAGTAGTGTGGAGAAGTGCTCCCTCCATAAACTAAGTATATTCTGAACGTCAGTTACCAGGTCGCCATTGTCGTTCTTACAGGAATTGAATTTAATTGAACTAAAGTCTTCTCTAATCTCGTTCCTTTGACATCCATACTGTGGTTTCTTTTGAAATTTAGAAAAAATTCCAAATTTTACTCAGAGATATAAGCATACGTGTGTCAATATTCATTTAAATCTGTATAGCCGTTTCTGATAGAAGGGAGGGAGGCTTTGCAAGTGTTGGTTTTTTATTTCTTCAAATTTGAAATCCCCCTGTACCGGTTAAAACTGCTCTATGTTAAAAAGATAAAACCGTACTGCACATCTTCAGGACAATCTCTCTCATTTGATAGCTAATTTTTAAAATTTAACTCATCGTGGAGATCTGATGATATTTGTTTGCAAAATGAAAATTGCATAAAAATTCGAGTTCGGCAGTTAACAACACAAGGAAGCGAATATGTTTTGCATTTTTTTTAAATTTAATTAATTTTTTAGTTAGTTTTCTATTATTATATGCAAAAAAAGTTCATTTCACTAAGTGAAAGAAAGAGGGAAAAACGAACAAAACAAAAAAACCAATTTCCATAGTGCCAGTTAATTGTTTGCAAATTCTGAGTAGGCGATGTAACGTAAACAAAATAAAACTAACAGTTTGAAATTCTTGGAAATTTGATATGTAGCGACACTTTGCAATGAAGAAGCGAGTTAGAAACAGTCGTATTATTAGTTTTTGACCAACGCAGAATAGCTGGAGTTGATATTATAACATACGAGAAAAGCGCATTGATAGTAACGTTATTCAGTTGGTTTATTTTAATTATCACAAAAGAAAACCAACAAAATAAATGCGGAAATGTTCTCAATAAAGCTAAGAACCATCTACAATATTATAAGCCGCGTTGAAAAGTTCGGGAGGCCGACTAACGAAGTTGACAATGCTCAAATTAGCACCAGAAAGCTTGCCAAAAATAAAAAATAAAACGACTACGGTGTAGAGGTATCGTGTGAAATAATTCAAAAAGTACTCAAAAAGCGAAAAATTCCTCCTATATTGCACGGCGGAAGCTACTGCCGGCTTGACAGAATGTTTGCAAAAGGATTTCAATTGCTTTTTCCAAAATTTCAAGCTAATGGATTTCTCGAGCAACGAATTTCTTTGCGATTTAACTAAAATAATGCTGTATCACCACGATTGGCCCAACAAATTTTCAAGAAAACCGCTCACAGCCCTCCAAAATTAAAATATAATACCCAGGGTCAAGTTTAGAAAATTATCCGTCATGGTATAGGGATGTATTTCTAGTAAAGGCTTTGATAATTTTTACGGAAATAATGATAATAATGGATATTTTGCCAAACGAGGTAACTAGAAGTCGGAAATATAAGCTATATCTAGATAACGACCCCAAACATAAGCCGCTGCTATGTATGACTTGGCTGCAACAAAGTAATAGACGTACATTTGCAAGGTCCAGACAATAACCCAATATAAAATTTGTGGGCATACTTGAAAAGAAAAGTTGGAAAACGGGCACCAACAAATACAAATTACATAAAAAGGAATGGGTGAAGATACCCGTGCAGTATGACCTTAACAAATTTATTGATTCCTTGCCAAAAACGTCTCAAGCTGTTATTGATGCCAATGGTAACCACACAAGGTATTAACAATATTAATTCTTGAACTCGAAATTTATTACTTACTTACTTAATTGGCGCATTAACCGCCTAAGCGATTTTGGCCGAGGTCAACAAAGCACGCCAGCTGTCCCTATCTCGTGCTAACTGGCGCCAATTGGAAATCCCAAGTATAGCCAAGTCTTTTTCCACTTGGTCTTTCCAATGCAGAGAAGGTCTTCCTTTTCCTCTGCTTCCACCCGCGGGTATCGCGTCAAACACCTTCAGGGCTGGAGCTATTTCATCCATTCGAACGACGTGACCTAGCCAGCGGAGCCGCTGATTCTTAATCCGCTGCTCTATATCTACGTCATTGTACAGCTCATACAGCCCATCGTTCCATCGTACGTAGTATTCGCCGTCGCAAAGACTCAAAGGTCCATAAATCTTTCGAAGAATCTTTCTCTCGAACACTCCAAGAGCCCTCTCATCTGATGTTGTCATCGTCTATGCTTCTGGGCCATACAATAGGACGGGCATGATGAGAGACTTATAGAGTATGGTTTTTGTCCGTCGAGAGAGGACTTTTCTGTGCAATTGTCTACTCAGTCCGAAGTAGCACTTGTTAGCAAGAGAGATTCGAACTTTATTGCAATTTTTTAATTTGCAAACAAATACTTGACATACTCTATGTGTATACAGATAACCTAAAAAATACGAAAAAAGAGCACGCAGGTACTTTTTTTTAAATAAAATATGTTTTGGCGAGGCGGAGGATATTTTACTTTCCCCTGATAATAGAGGGTTCAAATTACCACAAACCGTAAAAAAAATGTTAGGAGGTTTTAACAAATCGTCGCCCGGATAAATAAATGTATGTATGTATGTGAAAATTTGGTCAAATAAGTTAATTATGCAGTTATACTAAACGAATTTAGATTTTTCAAATGGCGTCAAACGGCAAGATCACAAGCGATTTTGTCTAATTTCGTCGTATGTCACAAACATTCAATAATACAATTCTTAATATAAATTCCATTCTTTGAACACTCTGTAAAATATTGTCGTATTTACCAATTTTATCAACACATACGATAAACCTTTACAGAATATTAGTCAAGTGGTGTCGAATGTGTGATACAAAACCTGTTAAAATAAAACACGTGTAATTCCTTTTAGTGCAAACGAAAGAAGGGAAGAAAAGTTTTTTATTTTAACATCCCTTAAAACCACGAGAGTAAGCATTTGACAGCTGTTAATGGTAAAGAGGATTATATGATAGCTAAGGCCCTATTTACAATACCCTCATTTTTTAAATACTTAATTATTTTTTTACAAAAAATTCTATTTTCAATATGCTAGCAATAAATTCAAATTCTTTGTCTTAATCTACTACAAAAATTGTTTCAAAGAAAATGTGTACATACATATGTTTGATGCAATTAATTAAAAAATCGTGCAAATTGTGAGATATCAGCAACCATCTTAACTGTTGGTATATACTTTATTGAAATTATCGCACTACAATTGAATTGATGAGTTGCCACCGTGATCCAATTCACCTGATAATTGTTTCAGTCAAACCGCTTCTTGAACAGCTGATGACATACATGGCAATGTCGGCCTCGGTACTTGACAATGCAATTGTGGGTTTGCGCTTACTTGCCCAAGTAATTGCTGCATTTGATATCTTGAATAGGTATCCCTTACAAGAACGACGTTTATCTATGTCCGATGCCCAATCTGAATCAGAGTAACCATGCAATTGTGTTCAACCATTCGATGAATGCTTTAATTTATAGTCCTTGGTTTCCTTGAGATATCGCAGGATTCTTTTCACAGCCTTCCAATGAAAAACATTGTATTTTGAGTTAAATCGGCAGACGTCATTAATCGCAAACGCAATGTCTGGCCACGTACATTGTGCCAAATACAATAAACTACCCACAGCAGTGATAAGGAATCTACGCTAGCTCATCTTCATCAGCACTTTCCGAAATCATATTGATAGATAACTTTTGATTGTAGTCGCTTGGGGTAGAAACTGGTTTGTTGAATCGAATTAAGATATCGTTAATATATTTACACTGGTCGAGTTCTACACCATCATTGGTTGGGGTTATTCGAATACCAATACAACTTTTAACCGGCCCTATGTCTTTCATTTTGAACGACATGCATAATGCCTTTTTGATTTCAGTCAACATAAATCGCCAATATCAATGAACAATATATAGCGAAATAAACACATGGGTCTAATTTTGACTTGTGTAGCCCAAACGATTTTAACACCGACTCCAGCTTCAAATTCCACTGCCTTCCGGCTTGTCTCTGTCCATACATTGCTCGATTTATTTTGCAGACCTCATTTGAGCCATCGCCAAAACGTTCTGGTTGCGCGATGTACATATATTTCTTCTGGTATGGATTTGATCTATTTTTAGCCCATTTTTAACAGCCATCGCAATCAAAAAACGAATGGTTGAGTAGTGAATCTGGTGAATTTGGCTACAAGCTCTTAGCAACTAAACGAGCTTTGTGCTTAATAACGATGTTATCCATATCACGTTTAGTAGTGAACACCCATTTCGTTTTTAAAGCTTTACGCCGGTGGCAATTGCATTAATCTCCATGTGTTATTTTCTTTTAATGAATCCATTTCGCTTTCCATCGCCAACTTCCAGTCTTTAGCATCATTTCGACTAGTGGCTTCTTCAAATGTAATTGGATCAACGTCTTTATTTATACATGTTAAATAACACAGTACAACATTTTTCAGTTCATTGATTGTCAACTCAATTCTGAGAACTGTATGTGAAATTAGACCGAAAAAGAATAATTTCTGCATCATTCGTTTTGTCTTCTTACCTGCCAAAATATTTTTAATATCGATTTGAAGTTAGTACTATCGTATGGAGGAATTTATCGAAAGACTTAAATCGATTTGCCAGTTTGATTTTCAACAAATGCTTTAAACTCAATAAACATGCTTAAACATGCTTAAACGCCAGATTTCAGCGGCAAAGATTCAAGAAAAATTCTACCCCCTTGTGTAGCAGAGAACTTTTTTTTTGTTTTTAAATTAAGTGTTTTTATTTTAATAAAAATTCACAAAAAATTCTTATATGATTTATATATTTGTTAAAAATAATATTTTATAGTGGTTCAATTTATAGACCACAGCCACTTGAACTACTTTTATGATAATCTTGGAAGCATGTTTTATTCTTTGATAAACACAGCGGTATATTGCATCTTCCGCAAACCAGTCTTCCATTCCAGAAGTTGACATATTTCTGCATCGTTTAGGTGTTTATGTGGCTGATTCATATTTCTTTTAAAAATAATAAGCAAAATAATTTCCCATGAAAAAAATACCTTACGTCGTGATGGTTCAATATAAGTACCACAACAAAATACACTACCAGCAATAATTATGTTGTAATATTATTTCCAAAACATGAAATTACATACCTTAGCAATGTATCTGTCCAGAAAACATCAATTTTTATAATTATTTTACAAAAAACTATTTTTTCTTAACTTTTTTCAATAACCATCCACTGCGTTGCACAAAAATTGCTTCACTGACCATAAAATGCACATAAAATACGCAATTTGCACAAAACGAAAATTTTTCTGAGAACATTATTGCTTTATTGTCCCGTTATCAAGTGTGGTTCAATTTTTAAACCTTGAGACTTAAGTGATAACGTAAAAAATATGTGGTACGAAAAATGTACCACCCTCGCGGAAAATATGGAAAATATATGGTACAAAAATTAAACCATTGCCGCCGAAAGAGTTAAGAAATAAACAAAAAATTTCTTTGAAAAATCTTCAGTAAAAGTTAACAGGTATCATTGATCTTGTTTCCATTGGTCCAACCAAATTAGAATGTACTAATTCTAGTAAATCGCTCGTGTGGTCTTGGCTTGGCGTAAATGGCGCTCGTGATTGCTTGCACTCAGCACATACTACGCAGTTTGGCAATCGTATTTTCTGATTTGAAAAGTTCATTCCGGTCACCGCCCATCACGCATTTTACATAAACTTCCGTAGTTAAGATGACCAAATTTTCGATGCCATGTAATTGCGTAACTTTCTTCTTTGCAAGATAACATGCACCCACAAGGGTATTATAACTTTGTTCGCATAAAGGTTGTTTGTAACAGCAAAAAATAATCGAGATAGATATAGACATATATACTAAAATAATCAGAATGAAAAGAGGAATCGATTTAGCCCTGACTGTCTGTCCGTCGGTCTGTCCGTGGCTACAATAACTTGAGTAAAAAATGAGATATCTCAATGAAATTTTTTACATAGATTGCTCTTTGGAAAGGGTACGTTGGTATTGAAAATGGTCAAGATCGGTCAATAACCACGCCCCGCCCGCCTCCGATATAACGGAAGTTTTTGAAAAATGCAAAAACCCCGATTTTTCGGTATCCATTAAAGCAAATTGAGTGAAATTTGGTATTTGGAGTGATTTTGAACTAAGAAATTAGGTATTAATGAAATTTTGAAAAATTTTCTGTATCTCAATAACAGTATTAGTTATCGTCACAAAATATTTTGGACATATTTTCCTTGATATCGCTATTATTATCGTACAAAATTTTTTACATCGGATTATAACCACGCCCACCTCCCATATAACGGAAGTTTTGGAAAATGCAAAAACTTCATTTTTTCGGTATCTATTCAAACAAATTGAGTGAAACTCGGTATATGGAGCGATTTTGAACTAAGAAATTAGGTATTTATGTAATTTTAAAAGTTAGGCGTTACCACACCCACTAGGTATCTCAATAACAATGTAAAGTATCGTCAAAAAATTTGGTGAACATATTGTCTTTAATACCATTAGCATTACCGTCAATAATTTTTGAAATCGGACCATAACCACGCCCAACTTCCATATAACGAAAATTATGAAAAACGCAAAAAACTTCGTTTTTCAGTATTTATTGGAAGAAATTGAGTAAAGTTTAATACCAGCTGCGATTTGAAACAAAGAAACGGGGTTTTTACGAGTATGTAATTATGCGCAACGTCGATACAAAAATACATCGCGTGGGTATATAAAAATTGGTTTCCCCCGGATTTAGCTTTCTTACTTGTTAATTTGTAAACTCCACCTTTTGGCTTGTAATGTGCAAATTTGACCAAATTTTGATCATAAATAGAGCATCCGTTTTTGTTAAAAACGATTGTATTGCCCTTTTAAACAGTTTTGAATACTAATAATAAATTTGCCGACAATTCAGGTACGTGCAAAATATTCGAAACGGATACTTTGTCATTGCCCAACAACAATTTTGATTTACCTTCGCAATTCACTTTAATTTTTTCATCATTCGCAGCTGAAATTTCCTTAACATTTGTGGAAGTGCATTCAAACAATAAATTTTTATTCGGTGTCATTTGATTCGACGCCCCACTATTTAAATACCAATCACACGTGACAAATTTTGTTGAAAATTTCGCTGTATATGCTCTTATTGCAATTTCTGTGTTGTTCATTATTTTAGTTTGTCCTTGTTGCTCCTTCTTACATTCACAGTTCAGTTGTGACTCTCGTCGCGTTTAGTTCAATCTCTACCCGCCGGCTTTACTACTAAACCCAATTGTTTACTACCAACCGCTCAGCGTAAAATTTTCAGTTACCGTTGTCAACTAATAACAAAATATAAAACAAACAAAAAAAAAAAAAAACAATTATAGACATAAAAACTACATAAGTGCATGACATCGTGAATAGTGCAGCTAAAGTGCACAACTGCTGCACATTTTTTTGATAAACAAATAAGACCTAAAGAGGAACAAAAATAAATAACAACAAGTGAAGTGCTAACTTTCAATAGAGCTTCGGCTCTGTTAACATAAGCAATATGAACGAACCACCCAACATAGGAAAAACTGCCAAAATACCCTTATTGCAATGGGACATAAACATAAAGTCAATTTTTTCGAGCCCAGGATCCAAATACCTTATTATGACCAGAACCAACAATACCAACACGCTCTCTAACGTGTCCCCCTTCTTACTTAAAAAAGCTATTGACATTACATGCAGCGGTGAAGTTGAAGAATGCAAGAAAACTCGCAACGGTAGTGTCTTAATAAAAACAAAAAACCACATCCAAGCAAACAAATTATTGACATTAACTGCTCTGTCTTACGACATCACAATACAAATTACTGAACACAAAACCCTCAACTACTCTAAAGGAGTTATATACTGTAACGATCTGCGTGGCATTCCAGATAACGAAATTTTAGAAGAATTAAAAACGCAAAATGTTTGCCAAGTCGAAAAAATTCTAAAAAAGAGAACGAAAAACTGATTGAGACAGGACTAATAATAATAACATTCGCCTCAACTACATTACCACAAGACATTCGTATCGGCTATGAAAATATTAATATCCGCCCGCACATTCCTCGTCCCCTTAGATGCAACAACTGTTTCACTTACGGACATATTTCAAAATATTGCAAAAATAATAAAATCTGCCCCTTCTGTGCAAAAGAGTACCATCTGAGTACTGAGACGAAACAAGAGTGTTTAAACACGAAAAACTGTATTAATTGTCTAAAATCCAATATTTCCCCGATCGACCACGCAGCGATTGATAGAAAGTGCCCAATATTCATAAAGCAACAAGAGTTGCAAGCAATTAAAACCACATGTAAAGTGGACAATAAGACTGCCCACACAATTTATCAGCAACGCCACCAACATTCCTCTTCTTCTTACCCATCCGCCGTAGCCAGCCAGCTACCTACCGTAGAAAAGAACTCGATGCAAACGCCGAACATGATACCTCCACCCTCATCAACTCAACACCTCACAGCCACCAACATCCCATCTAACCGAGGACGTTCTGTCTCCACCTATAGCGACGTAATGAATGACACCGATTCGGAACTAAACCCAACTGCAACTACATCCGAATTATCGTCAAAGGTTTTAACCACCACTAAACTTAAAATCTTACCGAAAAATACAACAAAACGACTAATTTCACAATTAAAATGTAAAAATAAATTAAATAGCATAGCTAATCAAAAACAGGCTACTAAAGTCACAACTAACAAAGAACAATATAGTGATGACTCCATGGATGATATGTAAACATACAGAGACAAAGCTTAACCTACGTTTACTGTTTATTAAGAATATTTTTACTGGTATCTACCTATCTACATCCATATTCATTAAGTATTATCTATTAAAAAAGATACTGCCACATACTTTTAATTTACCTTTAATAAGATTTAATTGTTCATGTACGGCATTTCAAACTATAGAATTCACGATAAATGTACCTCCTCAGCCAACGAATAACTTAACTACAAATCAATTATGACTCTAAAGATACTGCAATGGAACATAAGAGGCTACACTAACAACTATAATGAGCTTTTGTTGTTAATAAAGAGGCATAATATTAAAGTTATTTCTTTACAAGAAACACATAATAAACCCAATTCACCTACACCTATCCCGGTTAACTTCTCCTTATACAACCTTAACACCTCCAATGCCTACGGAGGAGTTGCCATTCTCATCCACAATTCTATCGAACAAAAATTAATGTCTATGAATAACGACTTCGATGCTATAGGAGTCAAAATAAAGTCACAAAAAGAACTCTCAGTAATATCTGCATACATACCACCCAATAAACAGTTCAGTCGAACAAATCTGGAAAATGTTCTCGGGAATCTGACATCCCCTAGTTTGATCATGGGTGACTTCAATAGTAGACATCCTAATTGGGGCTCCACCTACACTAATCGTAGAGGCAGAACGCTCGCCAACTTGGTCTCCCAGTCTAGTTTTATTATTTTAAATGACAACTCCCCTACACACTTCAGTACGCATAATACTCTGACCCACATAGACTTAACAATTTGCTCTCCTACCATTGCAACCACCTGCGACTGGGCCATACAAGGCGATCTATGTGGAAGCGATCACTTCCCTATAGTCATCTCACTTTTTCAAACACACCAAGTTACCACCCAACCACAAAAAACTCGATTCAACACTAAAATAGCCAATTGGGAGTCATTTAAACTACTGTCACTCAAAAATTGCAACCGTTCGGTGTCACATAACATAAACAAAGAGGCCGCAAATATAAATAAAATTATTCTCCAATCAGCACATGCATCCATTCCCAAATCAAACCCAAACAATTTTACCCACAATGTCCCGTGGTGGAACTCAAAATAACAGGAACTTCACAACGAAAAAAAAAAATGTTGGCATAAACTTAGACGACATATTAACCAAGACAACGTAATAAGATATAAAAGAGCCAATGCGCTTTTTAAAAGAGAATTAAAGCAATCCAAAAGAGTATCATTGAAAGAATTTACATCTGAAATAAGTCCTAACACCCCAACAGAAAAAATTTGGTCAAACATTAAAAGACTTAGTGGTTATAAAACAAAACACGAAATTCACTGTTTGAAGAATAACAACACATCCTCCTACAACATTACAAACCGTAAGGATATTGCAGATAAATTCTGTTCATACTGGTCAAATTTATCTGTCGATAGCAACTTCCCTCCTTTATTTCAGGATAGGAAACGCGCTTCTTTCAACATGTCCTTTCCACCAACCACCAACGCGAAGGCTTTAGAAATTGAAAATGACATTAATATACTAGAACTTAAAATAGCCCTGCAGAAACTTAAAGGAAAAACAGCCGGCTATGACCGAATTACATACCCCATGATTTCCCAACTCCCCTTGTCAGTAAAAAATAGATTACTTAACTTTTATAATAGTATATTCCAAACATATATCCGCCAATCCTACAAATTCACTATTATAATTCCCATTTTAAAACCATCATCCAATAAAACCTCAGTAAACTCATACCGTCCAATCTCTTTAAACCCGTGTTGCTCTAAGCTGTTAGATAAAATTATAGCTAACAGGTTATGGTGGTTTGTTAGAAATAACAAACTAATCCATAACAACCAACTGGGATTCAAGCAGGGAAAATCGGTAATAGATGCTCTACTATACGTAGACCATCTAGTTGCCGATTCCTTGTCGACAAGAAAACATATATCTATCATATCTCTTGATTTCGCTAAGGCATTCGACAAAATCGGAATTCATCCTATAATAGACCAATTAATAGAATGGAAAGTTGGGCCTCGAATATGTAGCTATATAAAAAACTTCATGACTCATAGGAAAATAAAAGTAAGAATAAACAACGTTCTTTCTGATACCCGTCCACTTCATAACGGAATACCACAAGGCTCTCCCCTTTCAGTAATCCTATTTTTAATAGCGTACAATAAACTTTGCGACACAATTTCCACCCATAAAGAAATCTCATTTTGCGCATACGCTGATGACTTCAATCTTTTAATTAGACATAAAAAGGAAAAAAATACGAATATTGACCTAAATCCTCTATTCGAAGACATCCAATCTTGGTGTGACTACTCAGGAGCGTCTCTCTCGGTTCAAAAATGCAAGCACCTTCATGTTTGTCGTAAAAAACAGTGCGTGACGTCCATTCATTGCAACAATACCCAAATAATCAATGTAGACGATCTAAGAATACTAGGAGTAACATTAAATAAGAGATACAATTGGAACTCACACATAACAGTTTTACAACAAAGCCTCACACAACGTCTTAATATAATCAAATGTCTGTCTAGCTACAAGTTTAATTGCAACTCATTAGCCCTTATAAACGTTACCAAAGCACTACTGATATCCAAATTAGATTTTTGTCTCTTTTTATACGGTTTCTCTTCTCAGAGTTCCCTGAACAAACTAAAAACCATTCTTAATGCAGCGGTTAGAACTAGTTTAGGAGCATATAGAACGACTCCAATCAACAATATACTTTTCGAGGCCAATATTTCCCCTCTGGAAACAACAAGAGATTTTCTCACTAACAAATTAATAAAAGTTCTCATGAACAGTTTCAACACACCTCTTTTCAAGATAGTTCAATCGTATAAAAGAAACAAACTTTCCAAAAGAATTCCCTCAGCAGTTAGTAGGGCTGTTCTTAAAAGTAAGAAACTTAACCTCCCCTTTCTTCCCCTAAAACCAATTTTGACCCGCCTACCCCAATGGGCATCTATAAAATCTATAGTTAATACTGAGCTACGAAAGTACAAGGAATTGGAAACACCTACCATAAAGTACCAACAAGCCTTCACCCAGATAAAGAATGAGCACAAAAATTACACTTTCCTATACTCAGATGGCTCCCAATTAAACAACATGACCGGATTCAGTGTTACTACCGAGACCGAGAACTTACTCGTATCCAACTTAGCCCTGTATAGCACTGTATTTTCGGCAGAATTAATTGCTATCATGTCTGCGGTTGATTTAATCAAAAACAAAAAAGGCAAATTTATAGTTTGCTCTGATTCACTTTCATCTCTTGACGCTATTTCCAATATTGACAACAATGATTATTATCCTAGCAGGATTCGAAAAATTCTGACTGAAAAATATCCAAAAATCATCTTATTATGGTGTCCGGGCCATGCGTGTATAAAAGGAAATGAGTTTGCCGACAACTCAGCAAAATATGCCACCAACAATCCAGTTTTAACAACACCCAACCTAAATATTAACGACATAGTTGAACTCCTCAAGAAGAAATTTCAAAAACAATATAAATCCGACACCTGGCGTAATTGTTCTTCATGGTACAAAGAACATAACACACAAAAACTATCTCTAAATCACTTCCTAACACTTAGCACTGACCTTTCGCTATCTAGAATGGATTGGGTTAAATTTACACGACTTCGTTTGGGGCACACAAAGCTGACACATCTCCACCTCATGGACCGCAACCTTCCGACCTTATGTAAATACTGCAACTATGCGCCAATTTCCATAAAAAACATCTTAGCTGATTGTTGCTTTTACAACACTCATAGAAACCTCATCTTCCACAATAACGATCCTACCCAATCCCTTTCAAATCCTACAACCGAAAATATCCAAAAAATTATTTCTTTTCTAAAAATATCTAAACTTTACAACGAAATATAACTTGGCATATTCTATAAGATTTCTATAGATAAAATTTATATTGATAAACACTTGGTTAAAATTATGCTCTAATAAGTTATAATTTCATCACAAGAAGAAGCTGAAGGTCATAGTAACCATAGCTTCATTAACTAGGTTTGTAATTTATAATTATAAGCACTAGTTCGTAATAAATAAAAAAAAAAATAAATAATTCTTACATTCAGAGCTAATGTGACCCCTTCCACCACAAGAGTAAGATTTTAAGGAGCGATGATTATTTAATTTTTTGTTATTTTGCCTAAATGAGTATTTACCAATAAACAAATTGTTGTTGGTTTTACCCTCACGTAAATATTTACTGCGCGTCTAACAATTTTATTTTAATGTCGCCAGCATATTTTTTTTTGTGAATATGTACATTTTAATTTTATTTCAATATGAATAAAAGAAATAAAAGACAATATTTATGTAATTTGAAAAATATAGTACAAATTTGTATCACATTTTGTTGTATGTCATATAAATTAATTTAAAATTGTTAAATGTAACACACGACATAATTTTACTGAAGAAAATCCATCATTAATTTAAAAATAATTAAAAATAAACAATAAACATAAAACAATTGAAAATTTTCGTGAACTTGTAATATTTTTCGAGTTTTTTGAGGAAATCTATCGTCACGTTTTTGAGAAATTGAATTCCAAACTTCAATTACGATTTCCTAAAAGTCCTCAAGTGGAACTCATGACATTGATTTACCCGGGCAACAATAAATAATAATTTTTAATTTAATATTTTTTGTAATTTACCTGAAAGAAATACATATCGCACCCTAAACCAAAAACCGTCACAACTAAAAATTTTTTAAAATCGCTTTTATCTCATAAATTTATTCCCAGAATACTTCCTAACATGCTCCGAAAATTTCTTCATCGTAACTATCTTATTTACTGGAAAAGTTCGTTTTAAATATATCAACCATTTTTACATAAAATTTTTTTCTTCTCTTGGATATTAAAAAAAAAATTTTTAAATCCTTTTTCCACATAAACTAATTCACGGAATACTTCCCCAACTGCTCCAGAAATTTTTTCGTAGTTTCTATCTTCTTTTACTGGAAAAGTATGATTATGAAATTATCATCATTATTGTAGAGACTGTTTGTTTTGCCTCTCCTGAGGCATTTGATTGTACTTAGTGAGAAATGTAATTTATGTCAGCAAACCACTTGTATTCAACTTCTGAAAATATAACCCTGTAAAGATATAAAAGACACCAAGTAACCAGTATTTCGATGCTGTAAACAAATTAACGAATTGTTTTTCAAACAAATCAAAATGTAGGTACTAAATAGGTACTTATAGCAAACTTGAATTTCATCATTATTCAAGAAATGTTTCCTATGAGGCATTCCACACTATTTTAATTGGCCAAAAACTACTTTTACGCGAATTTTGTACATGTTGCAGAGGAGGTCCTAAAATGTCTGTAAACCAGGGACCCTAACAGTTATGACTTTTAAAATAAAAGTCGCTTAAAAACAGTTTATTTCTGACTGTAAAATTTTTTGTAACAAAATTCCAGTAAAAAATTGACTTTTATTTTTTCAGTCAGATAATAACAGTTAAACCAAGCCAAATATTTTTTTTGTCAAAAATAAAAGGCTTGGTCAGATAGCGATTAAACCGTTGAACCTATATAAATAAATTTGGTATCAATCGATTGGTGTTAGTTTCTAGAATTCAAAAATATATGGTTTGTTTGAGATTGGGTGTTTATAATTTAAGATATAAATCAGAAACTTACTCATTCAGAAACACGTATAGTTAAAAGTTATGTACATACACAAAAATGTGTTTACTATGCACAAATAAGCCAATACAACTATCGTTTTTATAATAAGTGATTTTTAACTTGAAGGAAAAATACCGTGACTCCGTAATACTATATTTAGCAGCCTACAAGCATTATTGGTGACTTAGTCGAACATGAGTTCATTTTTACAACATACATATGTGTACGCATGTTATAACCATACGCACAGTACGAGGGTTTCATTTTATATTTAGCGATCAGTAATGAAAACAGTAACATGGTAATGAAAATGTTTTTTAATCTGCTTGACGGCATAAGTGGTGCGATTCAACGCCGAAAGGCAAAATTAGTAGATCAATGCACTCCTGTCTCGACAATGCATGTTGGAAAACCTTAAAAAATCATCGCACGGTTATTTTCACGTGCTGGGCGAGATGAATTTTTCAACTCACTGAAAACAGAACAAATAAAGCTTGTAAGTATCGAATTGAAAAAACGCAACATATAAAATACGAGTACTACCCTCGTAGCATTTTTGGTTTCGGTTTCATGCAGCGTTGTGTAAACATAAACATACGTACACATAGAAGCCGAATTACTGTTCGCATTTATACACAATAGTTACATACTTGCTGTAATTTTATCTTGTTACTCTTCCATTCGTCTCTGGTTCTAATCACCAATGCAGAGTTCTTAGCTTAACCCTTTCAGTATATATGAGGAGAAGAAAAAACAAGTGACAATCACTACTTCTTTCATGATAACATCAGGAAAAGTACAATTATAACTGTTAAATTAAAGCTCATTTTAACCGACTTACGCTATAATCTGTCCGACAAAAATGTAGAAACCGTTTGCCTTTTAAAGCTCAAAAACAATATAATGCCATACTTACAAAACCCTTAAATAAAAAGCTATTGTATATGAGTTTTATACAATACATCAAATTTGTTTTATTTTGTGAGAAAACTGTAAATGTTTTTAACGAAATAATTGAAAAGTGTTGCAAAAAGAACATCGAGATACCATCGATACATTACTATGGAGAATTTAACTGCGTCAGTTTTTGACTCATTTCTTCAGATAGAGCCACTCAATGTCAAACAAACTATATATTTTTGAATTCTAGAAACTAAGACCCATCGATTGGTATCAAATGTATTTATATAGAATCTACGGTTTGATCGCTATCCGGCCAAGCCATTTATTTGTGACAAAAAAAATATTTGGCTTGGTTTAATTGTTATTATCTGACTGAAAAAATAAAAGTCAGAATTTAACAGTTATAATTGTACTTTTACTTTAAAAGTTAAAAAAATAAAAAGCATCCTTGATCCTTGCAGAGGACATCATGAGGATGACAAGGATATCAACAATTTCCTTCTACGAACATTTTAAGGCTTTGACTTTAAAATTTTTTGAGAACATCATAACAGTTATTTTAGGTCCCTGCTGTAAACGCAAAACAAAGCAAATGAAATTATTTTTCGTAAAGTTATGCAAATTCAAAAATGTAAGGTGTCTAGGCGTAAGCCATTCTTTATCACTTCATAGTTCGCAAAATAAATGGTGTTTTTTTAGACATGTGGTTTTTAAGAAGAAATAAAACGCATGTTATTTAATGCTATGACCAAGAATTTACCTTTATTATAAAGATAAAGCTTTCCCATTATGTTTTAAAAAATGATCTCGGGCAAGTGACCACCGCGACTGGCTGGAATAAATTCCAGCCAAGAGGCCCAAGACAAATATAGCCATAAAAAATAGTCCAGCGGTGTTTAATCACATGCCACAGGCCTGCGACGCGAGATAATGCGCCAAAAGTTTTCTTCAAGAAATTTATTGTTTCGTTGGCTGTATGGCATGAAGTGCCGTCATGTTGGAACCTAAGGCCGTCAACATCAACATCCTCCAGTTCAGGCACGAAAATGTCATTAATCATGGCCCTATAGCGTTCCCCGTTGACTGTAACATTATGGCCGTTTCAATTTTTGAAGATATATGGACCAATGATTCGCTCTGCCCATAGAGCACACCAAACAGTGACTTTTTAAGGATGTAACGGCGTCTCAACAATGGCTTGCGGATTATCATCACTCCAAATGCGACAATTTTGTTTATTAACGTACCCATTCAACCAAAATGAACTTCATCGCTGAACAAAATTTTCTTGTGAAAATCGGGATCAGTGGCCATCAAGTTTTGGGCCCATTCACCGAACGTGTAAGTCTGTAAGTCCGGAATGGCAAACCAAACTGAGTATAAATCAGGTAACAGCTGTCGAAAAGACCAACTCGTAAAAAAGTATTGCCTCATTGGAAACCACACGTCGAAATACACTCAAACAGTACTTCTAAAATCTGTTACTCACTTAAATTTTTTTTCTAAACATGCCGTTTGAAATCCTTAAATCATTAGGATCTTTCCTTATATATTTTTAAAATTCCGGTCGCTTTGAAAACGTCGGGCTCGGGGGAATCTCCAAATTTTTTAAGTATGTAGCATTTGCAGTTTTTAAGTTATAGGTGGAAAAGCTCAGTGAGGCTCTGAAAATAGGTAAAAATTTAAAAGAGGGCTAAACCAACTTTGGATAACTCATAATATAATTTTTATCATTCATAAATAATACCGCAACATATAGTCCATCTGAAAAATCGTGTTCCCGAGTTTAATTTCTAACTAAATTTATCGATATCATCTTAAACTATATAATTTACATATTGTAGAACTCTATTCTCAATTCTATTACAGATTTCTTCCGCAAATAAAAAATCAGGATATATACTGGGAAAACTCAAATCATCTTTTTCGTAGAAAAATAAGCCCTTGTTTTTTACAGTTCTCAACTATCCATCAACAACGCCGAAATTACTTTGTGTGACAGTTACCTTGATCGTAGGCTCACCTTTGAAATACATGTACAAAATTTCGATAATAAAGTAAATAAGGAAATAAAAATGTGATTCCCCTTAATGAACCGAAAATCAGAGCTAAGCACTGACAGTGATATAATTATATCTACTAAAAATAATATTTCATGCGATAATGCTCTATGCGCATATTAAAAACTATTAAAAATGATGTTGAGGCTTCTGTGGCATTTCTCAACTAAAAACCTTTACGAATTTGAAAAAGTAAGCCCCATTGAAGTTGGTATCACGAAAATAACCGACAGGTTTCAGTTGCGATGTCAGATAACGAGTGTATCCCCAAAAAGTTTGTCCTTAATATTAATGATATCTTGGATTAAGTTTATGTGTACTTTTCATTATTTTGTATAAATTTTCCAACATGCTCCAGTAGCAAGGTAGTAATACGATATACTTAGATACCATCTGTAAATTATTTTTAAGATTTTTGTGCCATTTAATTTATCATGGCTCAATAATATATATTAATTACCGTTTCTATATATTAGGTGAACATCGAAAAGCGACTGAAAAATACTTGGGATTGGATGTACTTAATTATGGATGCAACAGAACCACAATTAAAATTTGGAGCCTATTTAACCAGTTTTACAGATCCAGCTCATCCACTTCATCCTCTTAATCTAAATGGCCAAAATAATTCTGGCCAAACTGGTTCTTCATCATCTGGCATCAATATGATAGGTATTAGAAGATTACGACCATTAAAAATTATTGTTAGCATTAACAAATGTAAAATTTAATAGGTTCTTCAACACGACGGGATTTTTTTACATATTGTTTGTCTTTGATGCGTGCACATACCTCAGAGCATCGGGATGCTCTGCCTGTCCTGGACATAACTGCTTTTCGACACATAGCTTACGTCTTTGATGGATTTATTTACTATATGCGCAATAACTCGAACTTTTTTGAAAAATCTGATCAATTTTCAAACGAAAACTTTGGGAATCCTAATGACATTGAGGATGCAGATGAAGAGTTTTCTAATGCAGCGCATGAAGAAATATTTCTTGACCGTAACACTTCTACAGCTGCATCAGTACCTCTATCCGCAACAACTCGTCGACACTCTTTTTTTGTTCGATCCGAATCGACTTTAAGCCTTGGCTGTTTGACGCCGGATAATTTTGACTTGCCCCTGGATATTGCCATACCTCTTGCGGATAAACCGCATCTTCTGCAGCCGAACTCAAAGCGAGAAGACTTATTTTCAAACATACCATTAGAATCTACAGCAGAAGAAAATGTAACAGCAATCAGCAGTATAAATATGGCTCCGACAAAACTGGGCTTTTCCAGTTACAAAATATTATCAAGCATAGATAATATTGAGGAACAAAAAAAAACGGGTAAATATTAACAAAGTTTGAATATTTTTTGTTATAACCCAATAAACATTTAGGCTTGAGCTCAACTTGAGGTTAAGTTGAGAACTAAGGTATTTCTCAAACCTCCAACGTTGTTGCTCAAGTGCATCTCAAGTTGAGAATCATAGCGTTCTCAACAAAAAGGGCATATTTTTTGTATGGCAATAATTATGATTCTCAAGTTGAGAAAAAGTTAGTTCTCAACTTGATCTTAAATGTAATTCTCCAATTGGTCTCAAACGTTAAGTAGCAGTACTGAAATAAAAATCGAAAATATATTTTCTTCCTTTTGAATTTAAAACACCGTGAATAAATGTATGTAAATTCATTATACTCGTACTTTATTGCTTTTGATAGTCATATAAAAATACCAAAAAAATTAGAAGAGTTGGAGAAATAAGTTGGATATCAACTTGAGAACTATGAATTTCTCCAAGGTTTGAGAAAATTGGGGAAATACGTTGGATATCAACTTGAGAACTACGAATTTCTCCAAGGTTTTAGAAATTTGGAGAAATACGGTGGATATCAACTTGAGAACTATGAATTTCTCCAAGGTTTGAGAAATATTTTTTTGATTTATGTTGGGAATATACTCGTATATACATATGCATGTAATCACATATGTACGTACATATGTATAACTTATTTGACATACATATGTGTTTATCTCGAGTGCGTCACTCACACACAAGTTCCAAATGTTTGAGATATATTTTTTAAAATCGTATAAATATGTACGAGGGCAATTTGAAATTCAGTGACTTTTCGAATATCCCGCCCAGAAACTTTAAATTCATCACTGCTGCCCATAACTCTCATCTATTAATCTATATGTAACTGTAAAATTTTGAGCAAGCTGAGTCATTTAGTTTATACTTGATAGCTATTGAAAGCAAATAACCTCGTGACTTTTAACAAAACTAGAAAAAAGTGAGTTTCGTTCGCTGATTAAGCATTATTTTTTGCTTAAATAACCCATCACCGAAACCATCTCGATCTATTTTTAATGGGGTTTACCGAAACTTACATTCGTTCGCGTAAAAAATTCGCAATTTAGTTCAAACTTGTTTATTCGTTCCTTTAGATCTTAAAACAATCTGTTAATGAGTGCTGAGGTTTATCTTTATGCATGTCTTTATATAAACCCCGGTACAACCTTATATCATTTTTAAAATCTCGACGAAACTTTGCGAAACGTTCATCATTAGCGCTTGCACAACGCTTTAAAAATAAAACATAAGGACAAAGTCAGAATGAATCGCGAACCGCGTTATAAAAGAAAAACCGCGTTAAATAAATAAATACGAGTTAAAAAAGTAAAACCGTGTAAACAGAGAATATCCCCAAAACTCAGCGTTAAAAGGAAATCGATTTTACTATGGGGACACTGCACCATCAATTTAAATGGTAAAATAGGGTTTACTGAATTCCGTTGTGGTCGTAATAGCACAAGTGACGCCAAACGTCCAGGTCGCCCAAAAGAGGTGGGTACACACCAGTAGTCGCCGATAAAATCGATTTAATTGAATTGGATGACCAGAGTGTGAGGTGGCGATTGCTCGCTCTCCACCAAAAGCATAACAGTGTGACCACTTCAAAGGATTGGCAAAATCATTGAATTGGGCAACGAACTGTTACCCCATCCAGCATATTCTTCAAATTGAGCCCCATGCGACTATTTCCTATTTCCAAACCTGCAGAACTAACTGGAACGTAAGAGATTTGTGTCAAATGAAGAGATCACAGAAAGAAACGCTTATTTTAAGAATCTTGAGGAAAGCTGGACTAAGTTTATAGAGTGAAAAGGAGATTATGTTGAGAAATAAAATGTTTTTTTGCCGAAAAAAATATACTTAATTCAAAAAGTCACTGAATTTTCAAACCGCCCTCGTAGCTAAATACAGATGGTAAATTACTAATATATGCAATTTTTTTTTCTACTATAATCAGGGTTCACGCACATGCTCTTCGCACAAATATGTCTGAAACAAATTTAATTGTAATTGCTACACTTGCTTTGTTACCAGTATGTAAGGAAGTTACTTTATTGTTAGGCGTTTGTTTGCCACAACCCGCTCAAGTATTTTTTCCAGATGGAGCTATCTTTAAGTGAATCGATAGTAGACATCATTTAGGATGCCAACGCCTTTGGCGAACTTAAGCAGAAATTGAAGACCTATTACTGCGGCATCTTCCCAACTAACAAACTGTAATTCTTAAATATTCCATTACATTTTTTTTTTTTTCCGTGTAGCACTGACCTACTTTAATAAAATATAGAGGTCATGGACCTTCAAGCTAGTGGCGATTAAGAAGAGCAATTAGAAGAAAGAGAAAAAAAAACCTAACCACGTATACATACATATATGCATGTGCATTGAGGGAGAGAAAATTAATATACCAACAAAACAAAAAAATTGATATGTCAACTGGCTTGTCTTTATTAATGGCAACAAAAAAATCGTCTACATATATGTATGTATATGCAAACATACATGGGTGCATAGCAGAGCGAGAGAGCAAAATTAAAATAAAAAAATATCAAACAATAGTAAATACATACGCATATACGTTCTTACAGTTGTATACAGCGGAAACCAGTCATATTTTTAAATATAATCGTTAATAAGCTACTGCTGCATTCAACCGAATTTTGGTACTTGAATACCGTGGTTATTTACAGCTGTACGATCGTAAGATAGACTGGACAACTAACCGGTGTCAACTGTATCAACTCATTCGCACGCACATACGTACCTGACTACCAATGTCTGTATGTACACGCGAACGTCTGCAGCTACATACATATATACAGAGCGCCATAAGTATACATAATTTATGCATATAAAGAAATTTAAGAGAATTTTATTAAACAAAACAACAACTCACCTTGGCTTTGTACGGAATGATCCCAAGACGCGTAGAAGGCCTTCCAGCGATGGTGCGATCTCCTGTAGTGTTGTTGCAAAAAAAAAGTTTAACTTTCCCCTGCTACTTTTACTTTTCATTGGCGGAAATATTTGCACAAAAAAAAATAAAAAAAAACCTAAAAGTAATGTTTGTTCGCCATCTTCTTTTTTTTTCTTTTTATTACAAGTGATTTTATTATTACAAATGGACAACATTTAATATGTCCAGGAAAGAGAGAGAGAGCGAGTTATGGCGCATCTTAAGTCAACCAAAATAAAACAGAGTAATTTACTAGCGCTTCTCACACATTAATCGCCCTAGCTTAGTCAAATGATAGACGGAAAGTTGAGTAAGTTAATGATCATTATGATCACCAGCATATTTATATATGTATATATGTCAACGTAATTATGTAGGCTTATGCGAGCAATTTATACCGAATCAGACTTGCTAAATATACCGCTAACTAGAGTTATAAAATAAATTCTAATCTTATATATATATATGTATATACGTACATAGCCTATTTTATTTTTATGTTATTAAATATAATTCTCTTTTCCATTTTTTTTTCCTTTCTCCTTTTTTTTCCTTTACAACGCGCTTCGGCACTTGAGATTTGTTTTCTTATTTTTTTTTTCTTGGTTTATACGATTTCTTAAGCGTCTCCTTCTTTTTATCTTATTTATTACTGCATAAAAAAAAATAAACACCTCAAACTCTTATTTACATATGTGAGTTACTTATAAAAAAAATCAGAATAAATGGTTTTTTTTTTTTCCAAGCGGGTTTTGTTCCCTTCTGCTGCGGTAGGCGGCATTAGTGATTGTAGGTGTCAGGGATAGGTGCTTATCCATCGAAAATTCCACAAGTCCTGTAGTTGCATGTACTGATTGGATCGCAATAATTTCCCCGATGTGATAACTGACCCCTTGGGGGGGCTGATGCCGTATCGAGCTAGCTGCCTTACTGCCGAAACTATGACACGTGGTTTTAGAATTGCGCAAATTCGACTATTTCCGAAAAAAAGGTTTTTTTTTCACAAACGTTTTAAAATCATTTTCCGATCAGCTTCGTTTCTTTAAACTCTTTAAATTGCGACTTGATTCGCGAGATAAACTGAGATTAACGTGACCGAGTTAAAATATAGCGTCTTGCAATTTTGCAGGTTGTTAAAGAATCCTTTCTTTTGGTGTGAGATAAGTGGATTTTCTTGTTGCGGTCCACCACACGAGCGCTCCGTAGAGTTCGATTAGTCTCGGTATAACTGTGTAGCACCAATGCATTAGGGTGGGAGGCATACCCCTAGTAACACCCAGCATCTGTTTGCATGCGTATAGCGCATTATTGGCCCAAAATCATTCCCAGATACTTGCTGTTGTCTTAAGGTTTTAATTCCGTGCCGTTCAGCCTCGGCAGCCTCCACGTGAGAATTTTGTACCTCCTCGTGAAGAGTAGCATTTCCGTTTTGTCAGCATTAACACTCAGGGCTGCTTGAGTAGACCATTGCTGAATTACTTTAAGAGTTTCAGTCATTATTTTACTTACGATATCTAAAAACTTTTCTGAAACTATTATTGCAATGGCATCCGCATTTGCAACTAGTTTAGGTGCCTTTCCTTCAAACTTCTTTAGTAGGTGATTAACTACTACTAGCCATAGGACCGGCGACAGCACAACTCCTTCGAATACTCGCTTGGACGGTATAGATTCGTTCCACTCCGCTCTTATTTGCCTACAGCCTAGAAGTTTTTCAATCCATAAGTAAATAGCGATATATACTTTAGCAGTTTCTAATCTGTAACCATTTAGCATATTAGTGATGTTAAATACAATTTAGGTATTAATTAATCAATACATTACATTTTCCCCTTTTTATCGTAATCTTCATTAATATATATTTTTTTAAATATTGATACTAAATTTTTAATATATATGGTTGCGTTTAGTTTAGATCTTATGAATAGTAGTAGAATAATAAAATAAAACAAGTAGTTAATTTAAATTAATTTTTTTTTGTACACATGTCGTTAAACAAAATATTAATGTTTTTATTTTGGATCATACGAAAGTTTATTAGGCTTTTATTTCTTACGAGTAGATCTCCGAACACACATGTGTCTATATCGTATATTTGTATTTTTTTTCTGTTTCGGAATTAAAATTATTTCGTTCAACGCTTTGATGTAATTCATTAGATATCAGAGAGTGATATTTGTCTAGTAATGTAGAATATCGTAACTGATTTTTATGAACAAATCTTATAGAGTTTTCAATATTTATTAAAAACGTATTCGAACTAATTTGCTTATCTATGGTTGCTCGAATACATTTAACAAAGCTTTTAAAATGGTTTTAGTATAATACTTTTTTTACCGTTTTGTTTTTATTTGTATTAAATGTAACTTTCTTTTGGTAAGAAATTCAATAATGTTCTAGGTACATATGAAAAAATAAGGCTAGCTGGACTTTTAATTGTTGTTGTACAAGGTGTATTTGGCGCATTAACCGCCTAAGCGATTTTGGTCGAGGTCAACAAAGCACGCCAGCTGTCCCTATCTCGTGCTAACTGGCGCCAATTGGAAATCCCAAGTATTACCAAGTCTTTTTCCACTTGGTCTTTCCAACGGAGAGGAGGTCTTCCTTTTCCTCTGTTAACACCCGCGGATATCGCGTCAGAAACCTTCAGGGCTGGAGCTATTTCATCCATTCGGACGACGTGACCTAGCCAGCGGAGCCGCTGATTCTTAATCCGCTGCTCTATATCTACGTCATTGTACACCTCATACAGCTCATCGTTCCATCGTACACGGTATTCGCCGTCGCAAAGACGCAAAGGTCCATAAATCTTTCGAAGAATCTTTCTCTCGAACACTCCAAGAGCCCTCTCATCTAATGTTGTCATCGTCCATGCTTCTGCGCCATACAATAGGACGGGCATGATGAGAGACTTATAGAGTATGGTTTTGGTCCGTCGAGAGAGGACTTTATTGTGCAATTGCCTACTCAGTCCGAAGTAGCACTTGTTGGCAAGAGAGATTCTGCGTTGGATTTCAAGACTGACACTGTTATTGGTGTTAATGCTGGTTCCTAAGTAAACGAAGTCCTCTACTTTTTCAAAGTTATAGCTGTCAACAGTGATGTTAGATACCAGTCGTGAATGCGGCGACTGTCTATTTGATGACAGCAGATACTTCGTCTTGCCCTCGTTCACCTCCAGACCCATTCGCTTTGCTTCTCTATCCAGTTTGGAGAAGGCAGAACTAACTGCGCGGTTGTTAAGGCCGATGATGTCAATGTCATCGGCGTACGCCAGCAGCTGCACACTCTTATAAAAGATGGTGCCTGACCGATTTAGTTCTGCGGCTCGAATTATCTTCTCCAGCATAAGGTTAAAAAAGTCACACGACAAAGAGTCACCCTGTCTGAAACCTCGTTTGGTATCAAACGGCTCGGAGAGGTCCTTCCCAATCCTGACGGAGCTGGTGGTGTTGCTCAACGTCATTTTACATAGCCGTATAAGTTTTGCGGGGATACCAAATTCAGACATTGCGGCATAAAGGCAACTTCTTTTTGTGCTGTCGAAAGCGGCTTTGAAGTCGACAAAAAGATGGTGTGTGTCGATTCTTCTTTGTCGGGTCTTTTCCAAGATCTGGCGTATTGTGAATATCTGGTCGGTGGTCGATTTACCAGGTCTAGAGCCACACTGATAAGGTCCAATCAGTTCATTGACGGTGGGCTTAAGTCTTTCACACAATACACTTGACAGAACCTTATAGGCGATGTTAAGAAGACTAATCCCGCGATAATTGGCACAGACTGCAGGATCACCCTTTTTGTGGATTGGGCAGAGCACACTTAAGTTCCAATCAGCAGACATGCGTTCTTCCGACCATATTCTAGAGATGAGCTCGTGTATGCACTTAACCAGCTCCTTTCCGCCGTACTTAAAGAACTCAGCTGGTAACCCGTCAGCCCCGGGCGCCGTGCTATCGCTTTCCGAATTTCGTCATAGTCGGGTGATGGTACATCACGTCCATCATCATTGATTGGGGATTCGGGTTCAACATCTTCTCCATCGTTGTTGCAGCTGCTTCCATTAAGCAGTGTGAAGAAGTGCTCCCTCCATAATTTAAGTATGCTGTGGACATCAGTCACCAGGTCGCTGTTTTCATTCTTACAGGAATTCGCCCCGGTCTTGAAACCTTCTGTTAGCCGCCGTACTTTCTGAAAAAAATTTCGGGCGCTATTCCTGGCGGCCAGCATCTCAAGCTCCTCGCACTCGCGCATTTCGGCCTCTCTTTTTCTCGCGAAAAATGCGTCTTGCTTCCTTCTTCAACTCATGATAACGCTCCCGCACAGTTCGCGTTGCGCCCGATGTTGGCTCCTCGGATCGTGCGCACATCTAGGACACTGGAAGCGTGCCTTCCGTCTATCACAACGTGGTCGATTTGGTTTCGTGTCTTACCATCTGGAGACAGCCACGTAGCCTGATGTATTGTTCTATGCTGGAACCTGGTACTGCAGACTACCATGTTTCGGGCCGCGGCGAAGTTGATCAGTCTCAATCCGTTATCAGACGTTTCCTCGTGGAGACTGAATTTTCCGACTGTGGAACCAAAGATGCCCTCCTTGCCCACCTTGGCATTGAAATCACCAAGCACGACAGTACTTTACGGCGCAGTCTCTCTCCCACCACAAATCCGACACCAAATTTGCGCTCCTTTACATGGCAGCTGTAGTAGATGTCGCAAGGGCCTAGCACTTTTTTCCCTTGTCCCGTCCATCGCAGGTTTTGGATGGCGGTGATGTCAGCCTTTGCTTTGCTGAGGACATCAACCAGCCGGGCAGAGGCACCTTCCCAGGACAATCCATGTGCATGCCCTCAAATCATTGTCCTTAATACGTTTGCCGTGGTCGTCATCAAAAAAGGGGGTCTCATCCGAGGCTTTGTTATCCTTTTCATTGGAAGTTGTTTTTTACGTGGCGGGTTTCAAGCCCTGCGCACAACCCATTGCTGGGGGTAATCGAAAAATCTAAAAACAGATAGCAAACTGTTGCTCAAACTAATTGCGTCTGTCTTTGGTAGATATTTGACAACAATATATTTGCTAAATGAATCAATAAAAATATAAAACGTTTTTGATTCAAAATGAAAAAAATCTAAATGAACTCTTTTAAAAGGTTTCATACACTGCCATTTACTCAAGGTGTTTTCTTTTGGTATTTTTTGAGTTGACTGGCAAACAAAACAATTTTTAACATAATTTTATATGCTGTTGTCTATTTTAGGCCACCAAACTGAACTTGTTGCATGTATTTTCAATCTAACAATTCCATCGTGGTTTACGTGCAACACTGCAAGTACTTCATTACGCATTTTTTCAGGTATAACTAATCTATCTCGGTAATATAAGCAATTAATGTCGCTGGATAAACATTTGCGAACATTATACAAGTCCTTAATATCCGATACAATGTTTACCGGCCAATTACTTTTAACGTAACTTATAACTTTAGATAAAACTTTGTCGTTGTCAGTATAAGTTCTGACGTTTTGTACACTAACAGGCAATTCAATTACATCTGACAAATTATGTACGGATTCTAAGCGAGTTTCATTTGCCAGTGGCAAGCGTGACGTTGCTTCTGCTGATGTGTTTTGTTTAGCAGGACGATACTTTAATTCATAATCATATATTGATAGTGTAACTGCCCATATCTGAAGTCTAGACGCGGTGATACTTGACGTGTCTTTATTTGGATTAAAAATTTGTTTTAATGCTTCGTTATCACTACACAACGTAAATCTATGACCATATATGTATTTATGGAATTTCTTTAAACCAAACATTACAGCAAGCGCCTCTCTATGTATTTGAGAATAATTACGCTCTAAAGGGCTTAAGGTGCTAGATGCAAATAAAACAGGTTTTTCTGCACCATTGACTAAATGAGCTAAAACTGCTCCTACGCCATATGTACTGGCGTCACACGTTACTACTATTGGTTTCTGCGGATCATACAATTCCAGTACTTTATTATTTACAAGTAATTTTTTGGACTTAAAAACAATTTTCTACTTTTTTTGTCCAAATAAACTTTGAGTCTTTGCGTAATAGACCATACATTTCCTTCAATTCGCTTAACAAGTTTGGAATAAAACTGTTATAATAATTGATCATGCCTAAGTACGATTGCAACAGTGTTACATTTTTTGGAGTCGGCGCGTTAACTATAGCTTCTATTTTCTTATTATTTGACTTAAGCCCATTTTGCGAAATTATATGACCAAGATAATTTATTTCTTTTTTGGAAAATTCACATTTATCCAAATTTATTTTTAAATTGAACTTGTTAACTTTTTCAAATACTTGTAAAAGTCTAATTTTACATTCTTTGAAATTAGATCCACCAATTTGAATGTCATCCAGATAACACGACGCACAGTGTCGCGAGCCCATATAAGTTGCGGCAATAATATAAGTAATCGTTGCAGTGTCACCAAAGTCAGCATAGGAGCGTCTCATGATAATTTATTATAAAAATTTGCACATTCAAAAAACTTGATCCATGCATGTAATGTTAATAAGCCATATCTAGCAAAATCTTCATTAATTGGCCTTTGAAAAGTTTGAAATGTGTTCATTTGTTTTGGAGTTGCACCACACAGATAGCCAGTGGCAGGTGGCTTATTAAGTATCACATAGTACATTAGCAACTGCACCATCAATCATTGTAAGATACATTTCATATTTCACAATTATTTCAAAGTTTTTTATTTTTACAGTATGCCTTAAAAGTTCTTGGATTTGTAATTCTAATTCATGTTCAACCTCGTGTATTAAACTCGTCCATGGCTTTTTTCAATTCATAATAGCTTAGAAATAAGTTAGGGTGAATTACATTAACTACAGTTCGCAATAAATTATATTTCCGCACTGATGACTGATAACACATTTGGAACGTAGTTGATTGTCTCTTACGCCACACACGAATTTGTCGCGCAATGCTCTATTGAGATAGGAATCAAACTTACATTTTTCCGCCAAGTGTTTAAGTTCGACAATACATACATTCTCTTATCGACTTTGACCCTTGTTCTGCTTTGTAAAATTTGTCAGATTCCGCTATTTCATTTACCGATGGTATAATTTTAAAGCTTCCACGAGCTCTGCATACGATTTATTACTCGGATTTTCCGGGGAGAACAATCTCCTTAACACAGAATATGCATCAGCTCCAATGTACGTGATGAAAAACGCGACATTTTTTGCATCCCCAACATCATTTACAATAAAAAATTGCCAAAGCCTCATCTCGTACTTCGCAAAGTTCTTTCCCATTACATAAGGATGTGACCAATCATTTATTTTTGGTCTTTTTTTTTAAACCGGTTTTGCTTGTGGACTTTTAGCGACTTCCTTTTCAGACATTTACTATTACTGCATATATTTTCACTTAAGTTGAACATTTTCTTTTTGCTTTAATTGAATTTTCTATTTCTTTTTTCAACACTAAATCGTTTTTGTTTTTTTTTCTCGCCGCCAAAAAATATTATGTCTTTAGTCGAATAGAAACACGAGCACGCTTCTTTTATGTCTTTATTCTTAAGTCGCTATCAAAAAAGTGAAGTGCAAAAGTAAATTATAAGTAACGGAATATTTCATAGTGGTTGATTACATAGTGATATACATATGTATATACTTATTTCGGGTAATCTGTAACCATTTAGCATATTAGTTATGTTAAATACAATTTAGGTATTAATTAATCAATACATAACAGTGTCCAGAATGATGTATTTTGGAACCATTTTCCGTCGATCCTTGTCAAATTTGGTTTTGAAACAAACCGGTTTCGGCGTTGTGCTATCTTCGGTGTTATTTTTCGTTCTGAATCTTCTCAATCGTTTTCAGGAGGAACGAGGTCAAACTGATAGGCCTGTGCTTCTTATAGTATAGAGGGCTATTTTTACCTGCTTTGGGTATAAACACGACTCGGGCTAACGGGCACATAGTTTAACTTCAGATGTCCCCCGAATCACGCGGCCAACACGTGAGTGGCTTTTTGGGGCGTGGCTGGAAAGATTCCATCTATTCCCGGCGACTTGAATGAGTCAAAGGTCTTTATTGCCCATTCTACTTTGTTTGTTGTGATGATATTAGACGGGATTTAGTTGACGTTATCCTTTGAATCCTCACTACGGGCCGCGTCTGTACAGCCTAGAAAATGCGTGCTGACCAAATCCTCTAGTGATTCTTCGCAGCTTTCTGTCCATTTTCCCTTACTTTTGCATATTAGTTTTGGTGTGGATGGCTGCTTTAACAGCAATCTTCTTAGCCTGGCCACCTCGCTTCTCTTCTCTAGTTCTCTTCTTAGTTAAATCTAGAACGTATTTCGAGGTGGGTCAAACATATGTGGGTTCCTCACCCCGGTTTGCTACCTCTACACAATTTTGAAGAATAAATTTAAACAAGGACTCACTTCTTGCGTTGATATCTGTGCTATCCCACACAGAGTAGTGTGCATTTTCGTCGGAGCCTACAACTAGCACTCGCTTCCCTTTGTCAGCCATTTATGCCAACCGTTAGAGCTCTTGCGGTAAGGCCTCTTCCTCGTGTGGCATGCATCAGCTCGCAAGAAGTAATAGATCATTCATCCCGTCATCTGTGGAGATTTTTTTTATCCAAAATCGCCGTAATTACATTGTTAACTGCGCTCGATATGTATACTTCGTAGTTCTGTTACTTAAGTCCCGAAACCATGTTACCCGATAATATCCAAGGTTCCTGGACTAAAGCTACGCCGTAGTTGACTTCCTCTAAATTTAGAAGGACCCAGCGGGTTACTGCGATCAATGAGTGCCACGATGAGATGTGTTTTTGTAATCTCATTGGCCGCCGCCGCTGCAGCCCTTGATGCTCGAAAACTCGCCGTGCCCGCCGGTGGTAGTAGCCACTTCTTCCACTGCCGTTTGGGCTGATATCCCAGCCCGTGCTTCTTCTTTCTTAACGCGCTTCATGTGAGTATCCTTTATCAAAGGAATTCTGTCCTAGCGTTTTATACCTGGCGCCAGGTACCCTGAGCTGAAATGGATAAGCCTATATACTGGTCTTAGCTAGATGGCACCGCGGCAGGCTGCTCCGGGTACATCCCCGGATGATAAGCCACAACGGTGTAGGCAGCGCCACACATTGCCTAGTCGGCACCCGTGGGGAGGATATAGCTGTGATGATTATTGTCAACCTCCTATGATTGAAGATTATACATGAACTGACTGTTGTTCGATCCCCGAACTCAGCGTCGTAATGAGTTAAAGCAAGCACCGCTTCACAATGTTGTTATTGTTGTAGTGGCTTGCTACACTCCGTTAAGGAAGGCAGATAATCGTTATCGTCAAGCTTAAGAACCGGGTAGTCCATGAAACGAACAGGGTTGAACTATAAGAAGAGGAAAGTTAGTTAAGTGGGTTTGGCGGAGCATATGAATAGGTATTTGGTGTCGTGTGGAGACTCTTCACTTGCTAAGCAGGCGTTGGGATTACAGGGGTTTCGGGGTTGATTCTAGATAAGTAGGAGTTTGGTCTACTACTGTATCCAGATTTAATTTTTGCTAGATTGAAGCGGGACTGGCGAGGCAGCAGGAGCTCCACATCTGTTCCAAGCCATGGTCGAACTCCCAAGGCGGCACACAGCTTGGAGATAATGAATTTTTGTTCCTTGACTCATAGCATGCTAACTTTATGGTGCAGGAGTTTCTCAGCTTGCACTAGAAGACAATCTGTCGCTGTCCGGGGTGCGGCGTTCGAACAAGTCTGCAGTCTCGTCCACTGGGTCCTTCCACTTGCAGGCGACAAAATTGGCTGAGCGTAATTTAGAATTGACCGTCTGTGCCCCAAGAGCTGCCGGCTAGCGGTTTGAGGACGCCATAATCATAATTAGTAATGCTAATCGGAATAGAGCCGTTAGATTCCGTTAAAACTTGTTTATAATTAATATCTGTGGTCACAAGCGATAGCCGCCTAAGTCCTATGCTTTACCACAGGACTTAGGCGGTTATCGCTTGTGACCACAGATATATCATGTTCTATTTAATTTCGCAGTTATTGTGAAATCACTAAAAATGTTCATTTTATTATATTTTTCTTAAATCAAATGACGAATATTATCAAATAGTATATTTTTAAAAGTTTTCATATAAAATTAAGTTCATTCTCTAACATCAACCAAATAAATCATGTTTAAAATTTTGCAGGAAATTAAAAAAACCAACAAGTATTATACAGGTTTTGAATCTTTTTCCCAGAAGTGTAGAATTTTTTATGGCTTATAAAATTTTGGTGTACCATTGTGAACGTTTCAATTGGATAGGAATTACCCTTAATTATACAGATTTTTTTGTCAAAATTTAATTTTATGTGGAAGAAAGTCGCACCACATTTGACAAAAAGATTCTAAAAAATAAATACTATTGTTATTGATATGCACAGCACTGATTTTTAAATGGTTGTTCTGGTATCGCACTACCTTCAAGAGTATGCATATTTTTGTGCCCGTGCACATTTGTTAGAAATTAAAATTTTTTGATCAATATCTATAAAAATTTTAAATAACAATATAAATGTTTTCAATGAAAATAAAACTAATGTTTCGGATGTTATATATTCGCTCCGAAATATTGGCTATTTTCTAAGCAATTGTTTCAAACAAAAAATTAAGTTATGTATCTTAAGAAAATGTTAAAGAAATGTGCTTTAATAAGGATAAAAAATAAATTTAAAATAAAACACAAGAAATAATATTTTTGCTCAGAAGATAACAAATCACCAAAAATATGCAGCGAAAAAAGCGAAACTTTAAAATTACTCTTAATAAATATTGCTCTATATCTACATAAATAGTTAAAACAAAGAAACCGATTCGTTATTCCGTTAGTTTTCTCGTAATCCAATTATTGAAACTAAACAACATACTGATAAAAATCGGTTCCGACTGAAATCGGTTCACGTTATGGGATCATTGTATATACATACATATACAGGGTGTCCCAGAACTCAACGTCAGGTTGAAACGGGGTGACAGGATTGATTGTAACCAACATGAAAAAATCAGAAAAAAAATCTATTCCATGCAGTTTGAAAAATATGGGCATTTAAGAAAAACCTAGTAATTTGGTCAAACTGTGACCATTTTTCGGTTAATGTGGTCAATTTTTATTATTTTTGTTCATTTAAACTTTGGAACCTTAACCCTAAATTACATTTCTAGAACCTAAGTCAAAAATAATGACACAATTGCCCCAAGCTTTCTAGAATTAAGACTATTTGTTAAACTATGAAAGAAAAAGTTTACTCAAAGCCTATTGAGAGCGTAGCCGAGCTGCGTGAACGAATTTCTCAAGCTGCTGAGGACATCAGCTCTCGAGGATATTCCCGGCTAATAAGTAGATTTTTTTTAAGAAGGTCTAGGGCGTGTATTGAGGCTGATGGTAAACAATTTGAACATTTATTGTAATAAAAAAATGTTATTTTCCTATCTGACTTATATTCCAATAAACCTAAACTAAACTAGGTCAAGATTTATTTATTTATTTCATAAGTCAATGAACAAAGTTCTTACTGACTACTTAGAGCTACAACTTAACGATACCAGAAAATAAGATAACAACAACAAATTTCACAAGGCAGAATATAATAATGAGAGAAACTCAACTTTACATAAAGAAAAATCTCGTTGAATTCGCAAAGTGCACGCGACAAAGGGGCATTTCTTGCATAATTGGTTTTGAGTTTATCCGGATAGAATGGATTGAAATTACGTAAAGTCCTAAATAGCACAAGGAACTTAATACTTTGAAGCAAAGCCGGACAATCAACAGTGCCATTAATTATACCATACACAAAAGAAAGTGAAAGAACTGTCCTTCTCTTCTCGATCGATTTAAGACTTATAAGATGCAAACGCGAATTGTAAGAAGGTAAGGGATCCGAAAATTTCAAAGAACGTAGAGCAAATAAAAAAAAAACCTTTTGCACACGTTCAAGTCTATCTATCAAAAACTGTGAATAAGGTCTCCAAATAAACGCTGCATATTCCAGTCGAGATCTAACATAAGACGAAAAAAGTAGTTTTAGAGTATATGGGTCAGTAAAATTTGTACTGTGCCGGCTTACAAAGCCTAAAACTTAGTAAGCATTAGATATAATAAAATTGATGTGATTATTAAAAGAGAAATGGGAATCAAATTATTGAAGGGCATAAAACAAAGCTCGCATGATATTGCTGCTGATGCCGTCGCTTTTGGCGTTCCATATGGAGAAGGCGAAAATCTGAAGAGCATATTCAACCAGGTTTGTCTGTCGATTGACTTCTTAGCTCCTTAGATACGAGATATTTTTCGAACGAAACCTTCGCGAGCAGGTGTGAACGGTGCGATTGTGATAAAATTTCACTCGCCACTCGATCGCAATCGCACTCTTCGTGCTTTTGGTGAATATCGCAAGCGTACAAACGCTGTTGTTTCCTTGCAGCCCCTTGGGATACAGGGAAGTTTTCACATTTTTGAGAGCCTAACCAAGGAAAATATAATTCTCCTGCAAGCGGCTATAAAATTGCGGCGTGAAGGGAAGTTACAGTCTGCATTCACACTCCGTGGCTACGTGCATGTAAGGCAAAGCAAAGATAAAGCCACCCAATCAACCAAAGTCTTGTGCGAAAATGACCTGGAGCAGTTTCGCTAGCTGTAAGCCTATGTGTTTTTATGATTGTATGCTTGTTTTGTTTTTTGTTTATTTCTTTTATGTAAAGATAGCGCAACTCAGTTTGTTTAGTTTATGTTTTCTCTTTTATTTTCGCTTTTGTTGCCTTGTAGTTGCTTTTACTTCTGTTGCTTTAAATGAGTGCGAACAATATGGGTATGAATGGCATTGAGGACAATAGCCTCGAAATGCTGAATATTTTATGCAAGCGCCAAAATGGATTAAATGTTGTGCACTTTAATGCCCGCAGTTTGAACAACGAAAAAATGGATACGATCAGAGCGATATTTGAATTCTCTTGTGTTCATGTCATTTGTGTCTCAGAGACTTGGGTTAGACCGGAGGTAAAGGATGCCCACTTTGACATAAAAGGCTACAGACTTTATAGGATGGACAGAAAGATTAAAAGGGGTGGCGGTGTTGCTATGTATTGTAAAAAGTACTTTAAAACTCGGTTGATACCAGGAATAACTGGTAGCGCTACTGAGCACTTGTTAGTTGAAGTGTCTAGTTCACTGTCCAAAGTTCTGTTGTCGTGCGTCTATAATCCTCATAAATGTTGTAATGTAACTGAATATTTTACTATGTTGTCCTCTGTCGCTGTTGATTATAATGATATTATTATTTGTGGAGATTTAATGCAAATCTGTTATGTGGTGATTTGTATAGTCGGCGTTTGTTAGATTATGTTTCCGGTGTTGGCCTAGAGATCGGTAATGTTTCTGTACCCACAAGATATGGGCAAAACTGTTGTCCCAGCCTTCTTGATTATTTTATTGTGTCTGATATGTCTCTTGTTCTGAAACTTGACCAAATGTCATTTATCTCTGACCACGATCTAATTTTCTGTGCATTTGATGTAAAATTTGACAACCACTGTGAAGTAGCTAGTCAGTCTATCTCACCAGATTATCGTTTGTTGAATGTAAATAATCTTTTAAGCGACATTTCCTGCGTCGATTGGTTCGCTTGCTGGGGTCTAAGTTCGGTGCATGATAAATTGAGCTTTTTGAATGAGATCGTCTTATATCTATATAGACCTCACGTTCCGACTCGCACTCACCGTGGTAAATCTTCCTCGTGTCCTTGGTTCAACAAGTTTATTCGCGCAATGATAGTAAAACGCAATAAAAGGTATTCTATCTGGAAAAAGAACCGCACCGAGAACAACTGGCATGCATATAAGCTTGTCCGAAATGAAACCACGGCCATTATAAAGAGAGAGAAATGTAGATACTATAGGAAAATGTTGGACACCTCGCTCCCAAATCATGTTTTGTGGCGCAACTTAAAAAATCTTCGTGTACATGTTAGTGACAGTTCCCATTGTTCCCTTACACCTGAAGACCTTAATGATGCTTTTGTCAGTCGTGCTACTCCATCTTGTGCCAATACTTGTTTTATACCCTGTTCCTCGTCCGTAGCGTCCGTTTGTCAAGTCTTTGAGTTTAATACTGTGTCGGAATGTGATGTAGTTATGCGTATCAATAAGATTAGCTCGAATGCAATCGGAGCGGATAGTATACCAATTAAATTTGTAAAAATTATTGCACCGTACATATTGCCTACTCTCACTCATGTCATCAATCATAGTATAACAACTTCTTGCTTTCCTGATGCGTGGAAAGTTGCCACGGTGCAACCAATTGCCAAAAACAAGTCTGCATGTAGTCCCGGTGATTTTCGGCCGATCAGCATTTTACCCGCACTCTCCAAAGTCCTTGAGATGCTGATGTCTGAACAAATTCATGACCACATTGACAAATTTAAACTGCTGTCTCCGTATCAGTCGGGATTCAGAGCAAAGCATAACTGTTCCACGGCTATCTTAAAAATTATAGATGACATCAGAACTCCTTTTGACAAAAACCAACTGACTTTGTTATGCCTACTTGACTTTTCAAAAGCTTTTGACTCTGTTAATCATGACCTACTCTGCATAAAGCTAAAAAACTACTTTGGATTTGGGGATTCCGCAACGCGTTTTATGCGGAGCTACTTAGCGGGTAGAACCCAATGTGTCAGGGTTGGCTCTCAGACCTCTGGTCTAAAACCATTGTTAGCTGGTGTACCCCAAGGATCTATCTTGGGTCCGTTATTATTCAGTCTCTT
This sequence comes from Philophylla caesio, assembly GCA_963971545.1. Lineage (NCBI taxonomy): Eukaryota > Metazoa > Arthropoda > Insecta > Diptera > Tephritidae > Philophylla > Philophylla caesio. The sequence goes on along the minus strand of OZ020604.1, from coordinate 129,168,815 downwards.
TATAAATGATGCATGCCAGCATATACATGCATATGCTGATGACATTCAACTATATCTATCTGGAGCTTATGAGGAAACTGGTTATCTCTGTACAAAGTTTAATAAAGACTTAAAATTAATATCTGCATGGGCGAGGAGAAACGAGCTATGTCTAAACAGCGATAAATCGTATGTGCTACCTATAACTAAAAAACGAATAAATTTTTTGAAATATACCGCCTCTATATATTGCCGACAAGTGTCTTAAACTTGTGTCAAAAGTAACTAATCTCGGGTTCGTTATTAACACGGGCTTAACGTGTGATGATCATGTTAACTCGATAGTTGGCAAAGTGTAGAATATTTTAAGAAATTTACGAATGTGTGTAGAAAACTTGCTTTACAATTAATAATGCCGATCATCTGCTACCCTGAACTAGTTTACAGTAAATTGAATTCTCACTCTGCTCATAAAATTAATGTAGTATTCAATCATGTAACACGCTATGTGTTCGGGTTAGCAAAATTTGATCACATATCCGGCTGGAGATCGCGTTTATTAGGCTGTGAAATTACCGATTATTTGAAAGCCAGAAACTGTATTTTTCTCTGGCGACTTATTATGTATAAGGAACCGAGCTATCTTTACGACAAGCTTATTTTTCCTAAGTCAGCTCGAATTAATGACTTGATAGTACCGAGTTATAATTATCTATCATCCGCACGGCTATTCTTTGGCAATGCCATTCGTACGTGGAACTCTATTCCAATGCACATTCGCAGTAGTCTGAATAAAAGCAACTTCAAGAATGTCTTATATATGTACTTTCGTTAAAATAAAATAAATATATGTATTGTATTTATTATTATGAGTTTCGCTATCTAATTCCTACTTTCTGCTCAAAATGTAATTCACTTCTTTATTTATAATTTTCTGTAGTATATTTTTAAAAACTTAGCTTTAATAACTATTATACCTTTATTTATTTATTATTCTAAATTTACCTATGATTTGTTGTACTATAAAAGATCATAGATCTTATTGTACTAATTTTTGGCAATAAATGAAATGAAATGAAAAAAATTAAAATATAACTCCAAGATCTTTGATTTCGTCAACAGTCTTGAGTATTGTATTCGAAATAGAGTAAGATGTGTGCCCGATGTAACGAGCTTTAGCAAGAGTCATATGAAGACATTTTTTAATATTAAGAGAGAGATGTGACTGTTGACACCAAAGAGACAAATTATCCAAATCAGCTGGCAGGTTTGTCACATCGGTTGCACTATTTACTATTGAAAATATTTTCAAGTCATCTGCATATAACAGATATCTGCTAAATGAAAAGCACTCGCCAATATCATTGAGGAATAAAGCGAAGACCAACGGCCCAAAAATACTTCGTTGTGGTACACCTGACGTGGCAATGAAATGTTCAGAGGAAACACCATCGACTGTTACGACGCAACGTCGGTTCTACGTTACCGAAGTGACTCGGATTTCATCCGACCAAGGACTGTTGTTTCGGTGACCTAACCCCTCTTCATGGCTCGGCATAGCTGTTAATAGCTGCGGTCCAAGAAACGAAGCTACGTCGCAGTTAAACCTTAACGAACTGCGACGGCTACAACGTGCTTCGCAGAGATCGCGAGCGAGATAATGGTGGAGGCCTAGCCTTCATTCTACACAACACCGTGCAGTATCGTCTCATCGATGTAGACATCGACCCAAGGGACAGCACCTTAGAATGTCAAGGGAATGCTGACCGGAGATGTCGAGCTCGAAATATTTAATATATATATACCCCCTGTCTCAAGCTGCCCCGCTGGATATCACCCTGACATAGGTGCGCTCCTCAGTGGTGAAAACCGTTTGGTAGTTGGAGACTTCAACGCGCATCACGATCTTTGGTTCTCAAGCCTTTCAAACGATCGTAGGGGAAACATTTTGGCAGAGCAGATAGACGATTCGTCATTCTGCACCATGAACGACGATGCCCCCACCCGGATTGTGGGTAGTTGCAGCAGCACGCCAGATCTAACATTAGCTCACTACCACAACAGTCGGTTCTACGCTACCGAAGTGACTCGGATTTCATCCGACCAAGGACTGTATTTTCGGCGACCTAACCCCACTTAGGCTGCCGGACACCCCCAATCTTATCTCCTCCTGGGTGCAATACCTAGCAGCAGGTTTGCTACTCATACTTCTGGCCAGGGCGGGCGTCGAGTCTAACCCTGGCCCAGAAACCTATTTCTGCTGCTTCTTCCAGAGAAGGCTCCATCCGAATTCCACTTCGGTGAGGTGTAATTCGTGCAACGGATGGTGTCATCTTAAGGTCTGCTCAGGCCTTAAGAAACCCAGGGAGTGGTCTACAACCTATTTGGGCCAGTGTTGCTCGCGCACTCAAGCGCCCCAAGCCTCCACGGCATCCCCCCTTGCGCCCCCCGCGCCAGTGCCTCAGCGCACCCCTCCTGCCTCTACCGCCCCCCGGAGCTCACAACAACACCAAACCTCCCCACCCCCCCCTCGCTCCACCACACGTGGCGCCAACCAGCAACTACTGGTTGCCCCCACCATCTGCTGTGTATGCCGGGCCAGAGTGCACTGAAATGCCTGCTCCGTCAGGTGTAACGCCTGCCAGGGCTGGTGCCACTTCCGGGCGTGCTCTGGCCTACGCACCACAAGGGACTGGTCCGAGGGCTTTACCGCTTCCTGCTGCCGCAACAACCCCCCGCCAGTGTCGCTCACGACACCGCCCACAACAACCGTTGGGCCTTTACAACCACAGCGGGATGTACAGCCGGGACGGGCCGGCCCTCGGATCCAGTCCCTCACCCCCCTCAACGCGACAACCTTACCGAGACAGACGAGACTCCTACAGTTAAACTGCAACGGACTCTCGAGCAAGATCTCGGAGGTGGTTGCCTTCATGGCTCGGCACGGGCTGTTAATAGCTGCGGTCCAAGAAACGTAGCTACGTCGCAGCTCAACTTTAACGAGCTGCGACGCTTATAACGTGCTTCGTAGAGATCGCGAGCGAGATAATGGTGGAGGCCTAGCCTTCATTCTACACAACACCGTGCAGTATCGTCTCATCGATGTAGACATCGACCCAAGGAACAGCACCTTAGAATGTCAAGGGATTGCTGTCCGGTCAGGCGATGTCGAGCTCGAAATATTTAACATATATATACCCCCTGTCTCCTGCTGCCCCGCTGGATATCACCCTGACATAGGTGCGCTCCTCAGTGGTGAAAACCGTTTGGTAGTTGGAGACTTTAATGCGCATCACGTTCTTTGGTTCTCAAGCTTATCAAATGATCGTAGGGGAAATATTTTGGCAGAGCAGATAGACGATTCGACATTCTGCACCATGAACGACGAAGCTCCCACCAGGATTGTGGGTAGTTGCAGCAGCTCGCCAGATCTAACAATAGCTAGCGCAGGTCTGATAAATAGCATAACGTGGCGACCTATGCTATCGCTTGCATCAGACCACCTACCCATAATCATCTCGATTGACAGACCTGCCAACTATGTTGCCTCGGATCGCCACACCTATGTCAACTTCAAAAAAGCTGACTGGGAGCGGTTCGAGGACTTCACTGAAGACGCCTTCAGTGCTCTCTCAACTCCAACCGACGTTCGCGTAGGCGAGCGCTTGTTCCGCAGGGTGGTCACGTCCGCTGCAGCCCGTTTCATTCCGGCAGGGAGGATCCCTGTGATCCGTCCTGACTTCCCGGGTGAGGCGGTGTCTCTAGCAGATGAACGCGACCACCTCCGGCAGGCGGACCCCGGTAATCCCCGTATTAGGCAACTAAACGGGGAGATCCAACGCCTGGTAAACGTTCATAAGTGGAACAAGTGGAGTGAGCTCCTGAAGTCCTGCAACCTCGGTGCCGGAGTGGGCAAATTATGGTCGACCGTGAGGTCCAACCCGACGAGGCGTGATGATGGAACAGAAATCACCTTTGGAGACCACGCCTCGTCAGACCCGAACCGATGCGCGAACTATTTTAGTCGACAATTCACACTGCATCCTTCGGCCGACAGAACCAAACGGTCAGTCACCAGAAGGCTGCGCAAGTCAACACCAAGCGCACCACTGAGGTGAAGGAAGCCATCGGGAAGGCGAAAGCCTCCAAATCCATTGGCCCAGACGGGTTAAGCATGTTTATGCTGAAAAAATTGGGCACTGCGGGAGTAGCATATCTCACCAAGGTCCTCAATCTGTGTTTAAGCACCCTGGTTATTCCAGATATCTGGAAGACCAGTAGGGTGATACCACTGCTGAAACCAGGGAAACCGGCCGGCCAAGGCGAGTCCTACCGGCCGGTCTCCCTGCTTTCTCCAGTGGTCAAGACATTTGAGACCCTGCTGCTCCCGCATTTCAATCACTACCTCAGCCCGGCGAAGCATCAACACGGCTTCCGGAAAGAGCACAGCACTACAACGGCACTTAACGCTATAAACACTCAGGTTAATCGTGGTCTCAACGGCAACCGCCCCTGTGAGATAACCGTCCTCGTGGCTTTGGACTTGTCGAAGGTCTTCGACGCAGTCAGCCACTCCATCCTGCTGAAGGAAGTGGAGGCCTCACCTCTCCCAGCGGCGTTGAGGCGATGGACCGCGAACTACCTGTGAGGTCGTCAAGCGTCAGTGTGCTACCGTGACTCAGTGTCAAAAGCGAGAAGAATTAAGCAGGGGGTACCACAGGGTGGCGTCCTATCCCCCCTATTATGCAACTTCTACATCTCGCGACTCCCTTTCCCGCCAGAGGGAGTCACACTGGTCTCGTATGCCGACGACTGCACGATAATGGCTACCGGCAATGGAATTGATGGCTTGTGCTCTCATTACTTTACGGGACGGAATTTGACGCTGTCTCCTGCTAAGTCCACGGCGACCTTGTTCACATCTTGAACGAACGAGGTCGGGCTCACCCTCGACATCCACATCGTCCCCCCATTCCTACGGTTAACCACCCTAAGATCCTGGAAGTCACCCTCGACAGCCTGGTCTTTTCTCAGCGCATACAACCGCAATCGTCAACAAGGTACAGAGCCGCAACAAAGCCACCGTCCGGGGCACCCCAATAGAGACCTGGGGTCGAAGTATGAGTTCCGTGCACGTACTACTCGTCACGTAAAAATAGAGTATTGAAAGTATGGGTTCCGTGAACGTACCCTACGCTTCGCAATTCGAAAGTATGTGTTCAGTGAACGAGTCCGCTGTCGTATCAGATACTTGATATTTCATTCGTTAGTGAACAGGCAATCGTATGTGCACAAAATTTTTGGAGCAGAAGGGAAAATGTAAGTTAATGATTAAATATATAATAAAAATGAATGAATTTGGTCACTTATTTAATTTTATTTTTATAGGACACATTTAAATAAGCTAAACGGTGAGCAAAAAAATATAATGGGCGAGCTCATGAAACAACATCCGAACTTGGCAAAAAATATGTTTACAAATTGTGCACAAGGGAAGGCAACAATGGTAAGACTGTGGAATGAGCTAACAAACAAGCTAAATGCTGCCGGACCACCTATAAAAGATGCGAAATCATGGAGAAAGGTTAGAATCAAAAGAATTGAATGTGCATCTTGTGATGTATAACTATGAAATGTTTATTATCTTAAGGTGTTCGCCGACCAAAAATATCAAGCGAAGAAGAAGCTATCATATAATAAAGCTTCAAAGAGGCAAACTGGCGGCGGTCCATATGACGAAAAATTGATAACGGAGGCGGAAGAAAACATTATTGAAGCAAGTGGTCTCGAAGTAAGCGTGGACGGTTTGTCAACTGTCAAAACTTTTGGAAACAGCGCTTCAACTCCGTCAATGGAACCGCTCCCTGAAAATAATGAGACTGAACAGATTGGTGACATATTAAGTGCCTTATTATCTGATCTCCAATCAAGAAAATCTTCCTCCACCACCAAAGAAGCAAAGAACAAAAGCTGATCCAAAGCTAGTACTAATAGAAAACAATTTAGAAGTGTCAAATGATTATAAGATAGGAATGCAAGCCAAATTAGATCGGGTGCTTCAAATCCAAGAAAGACTTTTGGAAATAAAAGAACAAAAATATAAAATGTATATTAGTGTTCAAGAAATTGAATTAGAGATAAAAAAAAAGGAATTAGAATTACTTAATTCAAGAGTTTAGTTTATTATTTTCATTTTAACAGATATGAAATCTTTGTGATATTTTTATGTTTTTTATATGTATATATTTACCTTTTGTGATTTAGCAATAATTAAAGAGAAGAAATAATTTAGTTTATTAAAGGTTTTCTGTTTTATGAATTCTTTTTTAATTTGAATAAATTACTTATATAAGGTATAAAGCCTTAAAAAATCAATTATTTTCAATTCATAAGGGATTGTTTTATTTGGTTTCTTATATTTTGCGCAACCCTCGAAATTCGAGTCTCTTCTCCAACGTAAATATCGCTGATGTCAAGGATCCCACTACTTGGCTGGTTAAAAGGAACCTTAAATAGCATACATATATTGTGTAAGGCTGAGCACACATTAACAAATCTTGCCATTTTTTCAGGAGTGTATCTTCTTCGTTTCTCGTAACCAAGAATTATTTTTATTTTGGAATGAACCTCGTTAAAATTACTTTCATCAGAACCATCTTGAGGACTTCTGTAGGGCGTTATACACCATGGTTCGAGCGGGTACCCGGAATCTCCTAGTTAATTGTTAACAAATAATATTTTAAAAATTGTAAAATTAGTACAAATACTACCTAAAAGCCACGAATTGTTATTTGGATTTGATTCAAATAGGTCTTCTAATACCCTTCTCTGGTCGGAATGTCTCCAGATGAATGAGTCGTGGGCAGCTCCTCCATATTTGGCATTCACAGCACAAATTTTATATTGATGATCGCAAATCTGTGGAATGGATCTGTTATTAATATGATACTTCTTCTTCTTCTTTCATTGGCTCGATAACCGCTTATGCGATTTTGGCCGAGCTTAGCACAGCACGCCAGTTATTTCTCTCTTTCGCTAACTGGCGCCAGTTGGAAATACCAAGCGTATTCAAGTCCTTTACCGCCTGGTCTTTCCAACGCAGAGGAGGCCTCCCTTTTCCTCTGCTACCACCGGCGGGTACCGCGTCGAATACTTTCAGAGCTGGGGCGCTTTCATCCATTCGAACGACATGACCAACCCAGCGAAGCCGCTGAATCTTAATTCGCTGCACTATATCTATGTCGTTATAAAGCTCGTACAGCTCATCGTTCCATCTTCTCCGGTATTCGCCATCGCAAAGGCGTAAAGGCCCATAAATCTTTCGGAGAATCTCTCTCGAACACTCCTAGAGCCTTCTCATCAGATATCTTCATCGTCCATGCTTCTGCGCCATACATCAGGACGGGCATAATGAGAGACTTATAGAGCGTAATTTTTGTCGGTCGAGAGAGGACTTTACTGCTCAGTTGCCTACTCAGTCCGAAGTAGCACTTGTTGGCAAGAGTGATCCTCCTTTGGATTTCGAGACTCACATTATTATTGATGTTAATGCTGGTTCCTAAGTAAACGAAGTCTTCTACTTTTTCAAAGTTATAACTGTCAACAGTGATGTTTGATCCCAGTCGTGAATGTGCCGACTGTTTATTTGATGACAGGAGATACTTCGTCTTGCCCTCGTTCACCTCCAGACCCATTCGCTTTGCTTCTCTATCCAGTTTGGAGAAGGCAGAACTAACTGCGCGGTTGTTAAGGCCGATGATGTCAATGTCATCGGCGTACGCCAGCAGCTGCACACTCTTATAAAAGATGGTGCCTGACCGATTTAGTTCTGCGGCTCGAATTATCTTCTCCAGCATAAGGTTAAAAAAGTCACACGACAAAGAGTCACCCTGTCTGAAACCTCGTTTGGTGTCAAACGGCTCGGAGAGGTCCTTCCGAATCCTGACGGAGCTGGTGGTGTTGCTCAACGTCATTTTACATAGCCGTATAAGTTTTGCGGGGATACCAAATTCAGACATTGCGGCATAAAGGCAACTTCTTTTTGTGCTGTCGAAAGCGGCTTTGAAGTCGACAAAAAGGTGGTGCGTGACGATTCTTCTTTCTTGGGTCTTTTCCAAGATCTGGCGCACTGTGAATATCTGGTCGATAGTAGATTTACCAGGTCTAAAGCCACACTGATAAGGTCCAATCAGTTCATTGACGGTGGGCTTTAGTCTCTCACACAATACGCTCGACAGAACCTTATACGCAATGTTAAGAAGGCTTATACCATGATAGTTGGCGCGAATTGCAGTATCGCCCTTCTTGTGGATTGGGCAAAGTACACTTAGATTCCAATCAGTAGGCATGCATTCGTCCGACCATACTCTGGAGATAAGCTGGTGCATGCGCTTTACCAACTCTTCTCCACCGTATTTGAATAACTCAGCTGGCAGTCCGTCAACTCCGGGCGCTTTGTTGTTCTTGAGCCGTGCTATTGCTAAACGGATTTCATCGCAGTCGGGTAACGGAACATGAATTCCGTCGTCATTGATTGGGGTTTCGGGATCATCATCTTCTCCAAGGTGGTCTCTGTCACTACCACTAAGTAGTGTGGAGAAGTGCTCCCTCCATAAACTAAGTATATTCTGAACGTCAGTTACCAGGTCGCCGTTGTCGTTCTTACAGGAATTCGCCCCGGTCTTAAAACCTTCTGTTAGCCGTCGTACTTTCTGAAAGAATTTTCGGGCGCTTTTCCTGTCGGCCAGCATTTCAAGCTCTTCGCACTCACGCATTTCGGCCTTTCTCTTCTTCTCTCGAAAAATGCGTCTCGCTTCCTTTTTCAACTCACGATATCTCTCCCGCAAAGCTCGCGTTGCGCCCGATCGCAACGTGGCCCTGTAGGCAGCATCTTTCCGTTCCGTGGCAACGCGACATTCCTCATCGTACCAGTCATTTTTCCGGGCTCGCTGGAAACCAATAGATTGTTCAGCGGCGGTACGTAAAGAGCAAGAGATGTGGTTCCATTGCTCTGAAATATCGCTGTGTTGATTAGAGCTCTCAGAGAGCAGGAGTGCGAGTCGAGTAGCGAAGTGCGTGGCTGTCTGTTGTGATTGCAACTTTCCGACGTCGAGCTTTCCTTGTGTGCTTTTCCGCACGCTTTTTGACGTACAGAGGCGCGTGCGTATCTTGGCTGCGACAAGATAATGGTCCGAGTCGATGTTGGCTCCTCGGATCGTGCGCACATCTAGGACACTGGAAGCGTGCCTTCCGTCTATCACAACATGGTCGATTTGGTTTCGTGTCTTACCATCTGGAGACAGCCACGTAGCCTACCATGTTTCGGGCACCGGCGAAGTCGATCAGTCTCAATCCGTTATCAGACGTTTCCTCGTGGAGACTGAATTTTCCGACTGTGGAACCAAAGATGCCCTCCTTGCCCACCTTGGCATTAAAATCGCCTAGCACGATTTTTATATCGTGTTGGGGCAGCGTTCGAATGTGCGCTCCAGGAGTTCGTAGAAGCAATCTTTGGTCCCATCGTCCTTCTCTTCCGTCGGGGCATGGGCGCAAATCAGGGAGATGTTGAAGAATCTCGCCTTTATGCGGATTGTGGCGAGACGTTCGTCCACCGGAGTGAACGACAGTACTTTACGGCGAAGTCTCTCTCCCACCACAAATCCGACACCAAATTTGCGCTCCTTTACATGGCAGCTGTAGTATACGTCGCAAGGGCCTACCGTTTTCCTCCCTTGCCCCGTCCATCGCATTTCTTGGATGGCGGTGATGTCAGCCTTCGCTCTACCGAGGACATCTACCAGCCGGGCAGAGGCACCTTCCCAATTAAGGGTTCGGACATTCCAGGTGCATGCCCTCAAATCATGGTCCTTAAAACGTTTGCCGTGGTCGTCATCTAAAAAGGGGGGTCCTGTCCGAGGCTTTGCTTTGCTTTTCATTGGAAGTTGTTTTTTACGTGGCGGGTTCCAAGCCCTGCGCACAACCCATTGCTGGGGGTTGAAATTTTAAATTCGTTTATATAGCGAGCCGCTTGCTCCAAGACAGACGCCCGCTTGCAGCCGCACCTCCTGGTGAACAGACGCTGCGGACTTTAGTGGACCCTTAAACCGAATATGTCGGAGTGGCTCCACTAAAGCTCCCTCTCTATTAGCCGTGACCCATGGCTCCACACGGGTTGGTTACCGTATCTCGCACATGGGTTGCTCACGTTGCCCAGGGTGCACGAACGTGGACGTAAGAGTAGGGATTGAGTACAGCCGCGCAACTGTATCTGCATACCCAGAAGCACCACTGTACCCCATTGCACCCCATTTGATACACATTTCTGTAAAAAAGAATTTAACTTACTATCATCGCGTTAAGGCTATGAAATCCTTTTCGGTTAAAAAACATGTGCTCATTCTGACTTGATTTTTGCAGACCAATATGTGTTCCATCAATGCATCCAATTACTTAAAACAGAAAGAAACACATTCACTTTCCTTCACAAAATAAAATAAATACTTCAAGTTGCATACCTCTGGGAATTTTATATTTTTCATAAAACCATTCTTTGCAGCTAGTCGAGGATTCCGGCATGAATTTTATGTGCTTAGGATACAGTTTATCTTCCATTTGCTTAAGTAAATTGTTTGTGAATCTCGAAACCAAACTTTGGCAAATTCCAATCAAGTAATCACTTCCTACCGAGTGCTGGAACCCACCACTTCCCAAAAGCGAAAGTGTGGCACATAATTGAAGTACGGGGGGCACTGCTGCTGAAGAGCGACTTTTGAACTCCAAACTTTTTAAAACATAATCAAAAGCCTCTTTGTTGAGCCGAAATATTTGAATAAACCTAAATTAAAAACAAATGTTGTCTTATTTACAATGGATGCAGCTTCAACTACTTACGCTTGGTTGGTAATGAAAGTGGATTACTTTTATCCCTCAAACGTCTTCTTACAAGCCTTTGTGTATTTTCAACACTTTCATCAGATGAACTTTCCAATAAAAATAATAATTCAGCATCCATTTTTACTTTTAAATATTTGTAACTCACGTATTCACTTTTGTTTTGTTTATAAACGCAGGAAATTCGCAAGCATCTTTTACAATTTTTTTATTTCATCTATTACATCCTGTAGCAAATTACGTTACGTTAGCTATCGTTTGCCATACTTTAAACATAGTCGTGCGTACGATCAGTGACGAAAAGTTTTTTCTTACGATTGCCGTACCGTTCGCGGAACTCATACTTCGACGCCTGCTCGCGCTGGAGCCGGCACCCAGGCACATCAGGGGACATCTCCCACAACTGACGGATGAGGTCCAGACTAACGTAGGACTACCGCTGGAGCCAAGGACGTACCGAAAGGCTCTGGACAACATTCACAGGGAGTCGGTGTCTAAATACATCGGCACCCGCCCTGTGAGTGCAGTCCTGGGAGTCCAACCACCACCCATAGCAGCTGAGGAGCTCCAGCTGCCTCGTGAGACCCGCGTCACTCTGGCTCAACTCAGATCTGGATATTGTAGCAGGTTAAACTCCTACCTATCCAGGATCAACCCCGACACCCCCAACACTTGCCCAGCATGTGGAGAGTCTCCGCACGACACCAATCACCTATTCACATGCTCGGCCAAACCTACTCAACTAACACCCCTCTCCCTATGGTCCGACCCTGTGGAAACAGCACGTTTCCTGGACCTTTCGTTAGTTGAGCTTGACGATAATGATTGAGGGAGCCCGCCAGCCCAGTGGGGTGTAGCTAGCCGCTACAACAACAACAACGACGCAACGTCCATTGCTTAGGTACGATTTCAACCAGCACAGGACACAGAATTAAAACCTAAGCTAGCAAGTTTAAACAATAAAGTATTGTGTGGAACTTTATCGAATGCTTTTGAAAGATCAGTATAAATGCAATCAACTTGGGATCCCAGTGAGAAAGAATGTATGCAATATTCACTGAACTCTGCTAGATTAGTAACCGTGGAACGACCAGGAACAAAACCATGCTGTTTAGGTGAAATTAAACTATTAGTCGCAAAATACATCTTTTTTACTATACTCTTAGACAGCTTGGAGAAAGATGAAAGACGATAATTACAGACATCATTCTTTTTGCCAGCTTTAAAAGTCGGGGTAATGGTTGTCAATTTCAAATCATCTAGAAAAGTACCTGTACATAGAGATTTTTTAAATAACAGTTTAATAAGTAACCGCTGGACAGTTTTTCAAAAAAAAGTATTGAGAAATAATCAATATCAGTTTGACTCGAAGGCTTAAGACTTAAAATTCCTTCTGATACGTCGTCAATAGTGAGATTCAAATTACCAAAGTTAATTGAAGAGGGAAAATTTAATGAACTATTGTTGTTGGGCTTAACAAACAAATCTTGGTCTTGAGGTTTTTATTTTTTTACTCGTTTTTTTTTAAGTATGAAACTAACAAGTATTGTACCATCCTGATTAAATACGCGAACTTTTAATGGCACTTACCAAGGCACTTTAGTACATTTTTTTTAAAGGAAGGCCTTTCAAAATAGACAAATTATAAAAACTTTTAATTTATAGTTTAACAAATAGTCTTAATTCTAGAAAACTTGTGGCAATTGTGTCATTATTTTTGACTTAGGTTCTAGAAATTTTATTAAGGGTTAAGGTTCCAAAGTTTAAATGCACAAAAATAGTAAAAATTAACCACAATAACCGAAAAATGGTTACAGTTTGATTAAATTTCTAGCTTTTTTTTAAATGCCCATAATTTTCAAACTGCATGGGATAAGTTTTTTTCTGATTTTTCTCATGATGGTTACAATCAATCCTGTCACCCCGTTTCGGCTTGACGTTGAGTTCTGGGACACCCTCTATATTCCTATGAATTGCTTACGTTCTCTATAACACATTATGATAATGGTCTCTGATTTTAAAAATAAAGTTTAAAAATGGTTGCCGTTTAAAGTTATATCTGAGGCTTCTAAAGCATTAACTTGCAACTTTTTGAGTTAACGTTTCTTAAGGTTTTAAGGTATTTCTTTTATAAAGCTGATAAAAAATTATAAAAATTAAATCTATATAAACTACAGCTAAAACATACTTACCTTATGGCTAATTCCTTTCAATCCAAGCATTTTTATAATTTTAATTGTCCGAATACTGTTCGCAGTTTGATTTACAAAAAAACTGTAGGTCCCTCCATTTGTGGTAGAATATAAAGACGCACAACGCAAATGGTAGGAGAAGCTCGGCTAAACACTGAGATATATGTATGTATGTATAGCGTAAGTGCAACTATTATTGTTTATATTTAATATATGTAATGATTTGCAGTTTATTATTATTTTTATACCATTTTACTTTCTCTAATCAGGAATAAATCCCAAATTCGGAAATACTGAGCTAATGGATGTCAGTGAAAATTTGCCGGCCCATGACACAGAACCTAACGTTAGTAATTCATTACCTTGTAGTCGCCCGGAAGTTATTATAATTCCAAATAAATTTCAAAAAACGGAAGAAGAAACAGGTCATGCACATATTGATTCTCCTACATCAAGTTCACGTAGTGTTATAGTCAGGGTGAGTTCAATAGCAAAAAAAAACGAAAAGGAGCGAAACAATACACGCCTATCTTTTCATGAGGATATTAAGCGGACGAGCACAGCTATCAGTTTTCCATCGCGTGGAATATATTTTTGCAAACAAATTTCTTCAGTGACACCCTCTTGGAATGTTTTACTTGGACGATGGAAATTAACACTGGATCTGTTTGGGAGAGTTTTTATGGATGACGTAGGAATGGAGCATGGGTCATTACTACCCGAACTACGTGGATTTCCAGTCAAAGAGATACGATTTCGAAGACATATGGAAAAGTTACGCAATGGACAACAACGCGATCTTATATTATGTAAACTGGAACGAAATCGTGAAAATTTGATAATTCAAACATTTAAGGAGTTAAATGCTCAGTTTGGAAGCCAAACAAGACGAATGCAAATGCCTTTGACTTTTAATCGCGTAAAAGTAACTTTCAAAGACGAACCTGGTGAAGGTTCAGGCGTAGCACGTAGTTTTTATACATCAATTGCTGAAGCACTGTTAGCTTCAGCAAGGATCCCTAATTTAGAATCGACTCTTATTGGTGTAAACAGCAAATATGGCGCTCCGTTTTCAAGTATATTACGAAACCGTGGGATGTCAAATCGAGAGCCGCTCACACCGCAAAGACGCGTGACGGGAAACAAACTATTTTGGCGTACCTCCCGCGAGAGAAAACTGTTGAATTATGATGCTAAACCATATATACCAACTTCAAGCAATACAGGTACAAACATTACCAAATATTACTCTATATTTTTCACAACCTAAAAATTATAATTCTCGTTTAGATGTCGTTAAGCAGCAACCCAATACTTATGTTATCCTAGTTGATTCGCATCTGGCTGTTTTCCATCATTACTATTTCCGTGTTCGGGGTTTGGTTACTTAATAATTAGTCCAACTTATTCCCTAAACTCTATAAAATTAAAGTAAACTCGCATACGCGGTTTTTCATTAAATTGATCCGTATATATACAAACATCATATAAAGGGTTTTTCAATAGGGACGCTACAAAAGTTTTTTTTTAAATAAAACAAAAACGGTTTTGGATATCAATGAAATTCTTTAATCCTGCGTAAGTATATTCGATGCCATTATGTATGGAACTCGATTTCTTTTGCATGGCCACCACGGGCACGCTTGCAGAAGTGAAGACGCTGAACCCAATTTTCGACAGTTTGCAAGCATAAATCGGCCGATACTTTTGTAATTTCATGTTCGATATTCGTACGAAGTTCATCAATCGTCGCTGGCTTGTTGGCATAGACCATTGGCTTGACGTAGCCCCACTGGAAATAGTCTAACGGCGTTAAGTCGCACGACCGAGGCGGCCAATTGACTGGGCCATATCAAAAGATAACACGTTGAGACCACATATTGCCCAAGTCTATATCATCCAATTCGGGCAAAAAATATTCGGTTATCATTGAGCGGTAGCGATTCCCATTCACAGTTACGTGCCGGTCTTGATCATCACGGAAGAAGTACGGCTTAATGACGTCGCCGGCCCACAAACCGCACCAAACCGTAATTTTTTCGGGATGCAATGGTAACTCATTGAGTACGTGTGGGTTGCTGTGTGACCAATAACGCATATTTTGCTTATTGAAGAAGCCATTCAGCCAGAAATGAGCCTCATTATAAATTGCACGTAGCGCTCTTAAAGTTGAGGCCACTGACTCCGAATTTCGGTAGTAAATTTTATTAATTTCGACTCGTTGGATCGTATATCTTTCCATGATGAAATGGCAAACCTTACTTAAGAGAAATGTCAAGAGAGCGGGGAAAAATATGGCGTCGTTTGCTGTCCCTATCGATCTACTTTTGTAGCGTTCCTATTGAAACCCCCTTTATATACTATGTGCAGTTTTCATATGATTCTATTATAACAAAATTTAACAGAGTTTATAGTTCGTTTAGAAAATAATGGGAATAATTAGAACTTGTATATTCTGCCTTTTTTACGGTTTCTGTTAACTTAGCAATTGTTTAAATTAAATATATTAATATTCGTCCTTCATTTATATTGTAGTCAATCTATCATTATAAATTCACCGCAAAATAACTAACGCTCCTACAAAAAAAAATCTGTTCTGAATCATATATCAATTAAAATTTATCAATGGTTATGTATGTATCTCTTCCGCATAATGAATTGTAATGTTATTTATTTTCACCCGTGATACATCTAAATTTAATCTATTTGAATATGTCTTCAATACGGTATACAATTTTTTGTAAAGAAAAATGTATGAAGTATTCAAATAGTTAATTATACGAGAGAATGGATGTTGCGGATGTACCACTTTTTCTCAAAATAGCTTGAGTGAAACAAAATGTAACCAACTCATTTTGGATTTTTGTACACCTTCGAAAAGTGGACTAAAGGTTAAAACACCTTTTCATTTTTGATAAAGTTGTAACCAATTATTTTACTCGTCATTGTAGCCTCAACCATGTACATAATGAAAACTACGAAAACATCGGCAAATGTCTTTAAAAATGCAAACAAAATTTTTTGTAAATTTAGATGTTCATATTTTGAGTACCTGTAGTCGCAAAATTTTTGCAGAACATCTTTTTATTAGCTTACTTAAAAATATTATAAAGTGACAGTTGGATCATACATTTTTTTCATCAATTTGGTAAATACATTGACTTCTTTTAAGTAAGTTCCATTAATGCCAAGCAATTTACTTTAATATTAGTGACAAAGGTCAAATTAAAGTAGACTCTAAAGTAGGCAACACCTTTTTTTACAGATATCTCAACGAAAAGTATTTCAAAAAGCACGGATCACATTTTTGCTAGCCGGTTTAGAGTCCTTTTTCATTCAATGGCTGAGGTTCGTTTAGATTGAATCCACCTGAGTGGATTTCGCTTCCTACTCGCTCGTTCAGCTTGGAACCATCTGTGTATACAGCCGTCTGGGTCCAGGTCCACGGCTCCTATCCACTCGTTCCTCTATGGGATTCTTGTGGAAAAATTATTTCTAAAACATAGAAGAGGGGTGGTGTAATCTAGTTTACTTGGTTATCCGCCAGAGTTTCGAGGACATTTGCGTGTCCGGATCTTCTATCTCTCTAAGGCTAGATCGGATTTTGCCTGACTGCACTACAGCTTGCCAGAAATTTTCCATAGAGGTCCACTGGTGGAAGATTTAACATTATTTCCAGAGATTTGGTGTGTGTAGGGGGCAGTGCTCCTATGATAAGCATCGGGGCTGTCCTCTATACCGCTCTAACTTTGCTCTGGGATGAGTATTGCTCAAAACCGGCCACCATACGCCAATTCCATAGAACAGAATGGGTCTTATAACAGCTGTGTACATCAAGTGTACGATGTGTGGCTTTATTCCCCGTTTCTTCCCTACGGTGGTCTTGCGCGCATAGAGGGCATTTATGGCCTTCCAAGAGCGGTCTTCAATATTCTGCTTCCATTAAAGTTTTTTTTATCTATAATGACTCCTAGGTATTTGATCTCGGTTACAAGAGTTAATATTACCCCATTTACATTTCGTAGTTTGAAGGAAGGAATTTTGTATTTGATTTTGATTGTATTAAATATAGTAGTGACTACAGTTGAGCAATTTCAGAGAGTAGTGACTACAGTTGAGGCCTTTCAGAGGTCGATAAGGTTGCCACTGTCCTCATCATGACCATGCCAGCCGCCTTGCAACGGCGAAAATTGTTTGGAGGTGTTGCTGTAAGTCCTGCAGGGACGAAAACGCCGCATTGACCAGACCAGCCGACGTTTATTGATGCGACCATTGCAGTGAACATGCTTTGGTTTTTTATTTTGCTATGAGATCGGGGAAAGGCAGTTCATGCAGAATTTATGCACTCGCACAGCTTCTACTCGTTCTTCCACAGCCGACTTAGTGAAATGTCTAATTTCTAGTGAATGGATTTTAAGGGAAATGAGCGTGAGATAAGCGTTATTGCGGTATGTGATGATATCATCTTTGATGACGACGAGTTCACTTGTGCCACTTGCGCAAATATTCACTTTCCATCTTTGGCTAAACTCCTGATGGAGAATTTTCAAGTTTTTCCATCGATTTGTCAGTGTGATTTGTTCAGCGGGTGGCTCGATTATTGCCATTAACGGGGTGAGGACTAGAGGATCACTCGGATCTTCAGACATCGGGGTTAGAGGTCTTGAGTTAAACACTGCCTAAATGCGAATGAACAATGTCGTGAATTCCTCAAAGGTGAACTTGTGAGATCCCGCAACTTAAATGAAATAGATTTTAAAGCTTTACACTGCGGACTCTTACAATCCGCCCATATTAGGAGCATGAGGGGGTATAAATTGCCATTCTACACCCTGGGCATTTAACTTCTCTCCGAATTTTAATCCGATTTGACTTTTAAAGCCATCGAAATTTTTGTTTAATGTGTTTTGTGCTCCAACAAAGGTTTTGCCGTTGGGGGACATCAATTTTGCGGGTAGAGAGAATTTAACTCTTTCTGGAAGAAGCGCGGCCATGTTTTGAGATTATATTTTTTGTTTGTAGATTGTGCCCGCTTTGCAATGAAAGATGCATTTTTTTATACGTGGTTTCAACCGTGGGATAAAGAATTCTTCTTGCACCATGCGTATCATAAGGGATTTTTCATCATGTAGCAAGGTGGTATGGAGAAATCATAAATTCAAATCACAAAATCGTGATTGTCCGGGTAGTATCATAGGATGTCTTTCATTGTAGCTTACGGTAGCGTGTGCTAAACTTCCCTTAACTCTCATTTTTTCGAGTATTGAGTTTAAAGAAAGCACACTATTTTTTTTGCTAATGGGTTTGTTGGTGGACAAATGGATGTATTTATCCTTAAAGTAACGACGTTGGCCTAGAGTTATTAGTCGAGTTGTTGTGGAGTTGATTTCCTCTTGAGACAATGCACCAATCTTATAAGACTTTTTTTGCATCCGCTCACAAAATGTAGAATGTGCGTAATAACGCGTAAAGCTTTAGCAAAGGAGAAGAATTTGTCCAGAAGAGCATCATTTTCTGTCATATGAAATGTCTGGATTATCCTTTGCGCAAGAGGTGGAGTTTTTATGGGTTCTGACGTTGGCCAACGACTAGGTGATTCACAGAGAAATAACGACTTTCATGCAGTTTCCAAATCATGTCCGCCCGAAAAAACATCGTCACACTTGAGAATTTTTTTACACAATGGTAGTTTGTGGCTTGAGTCTTCAGCCATCTGGTGTAGTGTTCCCATGGCTAAGTAAGGGGCACAATTTACACCGAATGTCACTGTTTTCAACTTAAACTCTCTTATTGGGGGTTCGGGAGTTTTTCGAAAAACTATTCTTTGAAATTGGTAATCGTTTTCATGGACAAGTATTTGGCTATACATTTTTTCAATGTCGCCACTGGAGAGTGGGTCCTGTATAGAGGACGTCATTCAATGAATAACCAGAACTTGAAGTTTTGCATTGAAGCATTGAAAACTACTCTAATCTTTGTTGTCCTACTCTCTGGATGCAGAACAGCGTGATGGGGTAAATAAAACGAGAAATATTTTCCGCTCTTTATTATTTCATGAGGTGTTGTGGGTTCCATATGATTTAGAGTGACGTATTCTTGTAAAAAGTCTGATTACATTTCTTTGATGTCGGGCATTTTTTCAAGACTCCGCTCGATACTTAAAAATGGGTTTAGAGTTTAGAAGCGTGAGTGACCGAGAGGTAAAGATTCGAGAAAATCTTTTTTAAAGGGAAGGCGGACTTCGTATCGACCATCAGCTTTCCGGATTGTGGTCTTCTTCTGAGACTTGAGCAATGTCCACAACATCTTCTTGTTCCCAAAATCGCTTAAGTACATAGGCCACTTAATGAGTCATCGGGAACTGGTTCGACTCGAGTCAAGAACGCTGAGACTTGAGCTTGAACTGGGCTACTCAAAATACATCCGAAGATGGTGTTCTGTGTCAACAAGCTATCGGAGACAGTTTTGACGCCTGTCAGAAATATTTTTGGTGTTAAATCACTGCCTATCACCAAATCGATTTTACCAGGGGTAAAACATGCGGAATCGGCAAGATCTAGTTAGGCGAACTGTGCCCAGTCAACATTCTTAACTGCAAACCCTGGTAGAAATAGGATCAGTTGGGGTAAAACAATGGCATTTGCTTCTATTATAGTCTTTTTATCCGTTGTGCTTAGAGCAAACGTGCGTGGAGTTTTCTACGATTATTCCTCCCATACCGGAAATCTCGAAATTTTCCTTTTTCGTTGGAAGTTTTAATAAATTTTTCACCTTTGAGGAAATAAAGGTTTTTCTGAACCTAGGTCTATTAAAGCCCTCACCATAAACATGCCTCCTAAGTGAACAAGTGGGACCATGGCGGTTGGAAGAAATATTTTTTCTTTACTACTTGTGTGGTGAGAATGTACAAATTCATATTCTTGCTGTCTGGCAGAATTCGAAGTACAGGGTATCTCTTCGGGTTTAGAACTCAGTATCGAATCCTCTGTAAACGTGGCTGTTGTAGTGTGAATTGTCGATTTTTGTGATATTGAGCTTGGGTTTGAGTTTTGAGAGTTGATGTGTAACATTGAATGAGGGGTTTTTTGACAGTCAACACACGTAAAGTTACTTCTACATTCTCTACAATTTTGACAATATCCATTTTCTTTAATAAATTTCAGCCGTTCTTGAACTGAAATCGATTTAAATTTTGGGCATTTTTTGAGTGGGTGTGCGGGTGAAACACTGCACAATTTGCAAGAGTTTACGTATTTTTGATCACTGTAAAATGAACGAGTTTTAATCGGGTTTGGGTTAGAGTTATAGTTTTGAGCTCTCGTCAATTTTCATATCGTGATCTTAGAGCTTCCCAAGCGAGATCGGTACTTTCATCGCTGAGTGGGTATTGTTTAACTATGATTCCAGCTTGGCATTTGGTTTTGTATCGTAAGTGATAAAATTTTTGAGCGCGGGTTAATTTTGGGTGCCTTATGTATACATCGGTAAACATATCTCCTAAGGCTGGCTACTCCTCGTATCCACCATAGAAATCTTGAGAAATGCATGGTAGAACTTGTAAAAATATTCCAGCCGTTTCTGAGTATTTTTCTCGGTTGCCGGGGTTTTTTAGCTCGAGACTGAGTTTTTGGGTTTAAAGAGTTGTAAGGCCTCAGTCGTCTCAGCATTGCAGTTTTGGTAGCTATCGTTACATTTTGAATATTTTTGCTCAACCGATTCACTAACATTTGAGTAGGAGTCTAGAGAAACATGGCCTGTAGCGCGATTCAGTAACTTTTTTAACAGCACTCGAAGTTGCCAAATCAGCTAAACAACAGAAGTAAACAATACTGCTATTCAGTAGCTCTTTTTTTTTACACATACGTTATTGCAAAATCAGCTGTGTTGTTAAGCTAGCGGCATTTAGTTTTATGTTGTTAGACACCCGATAGTTAATTTATTTGTGTAAATTTATAAAATAAAACCGAAATGCCTTTTAAATTGCTGGTTTATCATAAACCGGAGAGCGATATTAAATTATTAAAAACGTATTTGATTTAACCTAAGGTTCTCTATTTAAACCAATGAATGTTAAATATACATATAAATAAGTATACTAGTAAAATAAACGCATTTGCAATATATACAGAATCATTTTATAAACCTTATATATTCACAAAAACTTCAACAGTATCAAAATAAAATTAATATTCAGGTACATAGCTTTGAAGAATTAAAAAATAATTTATTCAAAGTATTCCATTGACAAGCTTTCTGCCACAGAGAGGCCCTCTACATAATTTGTTTCCTATCAATTCCAGCACCCAATCCTCCAGCTGCGTTAAGGGTGGCTGATTTAAGGGCCTGATGCTAGTTAAAGACTGCTGCCTTTTCCGGTCGCGCACTCGGACACTTGTCCTACTTTTTAAATCGTGCCAAACCTATGTTAGAAGAGGAAAGAAGCACTATGAGTTAAACAGGTAGAATTATACATACATATACACAAAGAACGTATGTACGTAGTGGCTATACATGGAATTGTCTTCGCAATATGCACTTGGTTATCTACACAAAGAAGATATTTATTTTCACAAACATTGTTACACATCTGTTAATGAAAGTCATGAATTTGTTTATACACACGCGGTTTAATTGTTCACAATTCCAAGCACAATGCACATTTGCCACCACCGCACAGCTCCTTGTGGGTATATTCAAACACAATGGGGTTATTAATTACCGTGCGCCATTGTTCGGCGGACTTTTCTGCATATCCGATGGCGTTTAGCTTGACAGCTATCTCCTCCCACATATTTTCTAGCTCCATCTTGCCATGGAGTCGATGAAACTTTCTGCTGTCTAGCCCCGGATTCACTTGAAAGAAATCCATTATCCCTTTGCTTCTGGGCTTGTTAAGGCCATTCTGAAAATAGAAAAAGAAAAGTAAATAATCTATTTAATAACTTTAATTAAGTATACTTGCCTTTGGTTTTCTGAATTTGCGCTCCAATGCTCCAACTATTGGCCGGATGAATTGCAATGTTTTATTTTTTTGCATTCCTTTTTGTGTTTTTCGTAAATTTTGACACTTTGTTACCTGAGATGCCACTTTTTGTCAATTAGAATAAATAGGACAAATCAGCTGTTTAGTGTTGTTTAGTATAAGTTAGTGAATCGCACAATCGCTATTGCAAACAGCAAACATTGTTACCTAACAACTCGACATATTGAATTGTTAAGAGTTAGTAAATCGCTCTACAGGTTGCCATATTCATACTCACCGGATATCATGGAGGCTTGTGCTGTTACTCGCCTCTCCTTCTATTACCTGCCCTTTCTGCTAAAGGAATTTACTAGAAATTGCTTCCTTTAACCCATTATACCTTCTCCCGCAATTTAAATAAAGTTTACTCCATCGTTTCTACTTTATACTCCAAATTAAAATTTAAAAATTTATTCATCTTTTTATCTTTGTTGTATGGGTAATTAATTTGATGTCTATTTAACAGTGCTATATAACATAATTTCTAGCTCCGCTCTTAACATACTGTTGGCTCTAGCCGTCGCTCATACATATGCGTATGCATTTATATACACTGTTGAAAATTTCTAATATAGTTTGTGACTATATATTTTTAGCTTAGCTCAGGGAAATCCAATAGGGAGATTATAACGTAAATGCTTAGATCAAAAAAATTAGGCAAGCTACATTAGCTAACATACGCATGCACATACGAAAATGCATTTAAGCTCTGCTGATTATTAGCTGGGCGCTCTCAATCCGCTCTTAGCTTCCAAATATTACAAACAGATTTGGATGGTAAGTTTTTAGCATTTGCCATTCCTCCCGTTCGTATAGCTCAGCTGGACAAATCGAATGTTAAATATGTATGTACCTACATACGTTAATTGTTTAGTGAGTGTTTTGCCTCTGCTATTTTGGTGCACAAAGTTTATGGAGTATTTTCTTTAAAAAAAAAAAATGTCTATGTTACAGGAACTATGATATAACATATCCTTATCCGGAAGAGAAAGCATCATATAGCTTGGATTTAATTTAAATAAAAATTTTTTTTTTTTTTTTTGTTTTAGTTTTATGTTTAAGAGTTGAGTTATGAAAAAAAAATACCATCGCCGAAATATATGCAAATACATATTAAGAAAATTAAATACATTTTTGGAAAAGAAATGACTTACATGGTTCGGGTCCACCGTCCACTGGCTAGCCGTCGTGGGTACGTCGAATTTGTCATGTTGATTATTTTATATTTTATATTCACTCGTGTATATTTGCATATGTATTTAAATATATTTTGAACGGTACATAAATATATATGTATATAGAAAAGACATTTTTTTTTGTTTTTTTTTTTGATGCTTTCACTCCTTACACAAATTATTTATTTTTTTTTTCTTTTTGATGCTTTCACTCTTTAGAAAAAATTTATTTTTGATGTTTTTTTTTTAACTGTATTTATTTTAGTTTTAAACTGAATGTAGCCGGTTGCAACTGCTGTGGTGCTAGTGGCCCAACTCTAATGACACAGTCGCTGTTAGTCAGAGTTAACAGCATTAGAACTTCGACTCCCACACCACAGATAGATTGAGTTGGGCTGCATACATATGTGCAGTCGAAACCAATTTAGCTGAACAACAAAATAATTGAAATTTGTTAATGATGTTTTTTTTTTATTTTTTTTTTTTTTTCTAGAAGTTTTGCTACCATAGATCTTTAGTGTGGAATGTACCTGCTTCTTTTCCATTCATATCTTCCACTAGGTTGTAACAGTGGCCTTTTCTTTCTTAAATGCTCGCC
Organism: Philophylla caesio; assembly: GCA_963971545.1. NCBI lineage: Eukaryota > Metazoa > Arthropoda > Insecta > Diptera > Tephritidae > Philophylla > Philophylla caesio. The sequence continues at coordinate 129,144,959 of OZ020604.1, read as the reverse complement.
TTTACACCTGTTGGTGCCAGTTTGGCATTAAAATAGTTTGCTTGGTTGCTTTGCACAAAATTTCGCCTGGTCACTATATGCCCTACTTCAAAGTTTCTAGCTCTCGACCTTAAGTTATATGAGGCTGTATTTCGCGTATGCGCCTTTTCTAGATTCGCTTCGATGTCATCTCTAATAATTTGAAAATTGTCTGCTGGTGTTAACTTTGCACCGCTATAATTCAGGATATCTAATTTCCGCTGCATTTCATAGTCCTTTTCGTGTGTTACCATGTGTTATCCAAACACTGCGTAAGAAGGTGTATATCCGAGAGATTGGTGAATGCTATTTCGCAATGCACAGTTAATACTGCTGGTAAACACGTCCCACTCTCGTTGGTCTTTACGAATGCAGGTTCTTAAGGCTTCGTTAATGGAGCGATTTACCCTTTCGGAGGCATTCGATTGAGGTTAATACAGGGCTGTGAGTGTATGGGTTATTCCATACTGCTTCAGAAATCTCTGAAAGTCTCCTGACTTGAATTGGCTACCGTTGTCAGTGACTACCGTTTCCGGAGTACCGAAACATTCAAAAACATTTTTTTTAAGTATTATATTATAAGACGCGTTGTAAACCTTTTTAATGGTTTTAAAAAGGTAAATTTTGTAAGGTGGTCTAACACAATTAATAAGCCTATATTGCCCTTTTTTGAGCGAGGGAAAGGTCCGATCAAGTCCGTGTACAACAATTGAAAAGGTCTGTTCGAAACGGTTTGTTTCCCCATTGGTGGTCAAAGACACTGAGTTGGCGCCGTTGACGTTTGACAGCTGTTACATTCTTTGACGTAGTCGCGGATTTGTACTATCATACCTGGCCAATAAAATATTCGCCGCTTTGGCCGTTCGCCGTTTTGGCAATACCGCCATGTGCCGACGTTGGTTGGTCATGAGCCACTTTTATGAGTTGTGGACGCAGTTCAACGGGTACGAATAACTTCCATGCGTCATCATCGACGTTCGCGTCGGCTGTTGTGCACTCGGTTCGGTGATAGAGATAGTTGTCTATTACTTGAAAATCTGGTAAATTCGCGGTTTTATATTTATTTTTCAACTCTTCGAATTCTGCGGAATTAAACGCTTCAGAGTTCAAATCTATTTCTGGCATGATATCGATTTCCAGTTCATGAATTTCTGCTTCCGTTATGTCTTCGTACATTCGCGACAGAGCGTCAGCTACAACATTATCTTTGTCTTTGCGATGTTCTCTTGTGAACTGATAACCCTGCAACTTAATTGCCCACCTGGCTAATCTGCTACTGAGGTCTTTCTGATTCATCAGCCAACGTAAACTTGCATGGTCTGTTACCACCTTGAAGTTGTGACCTTCAATATACATTCTAAATGGCTAAAACTACCGCTAGACACTCGAACACAGTCACTGTTTAATTCCTTGGCTTTATTTAACTTTTTTGACATATGTATATTCTATTGGTCGTTCTTCACCATCGTCGTCAGCCTGGTTTAGACACGCACCTACTCCTACTTGACTTGCGTCGCATAGCAAAATGAAAGGTTTACCGTAATTTGGGTGGATGAGGACGGGAGCAGTCGTTAACTTCCTCTTCAATTCGTCAAAAGCTGCCTGCGCGTATGGATTCCAAGAATATCGTTTTTTCGTTGACAGCAATTCAGTTAAATGGAAAGTGGTCGTCGAATAATCGTTTATGAATCGTCGGTACCATCCTACCACGCCTAAAATTTATTTAAGTTGCCGCACTGTTTTGGGTACTGGGATGTCTTCAATCGCAGCAACTTTTTCTCGATCAAAAGGGATATTTATCTATCGTGCCTTTGGGTTTAAAGCATTATGACGCGAGTATTCATCCGAAATTGTCCAGAAGAAAAATATCTCAAGCGAAACTTTGCGTTTAAAACCAATTCAGTTATTTAACCAACACTCTTTTTCACCTGTCAACGAGTCAACGACATTCCAAGATATGTTCTTGTGTGGAAAATAGTATTAAACCAGCATACATATGCGTATGCATTTATATACACTGTTGAAAATTTCTAATATAGTTTGTGACTATATATTTTTAGCTTAGCTCAGGGAAATCCAATAGGGAGATTATAACGTAAATGCTTAGATCAAAAAAATTAGGCAAGCTACATTAGCTAACATACGCATGCACATACAAAAATGCATTGAAGCTCTGCTGATTATTAGCTGGGCGCTCTCAATCCGCTCTTAGCTTCTAAACATTCCAAACAGATTTAGATGGTAAGTTTTTAGCATTTGCCATTTCTCCCGTTCGTATAGCTCAACTCGACAAATCGAATGTTAAATATGTACATACGTTAATTGTTTACACAGTACAACCCATGATTTGCCAACTCAATTCTGAGAACTGTATGTGAAATTAGACCCAAAAAGAATAATTTCTGCATCATTCGTTTTGTCTTCTTACCTGCCAAAGTAAAGGTATGAATTTCAAAAATTTGTTCGAAATTCATACCTTTACTCAATTGCGAATAAAAGCGAAACGCTTGCATCGATTTTCATGATCTTTGTGTCATTTTGCTCATAAGTTATGTGACTTTGCGAAAAAGTAACTAGACTTGAAACTTATTTCCGTTTTGTATTTTTTATGAATTAAAAAAAAAAATTTTTTTCTTCATGCGCTTATTTTTAACTTGGAAACTGTTGCTTGTATAGGAAAACAATATATGAACAGATTAAGGGAATTGTAATTCTAAATTTTTTAAAATTTATTTCAACTAAATCGGGCTAGTGGCTGTCGAGCTATGTCAAACAACTGGGCCTAAAACGTGATAAATTCCCTATACGATAGTACTAACTTCAAATCGATATTAAAAATATTTTGGCAGGTAAGAAGACAAAACGAATGATGCAGAAATTATTCGTTTTGGGTCTAATTTCACATGAGTTGGCAATCAATGAACTGAAAAATGTTGTACTGTGTTGTTAGTGAGCGTTTTGCCTCTGCTATTTTGGTGTAAAAAGTTTATGGAGTATTTTCTTTAAAAAAAAAAATGTGTACGATACACAATTTCCGCTTATGCTCTATAGACTTGCATTCTATGTTTTTTTTTTTTTTCGTTTTTTTTTTTGTTTTATGTTCAAGAGTTGAGATATATGCAAATACATATTAAGAAAATTAAATACATTTTTGGAAAAGAAATGACTTACTTGGTTCGGGTCCACCGTCCACTGGCCAGCCGTCGGGTGTACATTTGTCATGTTGATTATTTTATATTCACTCGTGTATATTTGCATATGTATTTAAATATATTTTGAACGGTACATAAATATACATATTCTTTTTGATGCTTTCACTCCTTACAAACAATTTTTTTTTGTTGTTTTCTTTTTTAACTGTATTTATATTTTAGTTTTAAACTGAATGTAGCCGGTTGCAACCGCTGTGGTGCTGGTGGGACTCCTTTCTAATTTCCCCTGCTTCCCTCATCAAATTCGTCTATCAAAATACCTTTTTTTTTGTTTTTTTTTTTGAGCGAGCTAGACACCCTCCTTCTTATAACGACCCCTGCCGAATGAATCTCCGCAAAATTTCAAGTGCAAACTAAGGCTCGATTTTAAAGCGGTTCGGATCAGGTGATGCCTCTGTTGTTTACGAACTACTTCTATCTCAGGTCATACGAAAATCCCTGCCTAACCGTTTTAGCTTCCAACCTGTAAGGTCATTGCTCCTGACGGAACCACTAAATCACCCGATTCTTGCAAATCATACATACGTACGCAGTACGCATAAGCCTGTCTCATTTACGTCACGTTCTCGTGTTGATAGGCTCAACTACCGCTCCAATGTTCCGCAACATCTTTCCTAGCAACCAAGGCTATCGCAGGCTGTTGGCAACAAACGAGCCTGTTACTCTCGCTGTTAATAGTACGTTATCCATGTATTGGTGTATCTAGCTGTTGGCCCAACTCTAATGACACAGTCGCTGTTAGTCAGAGTTAACAGCATTAGAACTTCGACTCTCACACAAAATAATTGAAATTTGTTAATGATGTTTTTTTTTTATTTATTTTTTTTTCGAGATGTTTTGCTACCATAGATCTTTAGTGTGGAATGTACCTGCTTCTTTTCCATTCATATCTTCCACTAGGTAGGCCTTTTCTTTCTTAAATGCGCGCCTTTACACCTGTTGGTGCCAGTTTGGCATTAAAATAGTTTGCTTGGTTACTTTGCACAAAATTTCGCCTGGTCACTATCTGCCTACTTCAAAGTTTCTAGCTCTCGACCTTAAGTTATATGAGGCTGTATTTCGCATATGTTCCTTTTCTAGATTCGCTTTGATGTTATCTCTAATAATTTGAAAATTATCTGCTGGTGTTAACTTTGCACCGCTATGATTCAGGAGATCTAATTTCCGTTATGTCTTCGTACATTCGCGACAGAGCGTCAGCTACAACATTATCTTTGTCTTTGCGATGTTCTATTGTGAACTGATAACCCTGCAACTTAATTGCCCACCTGGCTAATCTGCTACTGAGGTCTTTCTGATTCATCAGCCAACGTAAACTTGAATGGCCTGTTACCACCTTGAAGTTGTGACCTTCAATATACATTCTAAATGGCTAAAACTACCGCTAGACACTCGAACACAGTCACTGTTTAATTCCTTGGCTTTATTTAACTTTTTTGACATATGTATATTCTATTGGTCGTTCTTCACCATCGTCGTCAGCCTGGTTTAGACACGCACCTACTCCTACTTGACTTGCGTCGCATAGCAAAATTAAAGGTTTACCGTAATTTGGGTGGATGAGGACGGGAGCAGTCGTTAACTTCCTCTTCAATTCGTCAAAAGCTGCCTGCGCGTATGGATTCCAAGAATATCGTTTTTTCGTTGACAGCAATTCAGTTAAATGGAAAGTGGTCGTCGAATCATCGTTTATGAACCGTCGATACCATCCTACCACGCCTAAAATTTGTTTAAGTTGCCGCACTGTTTTGGGTACTGGGATGTCTTCAATCGCAGCAACTTTTTCTCGATCAAAAAGGATATTTATCTATCGTGACTTTGGATTTAAAGCATTATGACGCGAGTATTCATCCGAAATTGTCCAGAAGAAAAATATCTCAAGCGAAACTTTGCGTTTAAAACCAATTCAATTATTTAACCAACACTCTTTTTCACCTGTCAACGAGTCAACGACATTCCAAGATATGTTCTTGTGTGGAAAATAGTATTAAACCAGCAGAAGAAAAAAAAAACGTTAAGCATCGGTGGCCCCACGTTGGGCGCCATTTCTTTTTATGTAATCAAAACTTACATCATAGACTATACAGTCCACCGAGATTCTTGATGTCTATCCGACCATGTAGGTATAGAGTTTAAGGAGCGTACTCTGCTTTTATTAACCAGCTAAACTTCAGCGAATGTGGAGGGGATCTTGCTCCTACACTGCCTTTTTAATCAGTCACAAAAAAAAGTTTAAGCAGAGAATTTTTTTCGTCGCGTTCAAATCGACCGCAAGTTTGTTAGTTGTTGGCCACCGACGAGCGTTTTCAGAAAAAAAAAATCATGTTTAATATTTCATTGAAATCAACAATTAACACAAAAAAAAAGAAATTGCCTAAGCCATCTGGCTTTACCTGTATTTACAGCGGAAGCTACTAAAGAAGCTATTGCAGGTTGCCATATTCATACTCAGCGGATATCATGGAGGCTTGTGCTGTTACTCGCCTCTCCTTCTATAACCCGCCTTTCCTGCTAAAGGAATTTACTAGAAATTGCTTCCTTTAGCCCATTATACCTTCTCCCGCCTCTCTCTCCATTGTTTCTACTTTATACTCCAAATTAAAATTTAAAAATTTATTCATCTTTTTATCTTTGTTGTATGGGTAATTAATTTGATGTCTATTTAACAGTGCTATATAACATAATTTCTAGCTCCGCTCTTAACATACTGTTGGCTCTAGCCGTCGCTCATACATATGCGTATGCATTTATATACACTGTTGAAAATTTCTAATATAGTTTGTGAATATATATTTTTAGCTTAGCTCAGGGAAATCCAATAGGGAGATTATAACGTTAATGCTTAGATCAAAAAAATTAGGCAAGCTACATTAGCTAACATACGCATGCACATACAAAAATGCATTGAAGCTCTGCTGATTATTAGCTGGGCGCTCTCAATCCGCTCTTAGCTTCTAAACATTCCAAACAGATTTGGATGGTAAGTTTTTAGCATTTGCCATTTCTCCCGTTCGTATAGCTCAACTCGACAAATCGAATGTTAAATATGTACATACGTTAATTGTTTACACAGTACAACCCATGATTTGCCAACTCAATTCTGAGAACTGTATGTGAAATTAGACCCAAAAAGAATAATTTCTGCATCATTCGTTTTGTCTTCTTACCTGCCAAAGTAAAGGTATGAATTTCAAAAATTTGTTCGAAATTCATACCTTTACTCAATTGCGAATAAAAGCGAAACGCTTGCATCGATTTTCATGATCTTCGTGTCATTTTGCTCATAAGTTATGTGACTTTGCGAAAAAGTAACTAGACTTGAAACTTATTTCCGTTTTGTATTTTTTATGAATTAAAAAAATAAATTTTTTTCTTCATGCGCTTATTTTTAACTTGGAAACTGTTGCTTGTATAGGAAAACAATATATGAACAGATTAAGGGAATTGTAATTCTAAATTTTTTAAAATTTATTTCAACTAAATCGGGCTAGTGGCTGTCGAGCTATGTCAAACAACTGGGCCTAAAACGTGATAAATTCCCTATACGATAGTACTAACTTCAAATCGATATTAAAAATATTTTGGCAGGTAAGAAGACAAAACGAATGATGCAGAAATTATTCGTTTTGGGTCTAATTTCACATGAGTTGGCAATCAATGAACTGAAAAATGTTGTACTGTGTTGTTAGTGAGCGTTTTGCCTCTGCTATTTTGGTGTAAAATGTTTATGGAGTATTTTCTTTAAAAAAAAAAAATGTGTACGATACACAATTTCCGCTTATGCTCAATAGACTTGCATTCTGTTTTTTTTTTTTTTTTTTCGTTTTTTTTTTTGTTTTATGTTCAAGAGTTGAGATATATGCAAATACATATTAAGAAAATTAAATACATTTTTGGAAAAGAAATGACTTACTTGGTTCGGGTCCACCGTCCACTGGCCAGCCGTCGGGTGTACATTTGTCATGTTGATTATTTTATATTCACTCGTGTATATTTGCATATGTATTTAAATATATTTTGAACGGTACATAAATATACATATTCTTTTTGATGCTTTCACTCCTTACAAACAATTTTTTTTTGTTGTTTTCTTTTTTAACTGTATTTATATTTTAGTTTTAAACTGAATGTAGCCGGTTGCAACCGCTGTGGTGCTGGTGGGACTCCTTTCTAATTTCCCCTGCTTCCCTCATCAAATTCGTCTATCAAAAATCCTTTTTTTTTGTTTTTTTTTTTTTTGAGCGAGCTAGACACCCTCCTTCTTATAACGACCCCTGCCGAATGAATCTCCGCAAAATTTCAAGTGCAAACTAAGGCTCGATTTTAAAGCGGTTCGGATCAGGTGATGCCTCTGTTGTTTACGAACTACTTCTATCTCAGGTCATACGAAAATCCCTGCCTAACCGTTTTAGCTTCCAACCTGTAAGGTCATTGCTCCTGACGGAACCACTAAATCACCAGATTCTTGCAAATCATACATACGTACGCAGTACGCATAAGCCTGTCTCATTTACGTTACGTTCTCGTTTTGATAGGCTCAACTACCGCTCCAATGTTTCGCAACATCTTTCCTAGCAACCAAGGCTATCGCAGGCTGTTGGCAACAAACGAGCCTGTTACTCTCGCTGTTAATAGTACGTTATCCATGTATTGGTGTATCTAGCTGTTGGCCCAACTCTAATGACACAGTCGCTGTTAGTCAGAGTTAACAGCATTAGAACTTCGACTCTCACACAAAATAATTGAAATTTGTTAATGATGTTTTTTTTTATTTATTTTTTTTTTCGAGATGTTTTGCTACCATAGATCTTTAGTGTGGAATGTACCTGCTTCTTTTCCATTCATATCTTCCACTAGGTAGGCCTTTTCTTTCTTAAATGCGCGCCTTTACACCTGTTGGTGCCAGTTCGGCATTAAAATAGTTTGCTTGGTTACTTTGCACAAAATTTCGCCTGGTCACTATCTGCCTACTTCAAAGTTTCTAGCTCTCGACCTTAAGTTATATGAGGCTGTATTTCGCATATGTTCCTTTTCTAGATTCGCTTTGATGTTATCTCTAATAATTTGAAAATTATCTGCTGGTGTTAACTTTGCACCGCTATGATTCAGGAGATCTAATTTCCGTTATGTCTTCGTACATTCGCGACAGAGCGTCAGCTACAACATTATCTTTGTCTTTGCGATGTTCTATTGTGAACTGATAACCCTGCAACTTAATTGCCCACCTGGCTAATCTGCTACTGAGGTCTTTCTGATTCATCAGCCAACGTAAACTTGAATGGCCTGTTACCACCTTGAAGTTGTGACCTTCAATATACATTCTAAATGGCTAAAACTACCGCTAGACACTCGAACACAGTCACTGTTTAATTCCTTGGCTTTATTTAACTTTTTTGACATATGTATATTCTATTGGTCGTTCTTCACCATCGTCGTCAGCCTGGTTTAGACACGCACCTACTCCTACTTGACTTGCGTCGCATAGCAAAATGAAAGGTTTACCGTAATTTGGGTGGATGAGGACGGGAGCAGTCGTTAACTTCCTCTTCAATTCGTCAAAAGCTGCCTGCGCGTATGGATTCCAAGAATATCGTTTTTTCGTTGACAGCAATTCAGTTAAATGGAAAGTGGTCGTCGAATCATCGTTTATGAACCGTCGATACCATCCTACCACGCCTAAAATTTGTTTAAGTTGCCGCACTGTTTTGGGTACTGGGATGTCTTCAATCGCAGCAACTTTTTCTCGATCAAAAAGGATATTTATCTATCGTGACTTTGGATTTAAAGCATTATGACGCGAGTATTCATCCGAAATTGTCCAGAAGAAAAATATCTCAAGCGAAACTTTGCGTTTAAAACCAATTCAATTATTTAACCAACACTCTTTTTCACCTGTCAACGAGTCAACGACATTCCAAGATATGTTCTTGTGTGGAAAATAGTATTAAACCAGCAGAAGAAAAAAAAAACGTTAAGCATCGGTGGCCCCACGTTGGGCGCCATTTCTTTTTATGTAATCAAAACTTACATCATAGACTATACAGTCCACCGAGATTCTTGATGTCTATCCGACCATGTAGGTATAGAGTTTAAGGAGCGTACTCTGCTTTTATTAACCAGCTAAACTTCAGCGAATGTGGAGGGGATCTTGCTCCTACACTGCCTTTTTAATCAGTCACAAAAAAAAGTTTAAGCAGAGAATTTTTTTCGTCGCGTTCAAATCGACCGCAAGTTTGTTAGTTGTTGGCCACCGACGAGCGTTTTCAGAAAAAAAAAATCATGTTTAATATTTCATTGAAATCAACAATTAACACAAAAAAAAAGAAATTGCCTAAGCCATCTGGCTTTACCTGTATTTACAGCGGAAGCTACTAAAGAAGCTATTGCAGGTTGCCATATTCATACTCAGCGGATATCATGGAGGCTTGTGCTGTTACTCGCCTCTCCTTCTATAACCCGCCTTTCCTGCTAAAGGAATTTACTAGAAATTGCTTCCTTTAGCCCATTATACCTTCTCCCGCCTCTCTCTCCATTGTTTCTACTTTATACTCCAAATTAAAATTTAAAAATTTATTCATCTTTTTATCTTTGTTGTATGGGTAATTAATTTGATGTCTATTTAACAGTGCTATATAACATAATTTCTAGCTCCGCTCTTAACATACTGTTGGCTCTAGCCGTCGCTCATACATATGCGTATGCATTTATATACACTGTTGAAAATTTCTAATATAGTTTGTGAATATATATTTTTAGCTTAGCTCAGGGAAATCCAATAGGGAGATTATAACGTTAATGCTTAGATCAAAAAAATTAGGCAAGCTACATTAGCTAACATACGCATGCACATACAAAAATGCATTGAAGCTCTGCTGATTATTAGCTGGGCGCTCTCAATCCGCTCTTAGCTTCTAAACATTCCAAACAGATTTGGATGGTAAGTTTTTAGCATTTGCCATTTCTCCCGTTCGTATAGCTCAACTCGACAAATCGAATGTTAAATATGTACATACGTTAATTGTTTACACAGTACAACCCATGATTTGCCAACTCAATTCTGAGAACTGTATGTGAAATTAGACCCAAAAAGAATAATTTCTGCATCATTCGTTTTGTCTTCTTACCTGCCAAAGTAAAGGTATGAATTTCAAAAATTTGTTCGAAATTCATACCTTTACTCAATTGCGAATAAAAGCGAAACGCTTGCATCGATTTTCATGATCTTCGTGTCATTTTGCTCATAAGTTATGTGACTTTGCGAAAAAGTAACTAGACTTGAAACTTACTCCGTTTTGTATTTTTTATGAATTAAAAAAATAAATTTTTTTCTTCATGCGCTTATTTTTAACTTGGAAACTGTTGCTTGTATAGGAAAACAATATATGAACAGATTAAGGGAATTGTAATTCTAAATTTTTTAAAATTTATTTCAACTAAATCGGGCTAGTGGCTGTCGAGCTATGTCAAACAACTGGGCCTAAAACGTGATAAATTCCCTATACGATAGTACTAACTTCAAATCGATATTAAAAATATTTTGGCAGGTAAGAAGACAAAACGAATGATGCAGAAATTATTCGTTTTGGGTCTAATTTCACATGAGTTGGCAATCAATGAACTGAAAAATGTTGTACTGTGTTGTTAGTGAGCGTTTTGCCTCTGCTATTTTGGTGTAAAATGTTTATGGAGTATTTTCTTTAAAAAAAAAAAATGTGTACGATACACAATTTCCGCTTATGCTCTATAGACTTGCATTCTGTTTTTTTTTTTTTTTTTTCGTTTTTTTTTTTGTTTTATGTTCAAGAGTTGAGATATATGCAAATACATATTAAGAAAATTAAATACATTTTTGGAAAAGAAATGACTTACTTGGTTCGGGTCCACCGTCCACTGGCCAGCCGTCGGGTGTACATTTGTCATGTTGATTATTTTATATTCACTCGTGTATATTTGCATATGTATTTAAATATATTTTGAACGGTACATAAATATACATATTCTTTTTGATGCTTTCACTCCTTACAAACAATTTTTTTTTGTTGTTTTCTTTTTTAACTGTATTTATATTTTAGTTTTAAACTGAATGTAGCCGGTTGCAACCGCTGTGGTGCTGGTGGGACTCCTTTCTAATTTCCCCTGCTTCCCTCATCAAATTCGTCTATCAAAAATCCTTTTTTTTTGTTTTTTTTTTTTTGAGCGAGCTAGACACCCTCCTTCTTATAACGACCCCTGCCGAATGAATCTCCGCAAAATTTCAAGTGCAAACTAAGGCTCGATTTTAAAGCGGTTCGGATCAGGTGATGCCTCTGTTGTTTACGAACTACTTCTATCTCAGGTCATACGAAAATCCCTGCCTAACCGTTTTAGCTTCCAACCTGTAAGGTCATTGCTCCTGACGGAACCACTAAATCACCCGATTCTTGCAAATCATACATACGTACGCAGTACGCATAAGCCTGTCTCATTTACGTTACGTTCTCGTTTTGATAGGCTCAACTACCGCTCCAATGTTTCGCAACATCTTTCCTAGCAACCAAGGCTATCGCAGGCTGTTGGCAACAAACGAGCCTGTTACTCTCGCTGTTAATAGTACGTTATCCATGTATTGGTGTATCTAGCTGTTGGCCCAACTCTAATGACACAGTCGCTGTTAGTCAGAGTTAACAGCATTAGAACTTCGACTCTCACACAAAATAATTGAAATTTGTTAATGATGTTTTTTTTTAGTGGTATTTCTTTGGGCCAATTTTAGTTTTTGATTGTTTATTTCTTAATTTAGGAGCTTTTTGGCCGTTGAGTTTAAAAGCAAAACTTTGTTTTCTTTCTTCCTCCTACGCGTTTCGACGCATTTTTGCGCCTTCTTCAGGGAGTCTATTTATTTTTACAAAAACCATAAAATTAACAAACATTTTGTATACTTTTCATTACCTTGGACATACCTTTTACTGGTATATCTTTAAATTACATAACGACAAAAAATAATGTACACATAACAAATAAAAACTTAATTTTCGCCTCATCGTCCAGCTGCTCGTCCATTGTTTGTGATTGCTGTTGTGTATGCACAATTTATGTTATCCACATCCTCTTTGAAATTCATTGCGCAATGGATTTGTTGTTGAATTCGAAGTCCTTCTAAAGTCATTCGTTTACTTGCTTTATTTTCTATGTCTAATATTCTTGTGTTGTCAAAGTCCGCTGTATGTTCGCTTTTCGTTAAGTGCTGTGCTAATGCTGTTGTCGTCTTTTTGTTTTTGGCATCTGTCTTATGTTCGTTAATTCGTATGCCTAAAGCTCTTTTTGTTGTCCCAATGTAAATTTTGCTGCAGTCGTCACCTTCTTTTCCATTGCACTTTATCTCGTATATTACGTTGTGTTGTTGCTCCTTGTGAATTTTGTCTTTTGTTTTGGTAAATACTGTATTCAGTGTGCGATGTGGTCTATGTGCAAATCGTATGTTGTTTTGTTGTATGATTTTGCCCATGGTTTTACTGTCCGTTAGCCCTTCTATGTATGTGACTCCTCTAAATATTTTTTGTTGGTCATTGTCTTCTTTTGCTTTCGTCATTTCTTTCGCGCATATTATTCTGTTGGTAGTTGTTGTGATTAGGCTTTGTATTAATGCGTTGGGATATCCGTTGTTGTAGAGAATGTTTCTAATTTTCTCGTTGTTTCTTAACATGAACTCCTGGTCGCTTAAATTATATATTTTGCTAATAAGGTTTATGGCCGTATTTCTTTTTTGAATCCATGGATGGTTAGAGTGGAAATTGATGATTCTACAAGATGCTATGGCTTTAGCATACCAATTCATTTTCAATTTGTTCTTATTTCTATGTATTTCCACATCCAGAAAGGCTAATTTTTCATCTTTCTCTTTTTCAATAGTGAATTGGATTTTTACATGTTGAGCATTAAGTGTGTTCAGAATTTCGTCCACGTCCTTTTTCTTAACTATGGCAAATATATCGTCTACATACTTGTTTATGTATTTTATGTATATGTCTTTTGATTTTAGTTCAAAAATTGCGTCGTCAAGTATTTTGTCCATAACAATGTCCGCTACAGTTGGGGATAAAGGGTTTCCCATTGGCATTCCATACACCTGCTGGTAATACGTTCCGTCATAAATGAAAAAGTTATTATCCCGTAAGCAAAAGTTAAGGGCTGATTGAAATTGTTGTTTAGTTGTTGTCATATGTTTTTCTAAGGTTGGCCACTGTTTCATGATTGTGCGGATTGCCAAATGTATTGGTATGTTGGTAAAAAGGGAAACTATATCAAAAGACACTAGTATCTCATCGTTTTCAATAGTGATCTTTTTTAATTTATCTTTTAATTGGAAAGAGTTTTTAACGTTTAAGTCTTCTGAAACTAAATGTTTTAATTTGTTACCCATGAACTTGGCAAGTTTGTAGCATGGTACATTTATTGAAGATGAGATTGGTCGAAGTGGAGTGTTTTCTTTGTGTATTTTTGGTAGTCCGTATAATCGTGGTGCCGTCGCCGCAGTGCTTGTCAGTTGTTGTTTTAATTTATAGTCAATATTTTTTTGTTTGTAAATTTCACTAACAATTTTGTTGTTTTTCCTTAATAGTTGTTGCGTCGGGTCAATTCTTATCGTTTTATATGTATGTTTGTCACTTAAAAGATTTTTCATTCTCTGGTTGTAATCTTTTTTATACATCATCACAGTTTTGTTGCCTTTGTCTGCGTTCGTGATCACAATTGAATCTCTGTATTTGTGTATGAATTTTTTGGTGTCTTCGTAAATTTTAAGTATAAGTTTCTCTTTTGGGTTGCATTTTAATTTGTTTTTGAATGTATTTATTTTTGTTGCGAAATTGCATCTGGCCGTGTCTTTTGTTCTTTCATCCTCAATCATTTGGATACTTTGTTCTATGTCAGCAATCAAGTGTATGGGTGAAAATGATTTCCTCGTTATTGGTAACGCAAATTTATTTCCTAACGATAATAACCAACGTATCTCTTGTGGAATGTTAATATCGGTTTTATTAATAAACCAATCTTCATTGGTTCTTAACCCAAATTTCTTAAAACTATCTGTGATCTGTTTTTGTATTTTGTTATTTAGATGTTTCTCTGTGATATTTCCAGTTTCTCTTATGTATTGCTCTTGTTTTTGTATTATCGAGTTAAATTCGTTTTCTTCAAGTTTATTTTGCAGATCTCTCTTAATGTGCCAAATGGTTGTCCGAATATTCCTTATTTGTATGTTTGTTTCTTTTATTTCTATATTCTGAATTTTCATCATGAAGTCTTTTTCAATTTTTTGGACTGCTTTCCTTGTTATATCAAGTTTGAAACCATGTATGAACCTGTTTGTCTTACCCATTAAGTGCGGTGGTGTAATACCATAGTCTTTGCACTTGAGTAGAAATTTTAGTCGTTGTTGTTGTTTCGCGAGTTTATGGTTATTTTTGTTGTACTGCTTGATGATATAGCAGGTGTCCTCGTCATATTTTAATCGTATGTGTTGGAAAAAGTGTTTCATTTTGTTGTTTTTATGTTTTTTGTATATGTCGTTTCGGTTTAGCTCTCCGATCAATATTATTAGTGGTATTTCTTTGGGCCAATTTTAGTTTTTGATTGTTTATTTCTTAATTTAGGAGCTTTTTGGCCGTTGAGTTTAAAAGCAAAACTTTGTTTTCTTTCTTCCTCCTACGCGTTTCGACGCATTTTTGCGCCTTCTTCAGGGAGTCTATTTATTTTTACAAAAACCATAAAATTAACAAACATTTTGTATACTTTTCATTACCTTGGACATACCTTTTACTGGTATATCTTTAAATTACATAACGACAAAAAATAATGTACACATAACAAATAAAAACTTAATTTTCGCCTCATCGTCCAGCTGCTCGTCCATTGTTTGTGATTGCTGTTGTGTATGCACAATTTATGTTATCCACATCCTCTTTGAAATTCATTGCGCAATGGATTTGTTGTTGAATTCGAAGTCCTTCTAAAGTCATTCGTTTACTTGCTTTATTTTCTATGTCTAATATTCTTGTGTTGTCAAAGTCCGCTGTATGTTCGCTTTTCGTTAAGTGCTGTGCTAATGCTGTTGTCGTCTTTTTGTTTTTGGCATCTGTCTTATGTTCGTTAATTCGTATGCCTAAAGCTCTTTTTGTTGTCCCAATGTAAATTTTGCTGCAGTCGTCACCTTCTTTTCCATTGCACTTTATCTCGTATATTACGTTGTGTTGTTGCTCCTTGTGAATTTTGTCTTTTGTTTTGGTAAATACTGTATTCAGTGTGCGATGTGGTCTATGTGCAAATCGTATGTTGTTTTGTTGTATGATTTTGCCCATGGTTTTACTGTCCGTTAGCCCTTCTATGTATGTGACTCCTCTAAATATTTTTTGTTGGTCATTGTCTTCTTTTGCTTTCGTCATTTCTTTCGCGCATATTATTCTGTTGGTAGTTGTTGTGATTAGGCTTTGTATTAATGCGTTGGGATATCCGTTGTTGTAGAGAATGTTTCTAATTTTCTCGTTGTTTCTTAACATGAACTCCTGGTCGCTTAAATTATATTATATATGACGGAACGTATTACCAGCAGGTGTATGGAATGCCAATGGGAAACCCTTTATCCCCAACTGTAGCGGACATTGTTATGGACAAAATACTTGACGACGCAATTTTTGAACTAAAATCAAAAGACATATACATAAAATACATAAACAAGTATGTAGACGATATATTTGCCATAGTTAAGAAAAAGGACGTGGACGAAATTCTGAACACACTTAATGCTCAACATGTAAAAATCCAATTCACTATTGAAAAAGAGAAAGATGAAAAATTAGCCTTTCTGGATGTGGAAATACATAGAAATAAGAACAAATTGAAAATGAATTGGTATGCTAAAGCCATAGCATCTTGTAGAATCATCAATTTCCACTCTAACCATCCATGGATTCAAAAAAGAAATACGGCCATAAACCTTATTAGCAAAATATATAATTTAAGCGACCAGGAGTTCATGTTAAGAAACAACGAGAAAATTAGAAACATTCTCTACAACAACGGATATCCCAACGCATTAATACAAAGCCTAATCACAACAACTACCAACAGAATAATATGCGCGAAAGAAATGACGAAAGCAAAAGAAGACAATGACCAACAAAAAATATTTAGAGGAGTCACATACATAGAAGGGCTAACGGACAGTAAAACCATGGGCAAAATCATACAACAAAACAACATACGATTTGCACA
>OZ020604.1:123869196-123913436 GCA_963971545.1 Philophylla caesio | reverse complement strand
TGACGCTGACAAGGGAAATAAAACGGTGGTAATATACAAAGTTGACTACATCAATAAAATAAACAGCCTACAAGAAGACAAAAATACATACAAAACAATAAGAAACGACCCAACAAATAAACTCCAAAGGAAAAACAACAACATTGTTGCCGAACTTCACAAAAACAAATACATATCGACAAGAGAAAAGCATTACCTCACTAGCACAACCTCAACTGCGCCTAGACTTTATGGACTCCCAAAAATCCATAAACCTGATTTTCCTGTGCGCCCGATAGTTTCATCGGTAAGCGTTCCATGCTATAAGCTGTCCAAGTAAGTCGGAAACATCCTGAGGACGCTAGTGTCAGAGGAATATAACATTAAAAATGTATTTAAACTGAAAGACAAATTAGAAAATATTTGTTTACTAGAAGAAGATGTATTGGTGTCCTTCGATGTTGTGTCCTTGTTTACTAACATACCCACAAGCTTAGCATCAAAAATTATAATAAATAAATGGGACAGAATCAAACAAGAAACTCAGATTCCTAAACACAAATTCCAAGAGATCCTAGAATTCTGTATTAAAGATAACAACTATTTCACGTACAACAATAACTTATACACACAAACTTTTGGCATGCCTATGGGCAACCCCCTTTCGCCCACAATAACAGACATTGTCATGGATGATTTACTTGACCATACAATTTTGGAATTAAAAAAACAACAAATTAACATTAAATTTATTGTCAAATACGTGGACGATATATTTGCGATAATTAAACGTAAGGACGTGGAAACGATTCTAAGAACATTAAACGCTTACCATACTAAATTAAAATTTACAAGGGAAATTGAAGAAGATAACAACATCCCCTTTTTAGATGTACGTATTTATAATAGCACTACCAAATTACTCCTCAACTGGTACTCGAAACCATCGTCCTCTGGACGACTAATTAACTACTTGTCTTCACAACCACGAAAATACAAAATCATTACAGCCAAAAACTGTATACACAAAGTACTGACTATAAGCCACCAACAATTCCAAGCCACTAACATAAAGAAAATAAACGACATACTAAAAGCAAACAACTATCCTGACCACCTGGTACGCAACTTAATAGAAGATAAACTATCACAAATAAACAGTCAACAAAATACAACATTAAACAATATACCAACAAATGCAACCAATCAATATTTCAGCGTCACATACATTCCGAAACTAACCGAAAACATCAACAAAAACATAGACAAAGAACACAACGTCAAGTTAGCTTATAAGTCCAATCACACATTATCGCGATTGTTTACAAAAGTTAAAAGTCCAATCCCTA
Source organism: Philophylla caesio (assembly GCA_963971545.1). Lineage (NCBI taxonomy): Eukaryota > Metazoa > Arthropoda > Insecta > Diptera > Tephritidae > Philophylla > Philophylla caesio. The sequence continues at coordinate 123,912,108 of OZ020604.1, read as the reverse complement.
TCCAAAGCAATGTAATATACGAGATCGCTTGTAAAGGTACAAAAGACGAAAACTGCAACAAAGTATACATCGGGACAACAAAAAGAACACTAGGAACTCGCCTAGCGGAACATGAAGCAGATATTAAAAAAAATAAAACACAGTACGGCACTCTCACATCATATCACAACAACCAGGCACACAGCTGATTTCACAGGCGCTAAAATTATAGACAAGGAAAGTAGAGAAAAAACAAGATACACGTTAGAGGCATTAAGAATCATGCAAAAGAGGGACAAGGCAATAAACAAGAAGGAAGACACGGATGACATTGCTGCTGCTTACATCGCTTGCTTATGATTTTGTTTATTTTGTTTATTTAGTTTGACGATGTTTACCAATCTTGTTGGTAGTTATTAACTTATATTTTTAATGTGTTATTTATAAAAATTATAATTTAAGATGTAAGTTAAACAAATTTTCTGTTTTTCGTTTTTTCAATTTTTGTTAAATGTTTGGTGTACTATTTATGTGTGTACATATGTTTTTATTTCATGTAATGCAAATGTTGGAAAATAAAAACAGGACGCCCCTGATGAAGCTAAGAAGATTTAGCGAAACGTTGGGCCGTAAGGTAAAGTAAATTGTTTTTACTTGTACCTATAACATTAGATCAGACCAGCCTACTTATGGAAATATACATATGTATATTTATGTTTATGAAGATATGTATGTATGTAAGTTTGTATGTTATTATTATATTGAATTGTGTTTGTAAATATGTATTTCTTGATACACTACACCTCCTTCCTTAGGAAGAATGGTTATACATTGCGAGGTCAATGTATGAGCATTCTGTTACAGTTAAATATTTTTGTTTTCTATACACTTAAAGATTGTCATTGGACTTAGGTAATACAATTTTTATACGTTTTATTTGTTTAGGAAATAAAATTGAAATTCTTATTATGCTAAGTGGAATACAATTATTTGTTTCTTAAGAATAAACAAGTTTTTATTTGAATTTTCTTTTGTGTATATTTGTCTTTTTGTTCTTATTCTAACAGTTTTAATCTGTTTTTATGAATAATAATTTTCTTATTCTCATTGATTAATGTATAATTATTATTATTATCTGCTTTTATTGCTTTGTAGCGTTTATTCTAACAGGTTTAGTCTGTTCTTGTGAATTATTATTTTCTTATTTTCATTTATTAACGTATAATTATTATTCTTATCTCCTTCTTCTACCTTATAGGGTTTATTCTAACAGTTTTAGTTTGTTTTTGTGAATTATTATTTTCTTATTTTCATTTATTAACGTATAATTATTATTCTTTTCTACTTCTTCTACCTTATAGGGCCCTTTGTATTTACTGTCTAATTTATGACCTGTGTCATCTTTAACTAATACTAAATCTCCTATTTTAATTTCTTTAATTTGTACATTTTTATCATAACTAATTTTCTGTTTTTGCTTAGCTTGATGCACTAATTTTTGTGCTACTTGTAATCTATATTTTACTTCTTTGTCATATGCGTCGTAGTTGTATAGAGGACTAATTGTGTCTTCTTGTAAAAACTCGTAAGTCAGTGGTATTTTTCCAAAACCTAATTCAAAAGGACAGTAACCATGAACCGTTGAAGGTGTTGTATTATAACAATATGAAAAATATTTGATATATTCATCCCAATCTTCTTTACTCTGGATATGTAAGAACGTACAGTTCTATGGCTTCTTTCTACAGTGCCTAACGTTTGGTGATGGTACGGTGTTGAAGTTTTATGCTCGACTTTAAGAAGGTTGCATAACTCGTCAAAAACGTTATTTTTGTATTCAGTTCCCATGTCTGTCATGATTGTTTTCATACGTCCATAAATTAAAATCAAATTATCAAACATAGCTTTTGCTACTGTTATTGCATGTTTGCTTTGTATTGGAATTGCAATTGAATATTTTGTTAATTGGCATACGATAGTAATCGCATATTCATTTCCATGTTTTGATTTTGGAAGTGGGCCAATAGTATCTATTTGTACTATATCAGAAGCTTTAGGTGGTGTTTCTGTAATTGTCATTGGTTCTTTAAGGTGTTTATCTGTCTTGTTTTTGTTACAGTGTATACATTTCTTAATGTATTTACGAATGTCATTTTTCATATTTTTCCAATAAAATTTTTGTCTTATTTTGTTGGTTGTACGATTGATTCCTGGGTGGCCACCTTTAACAGGGTCATCGTGATAATCGTTAAGAATTTTATTAATTTGATCAGCATTTGTCACTTGCATAACCTCCGGAGTTAATGCGATTGTTAAATTTTTGAGAACTTTGATACCTATTTCCTTAAATTCATCTATTCGAGTATATATAAACAATTTGTCTCCTAAGGACAATTGTATTTTTACTATCCCAAATTGCCGGCTTCTTTCATAAGCCTGGTAAAGAATTGTCCTAAGACAATTTTTGCCTCAACAATTAGGTTGCTTGTACTTATTTGGCTACAAATTTTTTTTTCCTTTCTTGAAATATAATTTCGGAGGATTGAAAACGAGCTCGACATGTCTTTTTACTTCATATTTATTAAGCGCTTTATATATTATAGGGTTCTGTTTGTGACCTTTTTTATCTTCATTAAGATTTGTATTGCTGTTTGACTGTTTAGTCGCTGATCTTGTCATTACTCGAAGTATTTTATTTGCTTCGATTGTCATGTCTTTTAGGTCTTTTATGTCTATACGCGATAGTGCGCCTGCGACATAGTTTTCTTTTCCAGCTATGTACTCCACCTCGAATTCATATTCTTCTAAGCATAATCTCATTCTAGTCAACTTTGATGATGGGTTTTTCATTGAGAAAAGGTATGTTAAAGGTCGATGGTCTGCTTTAATAAGGAATTTTCTACCATAAACGCATGGTCGGAAATAAGTAATTGCCCAATGTATTGCGGCTAATTCTTTTTCTATTGTTGATTTATTTACTTCACCTCTAGTGAACGATCTTGAGGCATACGAAATTGGAAGTTGTTTTTCATCGTATTCTTGACTAAGTACTGCATCGCAAGCGAAACCGCTGGCGTCTGTTGTGATACAAAATTGTTTACTAAAATCGGGGTATTGTAGGATATTTGGACTAATAATGCATTTTTTAAATAATTAAATGCTTTTTCACACTCTTCTGTCCAATCGAATGCTACATTCTTTTTACAAAGTCTTGTTAAAATTCTTGAGTGATGTGCGAAATGTGGTATGAATTTTCTATAATAGTTACAGAACGCGACGAATCTTTTTGCTTCGTCGGCATTTTTGGGTGCTGGGTATTTTTGAACTGTTTCAAATTTACTAGGGTCTGGTAAAATTCCTTTACTGGTACATTAATGTCCAAGATATGTTACTTCTTGATTAAAAAATAAACATTTATCAGGGTGTAACTTTAGTTTATATTTTCTACAAGTGGAAAATACGTCTCGTAAATTTTTCATCATATGGTTTTCGGAACATCCTAATACTACTAAGTCATCCATGCATAGGAATGCTTGGGATGGTTTGAGACCTGAGAATGCTAGGGTCATCATTCTTTGAAATGAATTAGGGGCTACTTTTAAACCGTATGGTAGTCTTTTAAAGCGATAAGTACCACCGTCTGCTGTAAATGATGTAAAATCTCTAGATTCTGTGCTTAGTTCAATTTGATGAAATCCAGACATTAAGTCTAAACATGAAAAATATTTTGCTCTTCCTAATTGATCGAGAATATCATCAATTCTTGGTAGTGGGAATTTATCTGCTGTTAGTTTTTTATTTATTGATCTAAAGTCAATTACTAATCTCCATCTTTTATCTGTACTACCTGAAAGTGATTTTTTTGGTACTAGTAGTACTGGGCTATTATACTCTGACATTGATGGTTCTATTATATCATCCTTAATAAGTTTGGTAATGTGTTTATTAATTTCTGTTTTATGTGCTTCTGGTATTCTATAGTTTTTTACATAAACTGGTTCCTCATCTTTCATACGTAGTTTTTGCTTATAAAAATTATTAGTAGTTATGGGCTCTGTTTCTAAGGAAAAAATATCAATATATTCTGAACATAGTGTATTAAGTTGTTGGCTAACGAATGGTGGGAAATTCTTTTTCAATTTCTCTAGTTTTCTGTTATTATTTTCGTTGTTCGTGTAAGTACTTTTCAGAATTGTGTAGTCATTTAGGGTTTCTGTTTTTATATCATCATTTTGAATTATTGCGTTTTTATCTGTTGTATTTATTATTTTTATGAATGTTTGATTTTTATTCGCAATTGTATTTGCAAGAAAAATACCATGATAAAGTTCTTGATGTGGTATAAAGATTTCAGTGTTATCAGTTTTTACATAAACTTGTCGTATTACTTCGGATCTAGCGGGTATTGATTTTGTAGTTACAGTTGGTCTGTTTGTCATTGTGAAAGCTAAATCTTCATGGTAATCATTTGGTCTGAGAATTAAAAAATCTTTATGTCTGTGATAGTCTAATATACAATTATATTTTTTAATAAAGCCTAGTCCTATAATGCCGTCGCATGGAATTGGAAAATTGTCTTCTACTACGTGAAATTTGTGTCGAATTAATATATTATCACCTACTAAATCTGTATTAACTATTCCTAGTGTATTTATTATTTCTTGACCAATACCTTTTAAATCTGTTATTTGTGAACTATTGATAATAATGTTCGTATCAATTTGATTCTTTTTAATAAGTGATAAATCTGCTCCTGTGTCTACCAGGAATGTTTAAAATGAGTTGCTTAATGTTGTTCTACAAGATATGTAGCTATTTAGATGAAGGTTGAGTAAGCCTACTCTTCTTTTTGCACTATTTATTACTGTCGAAGTGGAGTTTGCTGGTTTTCCGTATGTTGACTTTCTTGTTGGTCTACGTTACGTACATTGTTACTATTGTTTTTGTTATTTGGTCTAGTTTGGTTATTATAACTCCTATTTTGTCTTTGTTGATTATTGTTTTGTCGGTAGTTATTATTATGATTATTGCTATTGCCGCTTGGGAATGTTCTGTAATTTCTACCTTGATAACTTCTGCGGAAGTTACCACGATAATTTCCTTGCTGGCGAAGTTGTAATACTGAGTTAGGGTTACCTGTAACTTCAGTACAACTGTTTGTAAATTTTGATATTGCCTCGTTTATCGAAGTGAACGTTCCTAGTTGCATTATCATTTTAACTTTTTCATTTGAGCAATTTTTACACATCGATTTTACAGCTTATTGTGTAGCATACTTTGTTGCTAGCTCGGAGGTCAGGCCATCGGAGATTTATGTTCCTTCTAAAGATTTTGTCAATTTTTCAATTTCATTTGTATATTGGTTGGCTGCCTTACTTCTTTGTTGTATATTCAGAAGTTTTGCCGATAATACTTCTACCGATTGACCTTTAATGCTGGTTTTTAGTTTTAGTTGTATTGCTTGTAAAGATTTTTCATTACTGATTAAATTCCTAGCTGTACCTTTCAACTTTGTCTTAACCATAGAAATTGCAATGGCTTCATGACTATCCATGATTTGTTCAAGAATATCAAGAGCGTCCAAAAACCTGGGTAGGTTTTCTGGTCTACCGTCAAACTCGGGTAGAATTGACGATGCCGTCTTAATAAATTCCACCGTTGTTTGTGCCTTTTAAATTTTGTTGTTTGGAAATTCGTATTTTCTATTTCGTTTTCAGACTGTTCTTCTTCCACAAGTAACTGTTCGAAGGCAATGGTAATTTCTTGTTCGTATTTAGTTGGTACTATGAATTCTACATTGTATCTTGTTAGTGAGCAAACTAACTTGTCTCTAGTATATGCAAATATTTGATAAGCTTCTTATTGATGAATCTTAGTAAGTTTGCTATTTAACTCCTTAATTTTTTTTCCTACTCTATTATAAGATAATAATATTATTACCAAATTTTTAGTTACTGTTTCCTTTTTTATTCTAATATTTTTGTTTATACATTTATAAGATTTTTCTGTATATATTTGTTCTTCTAATAAAGTTTTATTTATTTCTTCCAATTAATTATTACCCATTTAGTTATATTAATTACTTCCATTTGGTTTTTTATAATTTCTTCTTTTCTAATTTAACTATTTATACTTTATCTAATCCATCAGCACGACTTAAATATTTTTTCTTTATTAATTTGTTGTGCATGGAATATAATATGCAAGTGCATATTGTCAACAAAATTAGCAGTGTTTTTGTTATCTCTAAGGATTCTTTTTGATAAACTATTTCAATTTGGTTTACTACGTTAGCTTTCGGGTCTTTAATCTTGGAGTTTTCTCCACCCATTGTTAAAAATTTTTTTTTTATTTTTTTATTATTAAAATTAAAAAAGGCAAGAATTTTTCAATTCTTGCCCATTAATAGGCAGCCGTGAGGTTGCCAAAATATTGAAAAGTATTAATTAATTATGCCTTATTTCCCTGATTTCGTCTTTGAGGTCTAGAACTGCTGCAATCGATGTCTCCAGTGTAATGTTTTTGTATATTTCTGCTATGCGCTTCCTTTGCTGAAATTTCCTCCCTCCTCTTTTCCTTTTGAGGGGCTTGGCAATAGGTATTTTTGAGGTGTATTCTTTCTTGTTGGTGTTGCGCTTCCTGTACTCTTCAATAGTAATCGGCTTTGGTCCAATTTGATGCTCCGTTGTGGTCGGTTTTTCAGAGTTTAGGATAAAGAAATTTGTCCATTTCTTTAAAATTTTTTCACAATTTTCTGCACTCATTTTTTTTTTTTTTTTTTTTTTTTACTTGCCAATATTGAAGGCAAGGCGCGTATGATCCAGGATTAAGGCAGCTTGCCAATGGTAAGCAAGTTGCCGATGTCCTGAAGGATTTGAAGTTAATTTAACGGGCAGGCTCAGCTTATTATAGCAGCTTGCCAATGGTAAGCAAGTTGCCGATTTTGAGCTGGCAGGTTCGCCATGTAAAATGAAAGATTGTTGATGTGTTCGGTGTGTGTCAATCAATTGTTCTTTATTCAATTATTGAGTTCTATTTATACTAATAACTTGTTATGTACTTTCTTATTTACTAATGCTTACATATGTACGGCCAAATGCATACATAAGAATATTGGCTCGTACGCGAAGAATGCTGAGTGCAGCAAGAAACTTGTGTGTATGTTTGTATACGCTTGCACTCAAATGCAAGTCGCTATTTGTTTACGTAATGAAAAGCGACTCGATCAATGAACCGATTTTTGGTTTGTCGCGCGTGTTGTATTTTGATACATTTGTAAATATGTATATTTATGTTTATGTAGATATATATGTCTGTAAGTTTGTATGTTATTATTATATTGAATTGTGTTTGTAAATATGTATTTCTTGATACACTACACCAAGCACCAGAGCAAAGGGAAGACTACACCGCCCTGAAGACAACTCTTATTTACTCCGCACTTTAGGTATTGATCCCCTTCTGCCTGAATCCTTATAATCCGCCGCGCCAGCATTGAACGAATTCAGTGGTGGCATTGTCAAAAGCACTCTCAATGTCTACAAAATGCCCAAGGCGAACTATTTCCTATCAACGACCTCGCCAACTCTGGCAACCAGGTTTTTCAAAGCCGTCTCACAGGATTTCCCGCCTGATAGGCATGTTTATGCAAAGACAGAGGATGTGATGACAGCGCCTCCCTACGAATACGTAGCTGTACTAATCGTTTCAGACATTTTAGCATGAATGATGTCATGCTAATAGGTATGTAGCTTCTGGGGCTAGCGTAGTCGTCCTTGCCAACCTTTGGTATGAAGGCGACATTTACCAGCCTCCAAGATTGTGGTATATAAGCAAGTGCGAGCGACGCTATGGAAATATTTTTCAAGGTCGCCAACACGAGCTAGACACCTTCTTTTAGTACAATAGGTGCAATGACATCCGGACCGGGCGATTTGAAACTGTCAAAAGACTCAATAGCATATCTTATGGCATCTTCCCTCGCCACAGCTCTGGCAACAAACCAGTCATACCTTGTCGCGGTGGTTCTCGCATTCCCTCTCTCTCTTGTCGAAGAAGAAGAAGGCCTACACATCACCTGATTTCCAGGAAAGTGAGTCTTTAAAAGAAGAGAGTAAGTCTTCGTCCTGGTCTCTGTGAAAGATCCATCAGGCTTCTTGAGTGAACCCAGCTTCACGGTTTGGTCCTTTTTCAGACTAGCTGTTTCACCCAAGGTTTCAATCCCGCTGCAGTATTATTTAAAAGAGTCCCTTTTCGCAGAGCGAATTAGCCTGTTATACTCTCTTTGCGTGCACGATATTGTTTTTAGTCCATTTCAAGATTAGTTTTGAGGGCCCGGTTAAGATATTTTCTCGATTCAACTTTCATTTCGCAACTGCTTGTTCCACCAGAAAACAGGCGTTTGGTGTAGAAGTGTTCGAGTCGGACAGGCCTTATCCAAACTATCACGTAGGGCAGTCGTTAAGAAATCCACTGCCTCATCAAAGGCATGAGTGGATCGTATTCTAGGTGGCGCCGAGATCTGATTCCCAAGCTCCTCCCTAAAAGACCACCAGTCCGATTTTTTCAAGCTTCGTACTGGCGCAGAGCACATAGCAACCTCGCCAAGTTGAAACTGGATATATCTGTGGTCCGAAAGCAAGTCTTCACTCAGGACCCTCTAGTTTAGGACTGACCACCCCAACCGAGAGTTAGAAAGAGGAAGTTCAATCACCTCCGGTCTCCTGGGCGTGAAAAATGTTGGCTTAGAGCCCTCATTCAAGATGGTGGGCTGAGCAGAATATACTCGAAAAGCCGATCTCCCCTCGCGGTGCATTTGCTGCTGCCCCAGATTTTATTCTGGGCAGTAGCATCGCAACAGAGGATCAATCCGACGTTTCGGTTTTCGCAATACTCCACAAGACTGGCCGCTTTTCCCGGAGGTGGCGGCAGCAGAGAGTCATATGGAAAGTACGGGGATGCAATAATGAAATGTTTCCACCCATTTTTGCACTTGAAGCTCAGCCTCGCTGCCACCAAGTCCTGAGAGCAGAACTGTACAAGCTTAGTTACAGCAAAGTGAGTAGACACTATAAGCTTTCGTCATATATGATGTTGGCACCACGTAAGTCACTTAGTTCACAGGGTTTTTGTTTGAAAACTCAGACCTCCTAAATGACTGTTATCAACCATTACAAATTTACTTGAATTTACCACCCATGTTTCAAATGGGTTTAGGGAATACATTGATACTGATGTTATATATACCGATTTCAGTAAAGCATTTGACAAAGTATGTCACTCTTTACTCATCCGTAAACTAGATCTGCTTGGTTTTCAACCGGGTATCCTCTGTTGGATGTCTTCTTATCTCTCCGGTAGGACGCAAAAGGTAGTTTTTAAAAATTTTTATTCCGAGATCATCGATGTTTCCTCGGGAGCTCCTTAGGGCAGGCACCTCGGACCGATTCTGTTCCTGCTATTCATAAACGACATTTCTACAGTAGTAAAGTATTCTAAAATATTGATGTACGCGGATGATGTTAAACTTTTTAAGACTTATGCCCCGGCTGAAGAAAGATCCTTGCTGCAGCAAGATTTGGACAGCATAGTCAATTGGTGCAGCATTAATTATATGCCGCTTAACCTTAACAAATGAAAATTCATGTGCTTTTCTCGACGAACCATTCAGCCGGCCTCCTGCAAAATAAATAACTACGTCCTAGGACATGTGAACAGTTTTGTTGACCTGGGTGTTGGTATGGATTGTAAACTCAATTTTAATTTTCATATTAGTTCCACAGTTAATAAAGCAAGGGGTGTGCTGGCTTTTGTAAAGCGTTGGTCAAAGGAATTCCGCGACCCGTATATAACTAAAACACTTTTTACTTCATTGGTAAGACCAATACTGGAGTATGGTTCCATAGTTTGGAATCCTCGTTATCAGATCCACTCAGACCTACTAGAGTCAATACAAAAACAATTCTTACTTTTTGCTTTGAGAAATCTTCGATGGGATTCGCCATACAATCTGCCCCCTTACCCTAGTCGTTTGAAACTTATTAATCTTCCTACTCTTTCGAGTCGCAGAGAAATGTTAGGTATAATATTTCTGTTAAAATTAGTCAATGGATGGATCTCAAGTCCATTTCTTCTAGAGCAAATTAATTTTAATGTACCCTCCCGTGCAACGAGAAACTTTAAACCACTTTTCTTGAAACTAAGCAGAACTGACTTTGAGTTGAATGAACCGTTTCGGGGTTTATGCCGAGACTTTAAAAATCATTCCAGCACCTTTGATGTATCGGACTCACTTTTTATAATTAAAAGAACTGTTCTATCCTCATTAATAACAGCTAACGATCCACAGCCTTGAGCTAATCCCAGTTTGCTTGGGAGAAGCATTTCACCATAATGGTTTCATCCCTCTCCTCATATCCACGGGCATTAGCTGCCTTTCACGGTCTCAAAATAAGTTGACCGGGCCCCAGACCTCCTGATGTACTTGGGAGGTTTTCTTTCTGCAAGGGCATGGCAGGGGCGGTTTTGCCTCGACCAACCCCCGCGACACTACCTCCCTTGTTTTTAGGCGAGGGGTTCGTGGCGCTCGAGGTCTGTCTGGCTGATACCGCCCTCTTCCGGCGCTGTGCTTAATTCGCCACAAGATCAGAATTGGGCAACGGCGCACCAGCATTCCCCGCACGATGCCTCTAAGAGACATTGAGGCAAGCACTGGTGGGTGTCGCCGCAGTTTTCCTTTTCTTGCAGCGTCCGCCAGCTGATTTGGAAGTCGTTGCATCCACGAATGTCCCACTGGCTGCTGCAGTAAGCTCCATAGACCTGGGCCGCTTGCTAGATGCAGCAACAGGAGTCTGACTGGCCACACAAGAGGGTTCCCCTGCCCGCGTTTCGCTGTTATCCTCCTTCTCCTCCTCTTCTGGGTTTTTGAAAGAGAACCCACTCCGTCATTGGAGGGTCGTTGACAGCGAGCTCCTCCCCGACACGCATCCCCTACAAGAGGTGGGTCCCCTTCCGACTCTGAAGAAGAAAGGATTGGTACTACCTCTCCACTCTCCTCCAGGATGCGCTCCTAGTCTATGACACAGGAGACTTTAGCAATGGTTGGGGCCTCCAGAATCTGTGCCACTGCCGCAACTGCGGGTGGATTTCCACATGCGTGGGTACCACCTGGAGTGTCACAATCCTTTAGTTGGTTATTTTAGAGGGAATTTTTGCATCGCACCATAACTCATTCGTGCTACCTGGAATTTTTAGTAGATTAAATATTAGTGATGGTGTGTTACCTCTGAGTAATTCCTGAAGTTTACGATCGGGTTTCTGCGCCTTGGCTATTTCGTCGTAATCGATCGGGGATTTATTTTCGAAAATTCTTGAAAGAAGGTCTGGTAGGTGATAGATAGTGCCATTTATGTGTCGTTAATCCGTAGTAAACTGACTTATAAAATCTAGTTGTCGCCGTTGGCGGGGCGAAGCTTTATCGCTGCTCTGTTTAAACGCAAATATAAGTTGCTTTGGGTCGGTCAAGATGTGAAATGTCCGGCCTTCTGGCATATATTTAAAATGCTTAATGGCTTTAAAGACAGCGAGGAGCTCCCTGTCATACGTGCTGCACTTTTGTTCTGCAGTTGTCAGCGTCTTTGAATAATAACCGAGGGGCTGTGGGCCCTTTTCGGTTAGGAGATTTAGTAAAGCTCCAACTGCACCGTCCGACGCGTCGGTGGCCAAAAACAAAACAGCTGTTTGACGTGGGTGTGCAATAATGGCAGTATTTGCTAGTTTTTCGAAAGCGGCTGTTTGCTCGTCACTCCATTTTAGCGGCGTTTTGTCATTTCGCTTAAACCTTGGGGACAGTGCTGTTAGTATTCCTTGATAAGTGATTGCACGTGGCAGAAACTTGCGGTAGAAGGTTACTGTAGCTAAAAAGTTTTTAAGTTGGTGTGCGTCTAGCGGCCGTTCGAATTTGGAAATTGCTTCAACTCGTTCAGGCAAGGGTTGAATACCACTTCGCGTGACTAGTTGACCCAGAAACTTTATTTGTTTCACAAAATACTCACATTTGGCCGAATTGATTGTTAAGGCGTACTTCCTTAGTCGTTCGAAGACTAAACGCTAGTAGCTCTGATGCTCTTCTTGGTTAGTTGATGCGATGAGTATATCGATGTCAGCAAACGTGAACTGCAAATAACGCAGGGCTGCATGAATAAGTCTCTGAAACGACTGAGCGGCATTTCGTAGTCCAATTGGCATATACAAATATTAAAATAGGCCGAAGGGAGTAGTGATGGCGGAAATTTGTTTTGTAGTTTTGCTGGGTCGAGCCGTCGTGGGCAGGAGAAAACCGGCTCGCCAAATGTTTCTATTCTACGCTGCGCTGCAAACGCGCTTTTCCGTTCGGATGATAAACGAGTAATGTCGTGGAACTCGGTTAACAGATTGGCACAATTCGAAGCGCTGTTAAAGGATCTAATGGTGATTGCGCCTACCTTCTGCATGCTGCACGGCATGTATATCTTTGTAAGGCTGTCAATTAGTTTGTTATTTCTAGGGTCAATAAGTAATCCATTCGAAACATCTTCTTAGGCCGAGGTCGGGGCTAAGATGTCGTTCACCGAACGTTGCGATTGTCGTACCATTTGCGGCATACAGTTTTACAGAGGACGGTATCGTCGTACGGGTATAATGCAGTGGTAGAACGGAGATATCCGCTCCCGAGTTGATTAAAAAAGGAATAGCAGATTTCCGGTCCGGTTGATTGTGAGGCGGTTAACGCTGGTGTTCACCGGACAATTTGCGCCAGCGACCGCTGCTGGGTTTGTAGTGTTTTCAGGGTGATCTACAATTTTTGCTGGCAGATCCAAACTTTCGGTGATACCAGCACTCGTCGAAGTTAGCGATTGGGCTATCTCTGCGGCTTTCGCGAGACTGTTGCCGAATCTGGGTCTGGAGCCTTTTCTGTATGTGCTGCGGTGAGTGCGCAATCTGTCAAAGCGTTGGGCTAGCACTTTGCAATTCACTGTGCTCTGAGTTATTTAACGATTTTTCTCCAAACGCGGGTGATGTAGGTGCAGGGCGGCCTCTTTTTTCGGCCATGCTGCTGTTCACCTGTAGACTACTCGTATCGACGATGGCGTCTGCAATTTTTAGATATTCCTCTGGTGGGCCTGAACACGCGGCTACGGCGGCTTGAGTGTAAACTCGTAAACTTTTTGCCCACAGGTTTTCCACTGCTGATTCTCTCATTGTGTCGCCGACTAATCGCATCATTTCCGTAAATAGTAGACTTGGCGTTTGATCACCTAACTGGGTTTCGTTAACCACTTGATTTAGACGTCACTGTTGACTGTCGGTGCAGAAAGTTATTAATCGCTGTTCAACAAAATCATATCGAGGCTGGTCATGTACATTGCCTAACGTGGCTAAGAAGTCCTGTAGCATGCGTGGGCCAAGTGCTGCCATCACCGTGTGGAATTTTTGGGTGTCGGTTTTTATACTAATGGCGGAAAACCAATAGTCGAGGCTTATAAACCACCCATCGATTTTCCTGCGAACAATAGTTGACATATCGATTTTAGCGGCCACGGCATTAACATCTGAAAGTGCTGCGGGTGATTATGCTGTGACAGTAGGGGTTTTCGGAGCTTCTTCCTTCGTTGGTATTTGCGCTGGTGTATACGATAAGTCCTTAGTTGCTATACTCGCTGTTTTTTTATGTTTGTTTGTTTTTCTTGCTTGACTTTAAGGTTACAGTTCTTAGTAACTGTCGATGCACGTGTTTTTTCTCAAGTCAGGGTCAACACCTTGTAGTCTTTAGGGTGAAATCAAAGTCGTATGTCTTTTCGCTGTCGGACGTGAATGAGAATTGAAATTACCGCTTGCCTGTGCTCTTCTTAACTTCGAGCTGGTTATTTCCAACGAATGGAATGCACATAAAAGCAATAGCAATGTTACAAACGCAAAGTTCTCTCATTGTCGTTTATTAAATTGTAAAATAGTACATAATAAGTAAAACTAAAATAATTCTTACAGTGGCCAAAGAAGAATAATTCTAACTAAAATATAATTCATGAAAGTTCTTGTTGTGATGCTGAAGACACCACCTATATATATATGGTTGTTGAGTCATAAAATAAAACTCGTGTTGTTCGGTTAACGTTCAATCCAAAAAGAAAGAATAGATTAATATCCAATTTTTCTTTTACAAAACTAAAACGGAGGAAAAAGTAACCAAAAGCAAGTGTCAAAACTAACCATGTGAATGGTTGCATCCAGCATTAAAAAACTTTAAGATGTCGTGTTGCCACATACTATATATATTTTATTTTATTATCGTAATCGCGATATTTAAATAAAAAAACTGTTAATCAAAAACTTTTTTCCCTAAATTTCAACCCGCACTAATTATAAGTTGCGATATGTAAACATGCGAGTGTTTCAATATTGCAGTGCTAGGAGATGGACTGAGCGGCTTATTTGTTAATAGTGCGTGTGTGCGTTAATGCTTCTAGTGTTCCTTAGTTATATATATTCATTTAAACATGAACTGTGTTAGAATTTAACTAATTTTAAATTTAAACCGCTTTAACACTTGAGGTTATGAATATATTATTTTTCACTTTAACAACTTCTTTTATGCGCTCATTAAACACCTTTTTGTTTCGTAAACGTTATAATGGCCCCTATTATGAGTTGCATTCGATCTTCGATATTCGCTGGTTATCGAACATCGAAGATCGAATGTCAAATTCGTATTGTGAGCAGTGCAACCATGTCGAAATTTTCGCTGAGCATCGAATGTTGAGTCGAACAGAATTTTTCTTTCGACAGAAAGGGGAGCATTCGAAATTTTGTGAAACTGTAAGTTTTTCGAGCTTATTTATTGCTTTATGGTAAAAAAATAATAATATGATATCATTTTTGTTAATTGTATGCAGGTCGAAAGTCGTAAGTACCAAACAGCAGTTAGAAAAACTAGTTGCATTGGTGGAAGAAAATCCACAATTTGCTAAAGGGATTTGCACAAAAGTACAGGCGGCAAAAGTACAGGCTGTGCAAGCCCAAGCATGCTTTCATTCCCAATACTGAGCTGATACGAACCCTGAGCAGAAAATCGTAAAGTTTTTGCCAATTTTAGTATATTGGGAATATATTTCGATCGGGTGCATCGCTGCAGCATCTTTTCTGTAGTGGACAGCAAGTCTACAAACGCCGCTTTCGACAAACGGAAGTTTTTTATAAATCTGCAAACAAAACTTAAATGTTGTACATGCCGAAACCTCTAAGAAATAGCATTAAACTTACGTGGTAGAATCCATTTCCAAAGGGTTGGAAGCGTCCCTTAGCTTCTTCCTATTTCTGGCTAATTCCAGCAAACTTTCATCCTCCTCTGAAGAATTGTTAAGCCACAACTCAGTCGTAGTCATATAGACAAATCCTAGCGTTTTTTTTGCCAAAAAAACCACGCCGCCAATGGCTTTATCAAACACCGTCATTGGTGTCTCATTTGCAAGTGCCGTAAAGTCAGGCCTAGTAACTCCTGCACATACAATAACTGCACCTCAAGTTGCGCCACAAGAACAGGAGCCCCACGCCCAATACGGTAGTCAATCCAATATCGAAGCCATGATAGCATCGATGCAACAAATCATGATGAATTTCATAACTTACATGCAAAACACAATGCAAGATCTCATGCGAAATCAAAACACCCTGCTCAAACTGCTTGCTACTCAACAAAAAAAATAATGACCTCAACTAAAATAGCCCTCTGGAATGCAAACGGCATTCCTCGCCACAAACTAGAGCTGTCAAAATTCCTTAACGACAAGGAAATTGACGTTATGCTCCTTGCTGAAACGCACCTAACTAACAAATATAATTTCAATATTTCGGGATATACTTTTTACTGCACGAATCATCCAGATGGAAAGGCGCATGGCGGAACTGGTATTTTAGTCCGAAATCGCATTAAACACCATCCCTAGATTGGAATTTCCAAGAACTATCTGCAAGCAACATCAATATGCCTACAAACAAAGCAAGGAGATATTACACTGTCCGCGGTTTATTGCCCCCCACGTTTTACGATAACAGAAAAACAATTTATGGATTTCTTCAGTTAGCTGGGAGAGCGCTTCATTGCTGCAGGCGATTATAATGCGAAGCAACCTCACTGGGGCTCACGCTTGTCCAACTCTAAAGGCAAGCAATTATATAACGCGCTTATATGTAAAAGAAACAAACTTGATTACGCTTCTCCTGGAAAGCCCACATATTGGCCTTCAGATCCGCAAAAGCTGCCAGATTTGATTGACTTCGCGGTGACAAGAAAAATTCCTCGTAGTCTTATTAGTACAGAATCAAGTGCAGACCTCTCTTCAGACCACTCACCTGTACTCTTCACCTTGTGGCATCGGCCGCATGAAAAAGATTCACTCTACATGCTCACGACAAAGGCTACAAACTGGTTGAAGTATAAAAAATATATCAGTGCGCATATATAACTCCACCCAATTTTAGATACACCTGACGACATTGAAAACTCCGTAGCAACTTTTGAATCTACAATCAGAGCTGCCGCTAGCATTTCCACTCCAAAGCAAGGTTATATGGGAAACAAAAAACATTATCCGACCAACAGAAAAATTGAAATGCTGCTATTAGAAAAGCGACGCCTACGACGGATATGGCAGACTCATAGGTCACCTGCTTCTAAACAACTGTTGAAGGCGGCTACATATGCGCTAACGAGAGCCCTCAAGAGCGAGGAACAGCACGCACAGTACCGGTACATTCAAAAGCTTTCTCTGACTAGCACAAAGTACCCGCTGTGGAAAGCACATAAAAACTTAAGTGGCCCAATGAAGACTGAAATGCCAGTACGGGACAACAATGGTAATTGGGCTCGGAGTGACGCGGAAAAAGCAAACACCTTTGCTGCTCATCTACAAAATGTTTTCAGACCAAACTCAGCAACCAATGGGTTTACACTACCACCCATACCCAAAGTATCGGAATCTGAGCCACTGAAATTTGCACCTGAAGAAATTTCAATAGTAATTAAGGAACAGTTGAAACCAAATAAGGCCCCTGGGCACGACTTGATTACTCCAAAAATGATTATTGAGCTACCAAATTGTGCTGTACTTTGCATCTGTATGTTATTTAATGCAATTACTAAACATTGCTATTTCCCTCAACAATGGAAAAAGTCAACTATTGTAATGATACCAAAGCCCGGAAAAGACAAAACACAACCATCCTCCTATAGACCTATCAGTCTGCTACCGTGCATATCGAAATTATTCGAAAGACTTCTTATGCTGCGCATTTACCCACATCTTTAAGCCCACAGCATAATACCATCCCACCAATTTGGCTTCAGGGAGAAACATGGTACGATCGAACAAGTAAATCGCATTACATCTGAAATCCGTACATCGTTTGAAAAGAGGGAATATTGTGCTGCAATATTTCTTGACGTGGCCCAGGCATTTGATCGAGCATGGCTAGACGGTCTAATGTATAAAATACAAATGTTACTCCCTCAGAGCTCCCACAGACTACTTAAGTCCTATCTGTATGATCGAAAGTCCACAGTTCGATGTAACACTGCCATCACTGAAGCTCATCTAATAGAAGCTGGAGTACCACAAGGCAGTGTTCTCGGCCCGATGCTCTACGTCTTATACACCTCGGATATTATAACAAACGACCGCCTGACAATGTCCACTTTTGCCGACGACACTGCGATAATCAGCCGCTCCAAGTGTCCCCTGCAAGCATCTGCGCTCTTAGGTAATCATATGGAAGCTGTGGCTAATTGGCTTGCAAACTGGCGTATAATGGTTAACGAACAAAAATCTAAGCAAGTTACATTTACACTAAATAAGAAAAATTGTCCGCCCTTGACTTTGAACAACGTTCAAATACCACAAGGCAATAATGTCACATACCTAGGGGTCCAACTGGATAGGCGACTTACTTGGCGCAACCACATAGAGGCTAAACGGACTTATCTTAAGTTGAAGACCAGTTCTCTACACTGGCTTATTAACTCTCGCTCACCCCTGAGCCTGGAGTATAAAGTGACTATATACAACACGGTTCTAAAACCCTTTTGGACCTATGGATGTGAGTTATGTGGCAACGCGAGCAGCAGCAACATCGAAATCCTTCATCGTGCGCAATCTAAAATCCTTCGAACAATAACCGGAATATCCACCACGACTTGAGAATCCCGGAAGTACGAACTGAAATAGAGCAGCGGAAGGCGAAATAGGCATCGAAGCTTTTAGCGCACCCTAATCAGTTAGCAAGAAATCTATTGCATGTAAACAGGAACTCAAGATTACGTAGGAATGACCTTCCAGCCTAGTCGTAATATTTCTTAAGGCCAGTCAATAAAAATACTCATCCCGACTATGGGATGTAAATTATGTGATTAGAATAAGATTTACAAACTTGTTGTTAGGCTCCTTAGTTGAGCAGATTCAATAAATAAAAGCAACAGTTAAAAAAAAAATTGTATTTATTTAAACTTTAATTTATATTTTCTTTATTTATAAAGTATATAAAATTTTCTGTATCTCAATAACAGTATTAGTTATCGTCATAAAATTTGGTGGACATATTTTCCTTGACATCGCTATTATTATCGTAGAAAATTTTTGAAATCGGATCATAACCACGCCCACCTCCTATATAACGGTAGTTTTGGAAAATGCAAAAAGGAACTCAAGATTACGTAGGAATGACTTTCCAGCCTAGTCGTAATATTTCTTAGGGCCAGTCAATAAAAATACTCATCCCGACTATGGGATGTAAATTATGTGATTAGAATAAGATTTACAAACTTGTTGTTAGGCTCCTTAGTTGAGCAGATTCAATAAATAAAAGCAACAGTTAAAAAAAAA
This sequence comes from Philophylla caesio, assembly GCA_963971545.1. Classification (NCBI taxonomy): domain Eukaryota; kingdom Metazoa; phylum Arthropoda; class Insecta; order Diptera; family Tephritidae; genus Philophylla; species Philophylla caesio. The sequence continues at coordinate 123,893,218 of OZ020604.1, read as the reverse complement.
AATAGTATTTTATTTAAACTTTAATTTATATTTTCTTTATTTATAAAGTATTTGCTTTTTTTCGCTTTGTAAACAAATCGCTTTTAGTTTTTACACTATCTGACAGATGTATACTATCGTGAACCATCAAAATGATTGAAATTTACAATAGCGCCAATCTTCATGGAATGAGTGTCATAATACCAAATGGAAATTCGTTCGATCAGAATTTTCGATCGCTGACGAAGATGGAATGCAGCTCATAATAGGGCCAATATATCTTAGGATAGCTTCAAGTGAATTGATTGGGCTACGTCCGTACGGGCTTACAAACGAAAGATTATGAAAATATGACATATGATATGGTGTGCAACCTTGGTAGCATATTGGCTCTGCAACTCCGAGCTCCCGGGTTCAAAGCCTGAGAGAAGTGGTTATGAAAAATTAAATTAAAAAATTAATTTAATTTAATAATTAAAAAAAAACTGTTGTTGTTTTTTCACAAAAAAATCTTCCATAAACTGGCCTTGAGCTCAATAAAATTGTAAAACACAAACAGCCAACTCGGCTAGCGTAGCACAATAGGTAGCGTATTGGCTCTGCAAGTCCGAGCTCCCGGGTTCAAAGCCTGAGAGAAGTGGTTATGAAAATTTAAATTAAAAAATTAATTTAATTTAATAGTCAAAAAGTTGTTGTTTTTCACAAAAAATCTTCCATAAACTGGCCTTGAGCTCAATAAAATTGTAAAAGTATTATTTAATTTTAATATTGTATTGAGAATGATTTATTATATTTTTTTAATTGCGTAATTTCAATTTTTGTTTGTTGTCAAATTAGTTTGAATACTTAAAATGACATTTTCCTTTACGTCTCATTATTTAATAAATTAATAATAATATTTTATAATATTATAAAAACATATACTACATAAAAAATGCATTGTTTTTTTATTAGAATAAACATGTGTACATGCGTTTTCCTTTAAACAGTATCTACTAGAAACCACAAATGCCGACCGATGCTTGTGCAGGCGTAATTTCAATATGCAAGCATTGCTTCTCGTGCTGCAATAGTAGCTGATCGTTTTTGAGAGCAACCGACCAGCAAGCCGATTAACTGCTTGCATATTAATAGCGCGGTGCCCCACCGACGTGTACGCAGTATGTGTACGCTGCCCGCAGAATGAATCAAAATAACAAAACTTCTGCCCGTGTAAAACGCAGAAAATATCTGATTTATCTTGTTTACATATTAGTTTATATTTATACCCGAGCGTACTTGTACACAAGGGTATTATAACTATGTTCGCATAACGTTGTTTAAAACAGCAAAAAATAATCGAGATATATATAGACATATACATACTCAAATGATCAGAATGAAAGGTGGAACCGATTTAGCCCTGACTGTCTGTCCGTCCGTCCGTCTGTCCGTGGTTACAATAACATAAGTAAAAATTGAGATATCTCAATGAAATTTGGTACATATATTGCTCTTTAGACAGGGTAGGTTGTTATTGAAAATGGTCAAGATAGGTCAATAACCACGCCCACCTCCCATATAACGGAAGTTTTTGAAAAATGCAAAAACTCCGTTTTTTCGGTATCCATTAAAGAAAATTGAGTGAAATTTGGTGCGATTTCGAACTAAGAAATTTGTATTTATGAAATTTTGAAAAATGGGCGTTGCCACGACCACTTATATAAAATTTTCTGTATCTCAATAACAGTATTAGTTATCGTCATAAAATTTGGTGGACATATTTTCCTTGACATCGCTATTATTATCGTAAAAAATTTTTAAAATCGGATCAAAACCACGCCCACCTCCCATATAAGGGTAGTTTTGGAAAATGCAAAAACTAAATTTTTTCGGTATCTATTAAAACAAATTGAGTGAAATTCGGTATATGCAGCGATTTTGAACTAAGAAATTATATATTTATGTAAGTTTGAAAAAAGAGCGTTACCACGCCCACTTAGGAAAAAATTTCTGTATCTCAATAACGATGTAAGGTATCGTCACAAAATTTGGTGGACAAATTGCCTTCAATATCGCAGTTATCATCGTTAAACATTTTTTAAATCGGACCTTAACCTCGCCCACCTCCCATGTAACGGAAATTTTGAAAAATGCAAAAATGTTTTTTCTTTATCTATTGGAACATATTAATTAAAAATAGATTGTTAGAGAGATTGTTAGTTAAGAAACTTGATGTTTACGAAATTTTAAAAAATTGGCGTTACCACGCCCACTTATAAAAAAACGTCTGTAGGTATCTCAATAACCATGTAAGGTATCGTCACAAAATTTGGTGAAGATAGTGTCCTTGATACCATTAGCATTACCGTCAATAATTTTTGAAATCGTACCATAACCACGCCCAACTTCAATATAACGGAAATTTTGAAAAATGCAAAAAACTTCGTTTCTTAGTATTTATTGGAAGGAATTGAGTAAATTTAATACTAGCTGCGAGTTGAAACAAAGAAACGGTGTTTTTATGAAATTATGGGCACCGTCCATACAAAAATACATCGCAAGGGTATATAAAAATCGGTTTCGCCCGAATTTAGCTTTTCTTACTTGTTATATGTTATATTTGTGATAAATGACAGCATGGGAGAATTGGAAGCAGAAATAAGAGACTGTATAAACAATTTAAAAGTAAGAAAAGGCAAAGGGGATATGGGGTTCGCCCAATAAACAAAAATAGGGGCAGCAGCGGATACTAACTCCAAGTAATCAGGCGAATGAAAACGGAGCTGAATGAAGTGTTTTCGCATACTAGAATATCGCCGGCAGTTTTTGAGTTGCTTTTAAAATTAGTTGCTAATTCTTTGAGAAAACCAAGCGAAGGATTGATCCTGAAGAAAGGCTTTCTTTAGTGTATGAAGTTACAAACTAGGCAAAACGACTGTGCGCAATAATATATTTCAGACCTGTAAGGTAATCTGCCGACTTCTATCCCCAGTCTACGTTAGCGAACCTACAGAGTCCCAATGCAAAGACATAGCAAATGATTTTTAAATATGTGGAACATTCCGAATTGTGGTGTTGCTATTTATGGCAAACATGTTGCCATAAAGTGTCCAGCGAGTTTAGGCTAAATGCTTTTTACTACAAAAAAATCTTCAGCATTGTTTTAATGGATGTTGGCAATGCCAAATATACTTTCACTGCAGTAAGTATAGGAAGTTACCGAAGCCAAAGTGATGGAGGTAACAACATTTAAATGTTTTAAAGTATTTACACAAACAAATAGTTTTTATTTTACAGGCATATTTCTCGATTTAGAAAATACAGAGCTTGCGCCTTCCGCAAACCGATATTCGCTCATAGCAAATTTGACAGAATCAGCTGTTTATGCTACGTCACAAAACGCGGTTGGTTTTGTTTGTATGTTTGTAAGCATACAACTGTTTGTGCCTAAATTCAATGCTTAAAGTGATTTTATTTAAAATAAAGTTATTAAACATGAAGTGCGCAGTGTAAAGTGTTAAATCGCCAAGTCTATCATCGATGCGGGGCTATAAAACTTGCTAAAAATGATGTGAAGGTGTTTATGCGCACTTGGTTGCAAGTTAAGCTTCTTGTATCTCATAATGCTGCACTGCTGTTTTTTCAAGGCATCCAATCAAAGACAGAGCATAAATGAAGTCATTTGAATATAAATATGTTGCATAAAGTGCCCAAAACTTTAAAATTCCTAGCAGAACCTAACCTCGCATTTTTGTTTGCAATTTCTTCCGATTCTCAATCAATTCATGTTCATGACGTTGCACGCATTTATCTTCACATCATTTTTCGTCGGGAAGGAGAAATTGATGCGTCCATATTCCGGTTATAATTTATCACGAACCAAAAGAATTTTCAATGATCGACTCTCTCGGGTACGCAGGGTAATTGAAAATAGTTTTGGTGTTTTAACAGCGCGATGGAGAGTACTACGAACCACGATATAATGTACCACCGAAAATTGTGAAAATAATGCTGGCTTGCATTGCCTTATACAATTTTATAATGCTTAACTATCAGAATCGATGATATTGCCCAGAAAATTACGTTGATCAGGTAAAAGACAACGTAGCCGGTACAGGTGATTGGCGCAGCAAAATAGTTAATCAAAGCCAGTTCAGTCTGCGGTACGTAGACGTCCTTCAAATGTATTCAACCTACGAGATATACGTGCCCACTATTTTCTTAATAAGGGATCTGTCGCATTTCAAGATCACATGGACACGATAACAAATGGACCACAACTACATATAAGTTATGCATGTTCATGCGTAATTACACTTATCTCAAATCAATTTTTCTATTAATTCATTTCTGAATATGTATGTATATTCAATTTTTTTCTCCACCGCCTCTGTAAAAGCTAATCCATATATACCTTTATACATTTCTGTGGTCACAAGCGATAATCGCCTAAGTCCTGTGTTAAAACATAGGACTTAGGCGGTTATCGCTTGTGACCACAGATATATGTATATATTATAGGTACATATGTGTATATATATACTGCTATATAATATATAAATATATGCATGCAATTTTACTTTGTTTTTGAAATACGCAACTGCACATATAGAGTAGAAGGGGGTAATGTGGTGCACTTTTTTTTGACTTGCTCGTATAACCGTATTTTTTAACTGAATACAACGAGTAAGCATCCATTCCAAAGAAATTACCTTAATAACATTTACATTTTACCCCCTTCTACTCAACACATTTTTTACTTGTATTCAACCTACGCCTAGTTTTGTATGTTTGTACACACATGCTTGCGTACCTTTTGCATATATGTACATAAATTATACCCATATACATACATTACTCTGGTTCTTGCTGAACCTTTAATGCCTCCCCCATCATTCGTTGAATTGCTCTGGTTTGTTTTGCCGCACTCATTTATGCAACAATCGACACGATCATTCGGCCGAATGACTCCACTGCTGAGTTTCCTACATCCTCCTATGCACCTTTTTTTTTGCTTCACACATACTCACTCACAGTTTTTACGTGTTTTACCACTAGAGCACTGTAGTTGTTCTGGAGTTGGTAAAGCAAGTGGCGAAGGAATTTTTTGTGCTGAAGAGGATGAGGGTGAGAGAAGATCAGACGATTGTAAAAGCGGAGACAATTGTACTAATGCGGGCGGCGATGGTGAAGGCTCACTCAACTGTTGGCAAAAACAAATTTATTTCTGGCGAAAGCGAAGGCGGCGACACATACGTTGAGGGTGACGGCGATGGTAGGGGCACTGTTGTGTAAGCATGCATTTTGAGAAAACCGTATCCTACGAACAGAACATTTTAATTATATTAAGTTTTAAATGTCAAACATATATAGTTACATACAAATTAAGTTTTGGACTTTGCTTACGGTCGTGGAAACACGTGCGCCTTTAAAAATTTAAACGCATCCATCAAAGACCATTGTTTATAGTAATTTGACTTACTGCCTGATAGTGCTGCAGACTTCCGTACTTCTCTGCCGTAGTGGTCACGAAGCGCTGACCATCTTCGTATACATACCTCGCCTAGAAATGAATAATTATATTTTATTTACATTATGAAATTAACTTCTCGTCGTTAATTTGAATAACTTTTAAATGAAAATAATTTTGCGTGTATGCGATTTGGTACATTTGCTTATGTCAGTATAATGTTGCCAGTTATTTTTTTATACATGCTTTTGTGTTCATTCAGGTTTCCAATTATTATATTTCTTGATTTAAAGAATAAAAATCAATGTTTATTATTATAGGAAAGGGTCGAGTTGGTAGCGGTGCGTGCTATAACTCGATATGCCGGTGAGTTCGAGGTTCGAATCTCAGTGAGGAGCAAGCAAAATCTTAATCATATAAAAAGTTTTTTCTAATAGCGGTCACCCCTCGGCAGGCAATGGCAAACCTCCGAGGGAATTTCTGCCATGAAAAAGCTTCTCATTAAATACATCTGCCGTTCGGAGTCGGCACAAAACTGTAGGTCCCTCCATTTGTGGTAGAATATAAAAAGAAACGCACACCACAAATGGTTGGAGAAGCTCGGCCAAACACTGAGCTATATAGTGTAAGCGCCAAAATTATTATTATTATAATTATTAATATCCGATCAAATTCGTTAACGATTTAGATATATTTTAAATATTTATTTGACTTTATTTCAATGACTAACAAAAGGTTCAATATGGCAACCTGCTGCCGGCATGCTGCAGCAGTACCTATTCATTTTTCCACAGCAACCGAACTGCAAGCTGATTAATTAATTTTTTGTAAAATATTTTAAAATCTCATAAACCGAAAGTTTGATACAGTTTCATTACAATAGGAAACATAAGTAGGTTTTCTGATTGGAATATTCCGTTATTATCATAATTCATAGCATAAAAAGTTTAAAGTTTAAAAAGTTTTGATATATGTATGTAAGTCATAAAAAGAACAAGTAAGAAAAGCTAAATTCCGAATTTAAATACCGTCGCGATGTTTTATGGTATGGACGAGACCACGCCCATTTCCAAATTTGATAAAAGCCAATTTAAAATGAATATGCTAATTACTAATTATCTATTATAGTAAACAAATATTTATAATTAACCAAATTTTATTATTATTATTATTTAAAGGACGAGTGATACATCATTCGCTTACATTATGAGGAGCACTAGCATCTAGAGCCTTCGGCTCGTTAACCAAATTTAAATTTTCTTAATCACTACATTAAAAAAATATTCGAATAGTTATTATCTAGTCGTACATACATACATATATACATATAAAATTACATTAGAAATATTTCTGAACAATAGTGTGTAGAGACATATTTGAAAGTAGAGTGTAAAGTTTAAGTTACGTTAAGATGAAGTAGCAGAATCAGATACAGAAACGCAAATACCGTCATGGTAGCTATAAACGGTTTCGAAGGTGGTTGCGTTTATCAGTCAATTTGAGAACCAGTTGAACATTCTGAATGTAATAACGACCTTAAATTACTTTCTCTCAGACGATTTGCAATCCTATATCCACTTTCCCTAAGTCATAGATTGAAATCTCCCACAAAAATAACGTCGTGATTATTTATGTCATTAGTGAGAATGTCTCGCAGCTCAGATTCCAGGTCTAAAATGGAGTAAACTGAGTTTCGGTAAAGCAGCAGCACATAGATATTATTATGTGTAAATAAAACTGCTTCTAAGATTTTGAGGCCAGAATATTTTTATATTACTTTACAAGGCTGAATTGATGAAGGAATTTCAGTTTTTGCATACACTAAAATTCCATGTTTATTTCTATTCCCCACTATGGTGCTAACTATTGTAAGATCGTTTATTGGAGTAAAACCAGAAATTTCAAAATCTTCCGAAGGGTAGCTCCATGTTTCCACGAAACATAAAATATCCGAAGACAATATAAGAGCGTCGTTTTTAACATTATTAATATCAGCATGAAGACTCTGCGTATTAGTATGCATGAAGTTAAAAGAGGGTATAAGGGTTCTTGAGATACCAAATTCTAACAGTTCTTTATAAACTGGGTCTGACTCTAAAAATTTATTGGGTGGCAAAAAATGTCCCTGTATGAACAGACCTTCCGCACTAGTCGCTCGAATGTAAGCTACATACAGAGCTGCCCTAGGCATTCTGGGTCGAGTATGCACAACGACTTTAATATATGGTTCTAAAAACTTTAGCCATAGTGTTGCCGGCATGGAAGACGCCATATCGACTTGCAATTATCAGTTGAAAGATTGGCTGGCATGGGAATTCGGCTAAGTTTTAGTGCTTTAAAATTACTAGGCTCTTCGTTAGACCAAAAAAGGTGGATTGCTTCATCTTTAACTTCACTTGAGTTGCTCACATATTTCTAAATTTACGTCATTGCAAAGCCGATCAAAAACCTTTTCCAGCTCTCGTCGTCTTCATCATCGCTGCCTGTAGCCCTTCTTCCTACATATTGCATTTATTTATTTCAGTCTATGATTTTCAAGCCTTACAGACTAGCAAAATTTATTTAAAATGAACGTTCTTAACAAATATATAATTAAAACGAGATATTACGAGTAATATAAAATATTTTTAAACATAATTCAAGAAATCAAAAAGAAAAGAATTTAAAAGCAAAACATCAAAAGAAGTGAAATTGCTAAAAGTATTAAATTCAAGAGAGTAATAAAAAATGCAATCTTAAAATATTAAAAGAAAGAATACAAAATATCTAAGAATACATTTCTGGGAAAAGAGAAATCATTTAAAGCACGTACCAAAGAGGCATTTCGCGCATATTCAGTTTTACAGTTTTCAGTGTAGAACGGCAAAAATTTTCGCAAATTGCGATAAGGAAAGTTGAAATTAATACGTCTTAAAAGAAATGCACAGTCCCAAGAACCATTTATAATATTGAAAACAAAAGAAAGAGAGAGAACAGAGCGTCTTGTTACCAAAGGCTTCAGATTAATTAATAGTAAACGACTACTTTACGATGGAATAGGATCAGAAAAATTTAAAGACCTTAGTGCAAACTTTAAAAAAACCTTTTGGACACGGTCAATTTAATTTAAGCGGTTTTTATTGAATGGTCTCCAGATGAATGTGGCGTATTCCAAATTAGAACGAACAAAAGATGAGTCTAATAATTTAAGGGTATAGGGATCTGAAAATTTAGTACAGTTTCGTCTTAGAAAACCCAGAAGAGAGAAAGGTTTAGAAACAACATGATCGATATGTATGTTAAAAGAAAAATTTGTGGTGAAAATTATACCAATCCTTTGGCCTCAACGACAGAATCCAGCAGGAACTCCGCGATATAATAATCCGTCGATAATAGACTATGAATTTTTGCATAGGTAACTTTGAAACACTTTTTAATATTTAAAGATAGAGGCGACTTAATACACCTGGAGCTTAGTAGCATCACTATCATTTTTGATCTTCGAAAAAACCTTCAAATCATCAGCATATAACAAAAAGTTAGCGAAAGAAAAACACGCACTAATATTATTTATAAATAGTACAAACGGTAATGGTCCCAAAATGCTTTCTTGTGGAACCCCAGACGAAGCAATAAATGTGTCTGAAGATTTTTCATATACTGAGACTACACAGCATCTATTAGTTAAGTAGGATTCAATCCACCGAATAAAAGCCAAGAGAGCCTAACTTCTTAAGTAAAATCGAAAGAAAAACTCTGTCAAAAGATTTGCTAAAATCTGTGTATATGCAATCAACCTGGAGTCCAGCGGAGAAAGATGAAATACAGTATTCTGAAAATACTGCTAAATTAGTCACCGTAGACAGATTGGCTACAAAGCCATGTTGATTAGGTATAATTAAGCCTTTAGTAATGAAATATATTTTTTCTTTGACAATAATTTCGAAGATTTTCGATACAACTGATAATTTAGAGATAGGTCTATAATTGCGAACATTATTTTTATTCCCACTTTTAACTATAGGGTTAATAGAAGTGATTTTCCAATCGTCGATAAAGACACCATACGAAAGAGACATATTAAAAATACATTTTAGAGGAGAAACAAAAAGGGGCAGTTCTTAAAGAGGATAGCTGAAAGTCCATCTACGTCGGGTTTCGCAGACGGTTTCAACTTAGCTATACCCGAAGCTACGTCCACATCAGACAACTCTAGAGCACCTAAACTAAGAGCAGAAGCTTTTTCAGTATCAGCAGCTGCATCTGGCGAGTTATTACCATCCTCACACACATAATTGGCTTTCAAAAACTCTTCAAATAAATTGGCCTCCGTAGGTCAGCTAGCAAATTTGTCATCTAAAAAAACAGCCGAAGTTATGGTAGAGGCACACTTTTAGACTTTATAAAATGCCAGAAAGCTTTTGGATTTGATTTTATACTTGACTCAACACCCAGAACGTAATTTTTGTGAAGAAATTTATCAAGGCTGATTTCCAGAAAGCTTAAACTTCTTAAAGTATTTATTTCTAAAATTTTTAATTTTTTTTAGGTTCCGATTATACCATGGTAACTTATAAGGCTTAATTTTCTGAATGGGGATATGTTCAATGCATAGTTCAATCAACACTTCTTTAAAAGAGTGAAAACATTTCGACACATCTGGGATTGAAAATAATTCACTCCAATTCAGCATCAAAAAATTGTTATTTAACTTGTTAAAATCAAAGAATTTATAGTTAAAAGAGATTTTCTCAGAAGGAGAAGCTTTTAGAAATCGATATAAATCAAATTTTAAGACTAATGGAATATGGTGCATGTTAGAGGGAGAGATCGGGCAATATCATTCATCAATATTACAATTAATGTGGCCGCTAACAAATATTAAGTCTAGAATTATATCCAACCTGTTTACAAGCTTATTAATTTGCTTGAGATTAAGACTTAAAAAATTATCAATGAGGCGTGTCTCATGTGGGGCAGTAATATTATTAGCGGTGAGACCAAAGTTTGAGAATGTGCCTGACCAACATACATTACATAAGTTGAAGTCCCCCATAACACAAAGGTGATTGTCACCAAGATTATTTAAGACTAGAGAGTTGATATTATCGGCATGCGCTCGATAAAGTTCCTCATTACTGTTTGGAGGAACATATGAGGCTACGATAAACAGGGAATCAGAGAGCGACGAACCAGTGATACGCACACAGATCTGATCAAGAATAGAATTGTTATTCTCAAGCGCAACCAGATAAGTGTGCAATTTGCGCTGAGTAGCAATTAAAACTCCTCCTCCTCTTTGACATCCAGTTTTCTCAGCATCTCTGTCTTTACGGTAGACATTATACAAAATTCCATCGAAGAATTTATTATCATGAAATTCAGGATCCAGCCAAGTCTCTACAATTACAAAAATATCATAGTCGAGCCGAGAACTGAATATACGAAAGAAGTCAGATTTAGTACGAATGCCTGAGGCATTTTGAAAGTACACCTTCAAATCGGATGCACTCCTAACTGACTCTGGGTTTTGTACTACGTGGGATCTGCTGCACCATCTTTCTGAAAAAAACGAAACGGTCGAATTTTAACATTTGCAGGCCAGATATTGGCATTATTTATGACCTTATCGTAACTACATTCAGAAACATCTAACTTAAAACTAACTCTTTTGATGTCGCTCAAGTTGGTGTCCTTCTTTACCAACAAATGACAAGTAAGATATTTACACAAGCATATTCTGCAACGTAGCTTATAATGTCAGAAGCAGTCACCTTGGGCGAAAATGAAGAAATGTGTAGCAACTTCACATTAGAAATTACACTTAATTTATTACACATGATGGTAGGTCATTTACCTCAGCCCTGAGCAAATCTATTGTCTCATTTTTTTGGCGTAGAGAATTCTGCATAGAGAGCAGATCCGAATGCATAGTATCAGCTTTCTTTATAAGTTTGTTGTTGTCTTCATGTAAGGTCATTAACGAATTCAGCAACTGCACATTATCAGAACGAAGTGAGATAATAATGTTGTATAAAGAAACCAACGAGATTTGTGGTTGATTTTTGTCTTCACTAATATTATTAGAGGTTTTTACATTGAGAGAGTCTGATTTAGCATTAGTAGAAGCAGAATTTAGCCCATCAATTACTTCGGCAGGTGGCGTAGGAGGGGGCGTCCGAATGGAGCCACGACGCGCAGTTTCACATTTTTTGCAAAAAAGGCTTCTTTCCAAAGCAAACAAATATTCAGCGTCAGCAGGCTTAATTCGAATACAAGTCAAATGAGAAATTTCGTTGCATTTTGCACACTGTATTTTGGATTGAGTGCGATCAACCTTATTTCCACAGGAGCATGGCATTGTAAATAAACACGATTAAAAGTAAAGATTTTAATGAGTTTGGAAGAGTCACTGTCTCAACGAATTATTATTATTATTATTTATTTATATTTTTATTTTACTTATACACAAATTCGGCATTGTTTAGCACAATTAGACTTTCGAATATGGCGAGCGAAATAAAGACACGTCCGCACAACTTGCATGGCAAAATCCGATGCAAAATCAGCCAAGCAAGCGCCCTCTTACTGAGTCGGTCGCTGAACATACATAATGCTCCAAAACTCCATAGACAAATATATCAGTCGAATCCGAAGGAAGAGCCTGAAGTTGCGCTCTAGGCTTTACCTTCCGCACTCATTCTTCAGGATGAGAGGTATTTATAAAAACATCCGCATTACTTGCTTCGGATATATGAAGCCCAATGCTGCAATAAACAGCTTCTTGGGCGGATATTTCAGTGCCCGAAATAAATGTATGGCCTATATGCTGAAGTTTTTGCTTAATAATATAATTGCCACCATTTACTTTTGAAATCGCTGCATTCAAAAGCCTCGAAATTCATGTGGGTGTGGAATACCAAAACGGCAAATCTGCTGTCCTCTTATTTCCCTTCTACATGATCGACTATGATTGTGTTTTGATACGCTACATATTTATCTAAATCGGTTGCGATGCCGTCCGTAGAAATATACTTATCTATAAAATCAATTGCGTTAGGGAAGGTTTGAGGATCTTGAAGATGGATCTTTGGGGCATTGATAAGCCAACACATTCCGTGAACATGAGGAGAACCTCTCTGTTGAAATTCAACCCCCCAATAAAATTGTGTGACAAAATGTTCATCAAAGATGCTTCCATTTTGTTTGAACATTTTTAACATTTGACAGTAGCGATAATCGAAATATCACGTCACTGCATCCGCACGGATTAGACGATATCTCTCCTGAGTAGACAAATTACTTGCAACATGCTCAGAAATATTTCTGAAGTCAACTCTTTTTGATAAAATCACTAACAGTTCGAGCCATTGAGACTCAGCAGCTGATAGTGTTATAAAGAAGGTGGGGAGAGCAAACTGACGAATCACAGCAATATCCTTTTTCTTCTCTGCCTCCCAATGAGCAGGAGAAGACCTCACACCTTTGAGAACTTTGTAGCCATCATCGTGTTGAGTCATGGTTTGGACGAGGTTTAAAATATTTTGAGCAGTAATATGGTTACGACCAGCAACTTTTCTAAGGGAATTGAAGTGCTGTTTTTAATTTGCAGTAACTCAAGCTTCTTAAATTTGTAAAATAGCTGCGAATTTCCCATCGTACTATTTTATTAGATGTCTCTGTACAAGCACGTTTTTGACGCCCATAAACTGCAGCAAATGACAATTCTTCTAAATCGTTATTCTGAATTACATCAAGAGGCCTTTGGCCCTCTCCAGGAGCTATGACTCAACGACTGATATCTAAGCTTTCTACAGGAATATTATCTAGACGAGTTACTTGTTCACCCAAAATTGCTCTTCTACTACTGGTACAAAAAGTGAACGAGAAGTTGACTCATTATTATGTTCAGGTGTTTGTTGTAGATTAATATTTTCAACCAATGGAAAACCATAAATTAACAAAAGGAACTTCTGTCTGGCTATTGAAACTTGATATTCAACTTTCGTTAATATATTAGGTTCGCGGTACAAAGGTGTGTTAACGAAATGGGGATATTGACTACGGCCCTTTTAAACGAGTGACACCCTAAGGGATGAATCGTCATAAATGGTAATCAGGGCATAATAAGTCTTTCCTCTATTGGAGTTAAACCCTTCAGCCAATCTGGAATTTCCGAAAAATCTAACCAATTAGCCAGACAAAGCTTTGGAAGCTGTTTGTTTACTATTGCATTTCTGCATGTAAAACAAAACTTATAATTCCCATTATCATATAGAAATTTTTCCGATAAATAAAATGAGGATGCATTGAAGTTTAAAGATCGTACTTGGTTTGGAAACCATAAGCCACCACACTTTTCTTGCGATCTAAATTCCTATAATCATTTATACTACGAAGAGTTCTATGCGCAATAGAATTGCGAGATTGTTCATCAGAACGTATAACGCGGCGTGATATATGTTCTCACTTATTACTCTCTTGCTCAACAGAGCGAGTCTTCCTCTCTTCTTCGGAACACCTTATCTGATAATTTTTCGTCTTGGTCTGCGTTGAATAGTGATCCTTTTTTGCTCAGCAGAGACAACCTAGGAGTTTTCTCGTCTTGATCTGTGTTGAACAGTGTCCCTATTTTGCACGTCAGAGCGAACCTGGGGGTTTTGCGTCGACACCTTTGCCCTTGGGAATTCCTTTCTTGTTCGGAAGAATAAATCTGATAGTTTTTCCTTTGTAATATATGTTCCAACGTATTCCTAATTTGCTCTTCAGACCGAAACTCGAGATTTCTCCTGCAATTTCTGCGTTGGGCCGTATCTGCACTCTGCTCAGCAAATCGAATTTCTTGATTTGACCGGCGTCTAGAGCGTGTTTCTGTATTTTAGGATTGTTCAGCTACTCTGTAGACAGAAACTTCTCGCAAAACCTGCATTACCCTTCTATTTTCTCTACGTCTCAATAAAATAGATTTCCTACTAAGCCTCGGCATTCTATTTTTTAAACTAGTTACAAATATAACAAATAAATAGAATTTTTCCCTATTAATACTTTATAATAAATAACACTCTTACTTATTTAAGACCTTGCTGCCGAAAATTTTCCTGTGACCTCTTGTTCGTCCGCTCCTTTATTTATATATAACTTGCTCCTGGTTCTGGTTTGCTGTTCTAGTTGTTTTTGCTTCACAACTTAGTGCTGTTGTCGTTTCCTCGTGCTTTTATAATGATCCTCAAACTTTAAATGCACTTCTAGAATTTAATAATTCTTTGATCAACACTATTCGCAAAATTCACTTTGAATCAAATTTAAACACTTTTTAATGAAATTACAATAACGAGTGTTAAAATATAACTGGAACTTCTTAATTTGATGACTTCGAACCGACCGAATAAATTCTAGATTTACAAAAATTAACAGGTATGTATGTATGTACAGTAATCAATTTAGCTACGTAAAATTTATTGTCACGCAAATTATAATCGAAATTTCCGCCTTCAGATGATACCTAAGTAGGTAAGCTCTTGTCAAATGTGAGAGGGATTAAATATGTGCATTCATATATGTATGTGTGTATTATGTTATAAAAAATACAAATTATTAAAAAAATACTAAATATCCATTATAATAAATCGCTTGTGTGTCGATTTAAAAAATGTAAAATCTTCGAAGGTTCGTCATTGCCTGTCGTAAGGCGATCGCTATTACAAAAACTACATGCCCTCTAGTGATGGGCTATCTCGTGACTTTTCAGGAAAAATGTTACTCGTGACTGTGATTTTCCAGTCAATTGTGACTGTGACAAAAACTGTGACAGAAAAATACAAATGAAACAACTTAAAAAAAAGCCACTTCACATATATGCATGAGTGCATATGTATATATTTATTTGTATTTATTAAAGACATAAATGCCTTAATGTCAAAATATTACAAAAATGCATATCTAAAAAATTCAAATATGTAAAACTTGCGCACAAAAAATATTACGAAAAACTCGATGTAGCCAATTCAAATGAGCTAATAAAAATAATATGAATTATTTTACAAGTACAGGAACGTTTAGCTAAATGTATAAGTATATAAACTCCATTTGAAGCACATTTTTACACATTATTTTCGTGTTAAAAAGAAAAAATAAAAATTAAAGGAAATGCTTCAAGAAGAAAAAGTATAAATTGGATATTTTAAACTATAGCATAAAGGACTTAACATTTGAGCACAATGAGATTACGAAAAATGAAAGGAACATGTATGGAGTTATAATAATAACAAAAATACCTTAAATTAATTTACTGGTAAAGTATATTTACATATCTACATATGCATATCAGTACATACGAATACTTGTGCATTTTTATATGTAAAAGTTAAGCAAAGAAATACGATGTCATGTTAAAATTTTCACAAATATTTTCCATTAGTATTTAGAAGTAATACAATTTCTGTATTTTTTTCGTTCGATCGCGACCGCCTGTCGCTTACTATTTGACCAGATATAAACAGCCAATGTGTTTGAAAACTTACCACAGGCTCTTCTAATAGTACAGTTGCATGCTTTCGCTTCATATGCTTTTTTATATTACACGTAGATGTCTTAAAAGAAATTTTACATCTGCAAATATTACATCTCGCAAAAGAATCGTCCATTTTTTCAAAAAAAATTCCAGATAAAACTACTTATTGCTTTCTTGAGCGACATTTTAAACTTCGCCGAAAGTATGGTATCAAAATTTACTATTGGAAAGTTATAACGGTTTGTTAGTTCTGCAAGATATAAACACTTTTTATACTCCTCCAAGCAATATGCATAGCTACTTATAGTTTCAACAGCGTGTCGGAACGTATTAATAAACTTTAAATAAAATAAACTCATGCATATGTAGGAACAAATATGTATCTTACTATTTCAGTTCGATGTTTTCAATGTCATTCTTTAAATGTTCAAAATACTTAAAATATCTAGGTTTACAATTTATCTCATCTATAAGTAATAAACATATTTTAAAGTGTGGCTTATGCCAATTTTTCATAGTTCCTGTATTCAAGCGTTATTGCGCCTGATACTTTTTCACTGTTGCAATATCCCATTGCGGTAATGCGAGTGCTACTTTGTCACAGTCTCAGTTCACGATTGTGACTGTTGCTGCTACTTTTTCACAGTCGCAATTTCTTATTGTGTTACTGCGACTGTTACTTTGTCACAGACTCTTTTCGCGAGCCTTATACGCGATTGTGACTGTTAGTGCTACTTTTTCACAGTCACAATATCCCAATACTGTGACTGCTACTTGGTCACTGCAGTAACCAGTGACTTTTAAGTAGCAGTGACAAAGTCACAGATACGCAAATATTTTCCATATCTAATGCCCTCAAGCGAGGTGGCCGCTGTAGTGGGATGGGAAGTGATATGTTGCTAAGATCGAGGTTCGAACCTCCAAGGGTATTTATGAACGAAAAAGCTTCTAGGTATAATTACATCTGCCGTTCGGAGTCGGCACAAAACTGTAGATCCCTCAATTTGTGGTACAATATGAAAATTTCATAAACACAAACATAGCCGAAGTTTTTTGCATTTTCAAAACATCCGTTATATGAAAGTTGGGCGTGATTATAGTTATGTTCATTAAATTCAGTGATGATACCTTGCACTATTATTGAAAATACAAAAATTGTTTCATAAGTGGGCGATGTAACGCCTATTTTTTAAAATTTTATAAAAATGAAGTTTATTTATCTAAATTCGCTATTTCATAAAATTTTAATTCATTTGTTACAATGGATAACGAAAAACGAAGCTTTTCATTTTTTGGAATTTCCGTTATATGGGAGGTGGGCGTGGTTATGGTCCGATATCAAAAATATTTGACCATAGTAAGAACGCTATCAAGGACAATATGTATACCAATTTAGCTACGTAAAATTTATTGTCACGCAAAATTATAATCGAAATTTCCGCCTTCAGATAAGTAGGTAAACTCTTGTAAAATGTGAGAGGGACTAAATATGTACATTCATATATGTATGTGTGTATTATGTTATAAAAAATACAAATTATTGAAAAAATACTAAATATCCATTATAATAAATCGCTTGTGTGTAGATTTAAAAAATGTAAAATCTTCGAAGGTTCGCCATTGCCTGTCGTAAGGCAATCGTTATTACAAAAACTACATGCCCTCTAGTGATGGGCTATCTCGTGAATTTTCAGGAAAAATTTTACACATGACTGTGATTTTCCAGTCAATTGTGACTGTGACAAAAACTGTGACAGAAAAATACAAATGAAACAACTTAAAAAAAAGCCACTTCACATATATGCATGAGTGCATATGTATATATTTATTTGTATTTATTAAAGACATAAATGCCTTAATGTCAAAATATTACAAAAATGCATATCTAAAAAATTCAAATATGTAAAACTTGCGCACAAAAAATATTACGAAAAACTCGATGTAGCCAATTCAAATGAGCTAATAAAAATAATATGAATTATTTTACAAGTACAGGAACGTTTAGCTAAATGTATAAGTATATAAACTCCATTTGAAGCACATTTTTACACATTATTTTCGTGTTAAAAAGAAAAAATAAAAATTAAAGGAAATGCTTCAAAAAGAAAAAGTATAAATTGGATATTTTAAACTATAGCATAAAGGACTTAACATTTGAGCACAATGAGATTACGAAAAATGAAAGGAACATGTATGGAGTTATAATAATAACAAAAATACCTTAAATTAATTTACTGGTAAAGTATATGTACATATCTACATATGCATATCAGTACATACGAATACTTGTGCATTTTTATATGTAAAAGTTAAGCAAAGAAATACGATGTCATGTTAAAATTTTCACAAATATTTTCCATTAGTATTTAGAAGTAATACAATTTCTGTATTTTTTTCGTTCGATCGCGACCGCTGGTCGCTTACTATTTGACCAGATATAAACAGCCAATGTGTTTGAAAACTTACCACAGGCTCTTCTAATAGTACAGTTGCATGCTTTCGCTTCATATGCTTTTTTATATTACACGTAGATGTCTTAAAAGAAATTTTACATCTGCAAATATTACATTTCGCAAAAGAATCGTCCATTTTTTCAAAAAAAATTCCAGATAAAACTACTTCTTGCTTTCTTGAGCGACATTTTAAACTTCGCCGAAAGTATGGTATCAAAATTTACTATTGGAAAGTTATAACGGTTTGTTAGTTCTGCAAGATATAAACACTTTTTATACTCCTCCAAGCAATATGCATAACTACTTATAGTTTCAACAGCGTGTCGGAACGTATTACTAATCTTTGAATAAAATAAACTCATGCATATGTAGGAACAAATATGTATCTTACTATTTCAGTTCGATGTTTTCAATGTCATTCTTTAAATGTTCAAAATACTTAAAATATCTAGGTTTACAATTTATCTCATCTATAAGTAATAAACATATTTTAAAGTGTGGCTTATGCCAATTTTTCATAGTTCCTGTATTCAAGCGTTATTGCGCCTGATACTTTTTCACTGTTGCAATATCCCATTGCGGTAATGCGAGTGCTACTTTGTCACAGTCTCAGTTCACGATTGTGACTGTTGCTGCTACTTTTTCACAGTCGCAATTTCTTATTGTGTTACTGCGACTGTTACTTTGTCACAGACTCTTTTCGCGAGCCTTATACGCGATTGTGACTGTTAGTGCTACTTTTTCACAGTCACAATATCCCAATACTGTGACTGCTACTTGGTCACTGCAGTAACCAGTGACTTTTAAGTAGCAGTGACAAAGTCACAGATACGCAAATATTTTCCATATCTAATGCCCTCAAGCGAGGTGGCCGCTGTAGTGGGATGGGAAGTGATATGTTGCTAAGATCGAGGTTCGAACCTCCAAGGGTATTTATGAACGAAAAAGCTTCTAGGTATAATTACATCTTCCGTTCGGAGTCGGCACAAAACTGTAGATCCCTCAATTTGTGGTACAATATGAAAATTTCATAAACACAAACATAGCCGAAGTTTTTTGCATTTTCAAAACATCCGTTATATGAAAGTTGGGCGTGATTATAGTTATGTTCATTAAATTCAGTGATGATACCTTGCACTATTATTGAAAATACAAAAATTGTTTCATAAGTGGGCGATGTAACGCCTATTTTTTAAAATTTTATAAAAATGAAGTTTATTTATCTAAATTCGCTATTTCATAAAATTTTAATTCATTTGTTACAATGGATAACGAAAAACGAAGCTTTTCATTTTGGAATTTCCGTTATATGGGAGGTGGGCGTGGTTATGGTCCGATATCAAAAATATTTGACCATAGTAAGAACGCTATCAAGGACAATATGTATACCAATTATTGAAAAAATACTAAATATCCATTATAATAAATCGCTTGTGTGTCGATTTAAAAAATGTAAAATCTTCGAAGGTTCGCCATTGCCTGTCGTAAGGCGATCGCTATTACAAAAACTACATGCCCTCTAGTGGTGGGCTATCTCGTGACTTTTCAGGAAAAATGTTACTCGTGACTGTGATTTTCCAGTCAATTGTGACTGTGACAAAAACTGTGCCAGAAAAATACAAATGAAACAACTTAAAAAAAAAGCCACTTCACATTTATGCATGAGTGCATATGTATATATTTATTTGTAGTTATTAAAGACATAAATGCCTTAATGTCAAAATATTACAAAAATGCATATATAAAAAATTCAAATATGTAAAACTTGCGCACAAAAAATATTACGAAAAACTCGATGTAGCCAATTCAAATGAGCTAATAAAAATAATATGAATTATTTTACAAGTACAGGAACGTTTAGCTAAATGTATAAGTATATAAACTCCATTTGAAGCACATTTTTACACATTATTTTCGTGTTAAAAAGAAAAAATAAAAATTAAAGGAAATGCTTCAAGAAGAAAAAGTATAAATTGGATATTTTAAACTATAGCATAAAGGACTTAACATTTGAGCACAATGAGATTACGAAAAATGAAAGGAACATGTATGGAGTTATAATAATAACAAAAATACCTTAAATTAATTTACTGGTAAAGTATATGTACATATCTACATATGCATATCAGTACATACGAATACTTGAGCATTTTTATATGTAAAAGTTAAGCAAAGAAATACGATGTCATGTTAAAATTTTCACAAATATTTTCCATTAGTATTTAGAAGTAATACAATTTCTGTATTTTTTTCGTTTGATCGCGACCGCCTGTCGCTTACTATTTGACCAGATATAAACAGCCAATGTGTTTGAAAACTTACCACAGGCTCTTCTAATAGTACAGTTGCATGCTTTCGCTTCATATGCTTTTTTATATTACACGTAGATGTCTTAAAAGAAATTTTACATCTGCAAATATTACATTTCGCAAAAGAATCGTCCATTTTTTCAAAAAAAATTCCAGATAAAACTACTTCTTGCTTTCTTGAGCGACATTTTAAACTTCGCCGAAAGTATGGTATCAAAATTTACTATTGGAAAGTTATAACGGTTTGTTAGTTCTGCAAGATATAAACACTTTTTATACTCCTCCAAGCAATATGCATAACTACTTATAGTTTCAAAAGCGTGTCGGAACGTATTAATAAACTTTAAATAAAATAAACTCATGCATATGTAGGAACAAATATGTATTTTACTATTTCAGTTCGATGTTTTCAATGTCATTCTTTAAATGTTCAAAATACTTAAAATATCTAGGTTTACAATTTATCTCATCTATAAGTAATAAACATATTTTAAAGTGTGGCTTATGCCAATTTTTCATAGTCCCTGTATTCAAGCGTTATTGCGCCTGATACTTTTTCACTGTTGCAATATCCCATTGCGGTAATGCGAGTGCTACTTTGTCACAGTCTCAGTTCACGATTGTGACTGTTACTGCTACTTTTTCACAGACGCAATTTCTTATTGTGTTATTGCGACTGTTACTTTGTCACAGACTCTTTTCGCGAGCCTTATACGCGATTGTGACTGTTAGTGCTACTTTTTCACAGTCACAATATCCCAATACTGTGACTGCTACTTGGTCACTGAAGTAACCAGTGACGTTTAAGTAGCAGTGACAAAGTCACAGATACGCAAATATTTTCCATATCTAATGCTCTCAAGCGAGGTGGCCGCTGTAGTGGGATGGGAAGTGATATGTTGCTAAGTTCGAGGTTCGAACCTCCAAGGGTATTTATGAACGAAAAAGCTTCTAGGTATAATTACATCTGCCGTTCGGAGTCGGCACAAAACTGTAGATCCCTCAATTTGTGGTACAATATGAAAATTTCATAAACACAAACATAGCCGAAGTTTTTTGCATTTTCAAAACTTCCGTTATATGGAAGTTGGGCGTGATTATAGTTATGTTCACCAAATTTAGTGATGATACCTTGCACTATTATTGAAAATACAGAAATTGTCTCATAAGTGGGCGATGTAACGCCTATTTTTAAAAATTTTATAAAAATAAAGTTTATTTATCTAAATTCGCTATTTCATAAAATTTTAATTCATTTGTTACAATGGATAACGAAAAACGAAGCTTTTCATTTTTTGGAATTTCCGTTATATGGGAGGTGGGCGTGGTTATGGTCCGATATCAAAAATATTTGACCATAGTAAGAACGCTATCAAGGACAATATGTATACCAATTTAGCTACGTAAAATTTATTGTCACGCAAAATTATAATCGAAATTTCCGCCTTCAGATAAGTAGGTAAACTCTTGTAAAATGTGAGAGGGACTAAATATGTACATTCATATATGTATGTGTGTATTATGTTATAAAAAATACAAATTATTGAAAAAATACTAAATATCCATTATAATAAATCGCTTGTGTGTAGATTTAAAAAATGTAAAATCTTCGAAGGTTCGCCATTGCCTGTCGTAAGGCAATCGTTATTACAAAAACTACATGCCCTCTAGTGATGGGCTATCTCGTGAATTTTCAGGAAAAATTTTACACATGACTGTGATTTTCCAGTCAATTGTGACTGTGACAAAAACTGTGACAGAAAAATACAAATGAAACAACTTAAAAAAAAGCCACTTCACATATATGCATGAGTGCATATGTATATATTTATTTGTATTTATTAAAGACATAAATGCCTTAATGTCAAAATATTACAAAAATGCATATCTAAAAAATTCAAATATGTAAAACTTGCGCACAAAAAATATTACGAAAAACTCGATGTAGCCAATTCAAATGAGCTAATAAAAATAATATGAATTATTTTACAAGTACAGGAACGTTTAGCTAAATGTATAAGTATATAAACTCCATTTGAAGCACATTTTTACACATTATTTTCGTGTTAAAAAGAAAAAATAAAAATTAAAGGAAATGCTTCAAAAAGAAAAAGTATAAATTGGATATTTTAAACTATAGCATAAAGGACTTAACATTTGAGCACAATGAGATTACGAAAAATGAAAGGAACATGTATGGAGTTATAATAATAACAAAAATACCTTAAATTAATTTACTGGTAAAGTATATGTACATATCTACATATGCATATCAGTACATACGAATACTTGTGCATTTTTATATGTAAAAGTTAAGCAAAGAAATACGATGTCATGTTAAAATTTTCACAAATATTTTCCATTAGTATGTAGAAGTAATACAATTTCTGTATTTTTTTCGTTCGATCGCGACCGCCTGTCGCTTACTATTTGACCAGATATAAACAGCCAATGTGTTTGAAAACTTACCACAGGCTCTTCTAATAGTACAGTTGCATGCTTTCGCTTCATATGCTTTTTTATATTACACGTAGATGTCTTAAAAGAAATTTTACATCTGCAAATATTACATCTCGCAAAAGAATCGTCCATTTTTTCAAAAAAAATTCCAGATAAAACTACTTATTGCTTTCTTGAGCGACATTTTAAACTTCGCCGAAAGTATGGTATCAAAATTTACTATTGGAAATTTATAACGGTTTGTTAGTTCTGCAAGATATAAACACTTTTTATACTCCTCCAAGCAATATGCATAGCTACTTATAGTTTCAACAGCGTGTCGGAACGTATTAATAAACTTTAAATAAAATAAACTCATGCATATGTAGGAACAAATATGTATTTTACTATTTCAGTTCGATGTTTTCAATGTCATTCTTTAAATGTTCAAAATACTTAAAATATCTAGGTTTACAATTTATCTCATCTATAAGTAATAAACATATTTTAAAGTGTGGCTTATGCCAATTTTTCATAGTCCCTGTATTCAAGCGTTATTGCGCCTGATACTTTTTCACTGTTGCAATATCCCATTGCGGTAATGCGAGTGCTACTTTGTCACAGTCTCAGTTCACGATTGTGACTGTTACTGCTACTTTTTCACAGACGCAATTTCTTATTGTGTTATTGCGACTGTTACTTTGTCACAGACTCTTTTCGCGAGCCTTATACGCGATTGTGACTGTTAGTGCTACTTTTTCACAGTCACAATATCCCAATACTGTGACTGCTACTTGGTCACTGCAGTAACCAGTGACTTTTAAGTAGCAGTGACAAAGTCACAGATATGCAAATATTTTCCTTTTTTAATGCTACTTAAAAGTCACTGGTTACTGCAGTG
>OZ020604.1:123720894-123868996 GCA_963971545.1 Philophylla caesio | reverse complement strand
CAATGGATAACGAAAAACGAAGCTTTTCATTTTTTGGAATTTCCGTTATATGGGAGGTGGGCGTGGTTATGGTCCGATATCAAAAATATTTGACCATAGTAAGAACGCTATCAAGGACAATATGTATACCAATTTAGCTACGTAAAATTTATTGTCACGCAAAATTATAATCGAAATTTCCGCCTTCAGATAAGTAGGTAAACTCTTGTAAAATGTGAGAGGGATTAAATATGTACATTCATATATGTATGTGTGTATTATGTTATAAAAAATACAAATTATTGAAAAAATACTAAATATCCATTATAATAAATCGCTTGTGTGTCGTTTTAAAAAATGTAAAATCTTCGAAGGTTCGCCATTGCCTGTCGTAAGGCAATCGTTATTACAAAAACTACATGCCCTCTAGTGATGGGCTATCTCGTGAATTTTCAGGAAAAATGTTACTCATGACTGTGATTTTCCAGTCAATTGTGACTGTGACAAAAACTGTGACAGAAAAATACAAATGAAACAACTTAAAAAAAAGCCACTTCACATATATGCATGAGTGCATATGTATATATTTATTTGTATTTATTAAAGACATAAATGCCTTAATGTCAAAATATTACAAAAATGCATATCTAAAAAATTCAAATATGTAAAACTTGCGCACAAAAAATATTACGAAAAACTCGATGTAGCCAATTCAAATGAGCTAATAAAAATAATATGAATTATTTTACAAGTACAGGAACGTTTAGCTAAATGTATAAGTATATAAACTCCATTTGAAGCACATTTTTACACATTATTTTCGTGTTAAAAAGAAAAAATAAAAATTAAAGGAAATGCTTCAAGAAGAAAAAGTATAAATTGGATATTTTAAACTATAGCATAAAGGACTTAACATTTGAGCACAATGAGATTACGAAAAATGAAAGGAACATGTATGGAGTTATAATAATAACAAAAATACCTTAAAATAATTTACTGGTAAAGTATATGTACATATGTACATATGCATATCAGTACATACGAATACTTGTGCATTTTTATATGTAAAAGTTAAGCAAAGAAATACGATGTCATGTTAAAATTTTCACAAATATTTTCCATTAGTATTTAGAAGTAATACAATTTCTGTATTTTTTTCGTTCGATCGCGACCGCTGGTCGCTTACTATTTGACCAGATATAAACAGCCAATGTGTTTGAAAACTTACCACAGGCTCTTCTAATAGTACAGTTGCATGCTTTCGCTTCATATGCTTTTTTATATTACACGTAGATGTCTTAAAAGAAATTTTACATCTGCAAATATTACATTTCGCAAAAGAATCGTCCGTTTTTTCAAAAAAAATTCCAGATAAAACTACTGATTGCTTTCTTGAGCGACATTTTAAACTTCGCCGAAAGTATGGTATCAAAATTTACTATTGGAAAGTTATAACGGTTTGTTAGTTCTGCAAGATATAAACACTTTTTATACTACTCCAAGCAATATGCATAGCTACTTATAGTTTCAACAGCGTGTCGGAACGTATTAATAAACTTTGAATAAAATAAACTCATGCATATGTAGGAACAAATATGTATTTTACTATTTCAGTTCGATGTTTTCAATGTCATCCTTTAAATGTTCTAAATACTTAAAATATCTATGTTTATAATTTATCTCATCTATAAGTAATAAACATATTTTAAAGTGTGGCTTATGCCAATTTTTCATAGTCCCTGTATTCAAGCGTTATTGCGCCTGATACTTTTTCACTGTTGCAATATCCCATTGCGGTAATGCGAGTGCTACTTTGTCACAGTCTCAGTTCACGATTGTGACTGTTACTGCTACTTTTTCACAGTCGCAATTTCTTATTGTGTTACTGCGACTGTTACTTTGTCTCTTTTCGCGAGCCTTATACGCGATTGTGACTGTTAGTGCTACTTTTTCACAGTCACAATATCCCAATACTGTGACTGCTACTTCGTCACTGCAGTAACCAGTGACTTTAAAGTAGCAGTGACAAAGTCACAGATACGCAAATATTTTCCATATCTAATGCCCTCAAGCGAGGTGGCCGCTGTAGTGGGATGGGAAGCGTTATGTTGCTAAGTTCGAGGTTCGAACCTCCAAGTGTATTTATGAATTCCCTCAATTTGTGGTACAATATGAAAATTTCATAAACACAAACATAACCGAAGTTTTTTGCATTTTCAAAACTTCCGTTATATGGAAGTTGGGCGTGATTATAGTTATGTTCACCAAATTTAGTGATGATACCTTGCACTATTATTGAAAATACAAAAATTTTTTCATAAGTGGGCGATGTAACGCCTATTTTTTAAAATTTTATAAAAATAAAGTTTATTTATCTAAATTCGCTATTTCATAAAATTTTAATTCATTTGTTACAATGGATAACGAAAAAACGAAGCTTTTCATTTTTTGGAATTTCCGTTATATGGGAGGTGGGCGTGGTTATGGTCCGATATCAAAAATATTTGACCATAGAAAGAACGCTATCAAGGACAATATGCATACCAATTTAGCTACGTAAAATTTATTGTCACGCAAAATTATAATCGAAATTTCCGCCTTCAGATAAGTAGGTAAACTCTTGTAAAATGTGAGAGGGACTAAATATGTACATTCATATATGTATGTGTGTATTATGTTATAAAAAATACAAATTATTGAAAAAATACTAAATATCCATTATAATAAATCGCTTGTGTGTAGATTTAAAAAATGTAAAATCTTCGAAGGTTCGCCATTGCCTGTCGTAAGGCAATCGTTATTACAAAAACTACATGCCCTCTAGTGATGGGCTATCTCGTGAATTTTCAGGAAAAATTTTACACATGACTGTGATTTTCCAGTCAATTGTGACTGTGACAAAAACTGTGACAGAAAAATACAAATGAAACAACTTAAAAAAAAGCCACTTCACATATATGCATGAGTGCATATGTATATATTTATTTGTATTTATTAAAGACATAAATGCCTTAATGTCAAAATATTACAAAAATGCATATCTAAAAAATTCAAATATGTAAAACTTGCGCACAAAAAATATTACGAAAAACTCGATGTAGCCAATTCAAATGAGCTAATAAAAATAATATGAATTATTTTACAAGTACAGGAACGTTTAGCTAAATGTGTAAGTACCTATATAAACTCCATTTGAAGCACATTTTTACACATTATTTTCGTGTTAAAAAGAAAAAATAAAAATTAAAGGAAATGCTTCAAGAAGAAAAAGTATAAATTGGATATTTTAAACTATAGCATAAAGGACTTAACATTTGAGCACAATGAGATTACGAAAAATGAAAGGAACATGTATGGAGTTATAATAATAACAAAAATACCTTAAATTAATTTACTGGTAAAGTATATGTACATATCTACATATGCATATCAGTACATACGAATACTTGTGCATTTTTATATGTAAAAGTTAAGCAAAGAAATACGATGTCATGTTAAAATTTTCACAAATATTTTCCATTAGTATTTAGAAGTAATACAATTTCTGTATTTTTTTCGTTCGATCGCGACCGCCTGTCGCTTACTATTTGACCAGATATAAACAGCCAATGTGTTTGAAAACTTACCACAGGCTCTTCTAATAGTACAGTTGCATGCTTTCGCTTCATATGCTTTTTTATATTACACGTAGATGTCTTAAAAGAAATTTTACATCTGCAAATATTACATCTCGCAAAAGAATCGTCCATTTTTTCAAAAAAAATTCCAGATAAAACTACTTATTGCTTTCTTGAGCGACATTTTAAACTTCGCCGAAAGTATGGTATCAAAATTTACTATTGGAAAGTTATAACGGTTTGTTAGTTCTGCAAGATATAAACACTTTTTATACTCCTCCAAGCAATATGCATAGCTACTTATAGTTTCAACAGCGTGTCGGAACGTATTAATAAACTTTAAATAAAATAAACTCATGCATATGTAGGAACAAATATGTATTTTACTATTTCAGTTCGATGTTTTCTTTAAATGTTAAAAATACTTAAAATATCTAGGTTTACAATTTATCTCATCTATAAGTAATAAACATATTTGAAAGTGTGGCTAATGCCAATTTTTCATAGTCCCTGTATTCAAGCGTTATTGCGCCTGGTACTTTTTCACTGTTGCAATATCCCATTGCGGTAATGCGACTGCTACTTTGTCACAGACTCAGTTCACGATTGTGACTGTTACTGCTACTTTTTCACAGTCGCAATTTCTTGCAGTGACCAGTGACTTTTAAGTAGCAGTGACAAAGTCACAGGTACGCAAATATTTGCCATATCTAATGCCCTCAAGCGAGGTGGCCGCTGTAGTCGGATGGGAAGCGATATGTTGCTAAGTTCGAGGTTCAAACGTCAGCTAGGTCAGGTAGAATCGTAAAGGCAAACCTTCAAGGGTATTATGAACGAAAAAGCTTCTTGGCATAATTACATCTGCCGTTCGGAGTCGGCACAAAACTGTAGATCCCTCAATTTGTGGTACAATATGAAAATTTCATAATCGCCCAGTTTCCATGTTTCAAACCGCAGAAAATATAAAATTTTACCTCTTTTGTTCCATTAGATACAAAAAAACGAAGTTTTTTGCATTTTCAAAACTTCCGTTAACTGGAAGTTGGGCGTGATTATAGTCTGATTTCAAAATTTTTTGACGGTAGTGCTAGTGATATCAAGGGCAATAAGTTCACGAAATTTAGTGATGATACCTTGCACTATTATTGAAAATACAGAAATTTTCTCATAAGTGGGCGATGTAACGCCTATTTTTTTAAATTTTATAAAAATAAAGTTTATTTCGCTATTTCATAAAATTTTAATTCATTTGTTGCAATGTATAACGAAAAAACGATGCTTTGCATTTTTTGGAATTTCCGTTATAAGGGAGGTGGGCGTGGTTATGGTCCGATATCAAAAATATTTGACCATAGTAAGACCGCTATCAAGGACAATATGTATACCAAGGTTTCTGGCGATACCTAACACCCTTATTGACATACAGACATTTTTTCACAAGTGGGTGTGGCAACGCCTATTTCAAAATTTCATAAAAATACAATTTGCTGTAATGGATACCGAAAAAACGGAGTTTTTGCATTTTTCAAATCTACCGTTATATGAGAGGTGGGCGTGGTTATAGTTTGATTTCAAAACTATTTTACTATGATAAGATTAATATCATAAGTGGGCGTAGCAACGTCGATTTTTCAAATGTCATAAGTACTTAATTTTTTAGTTTTTAATCTCTCCAAATTTCACTTAATTTGCTTTAATGGATACCGGAAAAAAAGGAGTTTTTGAATTTTTCGTTACCTACTTCGATAAAAACACATATTTCTTGCTCCATCTTATAATAATAATAATAATAATCCCAACGGTTTTATCCCTCCATACCCGCCCGACCGACGCGAGAGGCGCATCCGCATGACGCACGGATATATAAAAAAAAATTTTTTTTTGGTTTTTTTTCCTATAGATTGCGCCGAGTCATGAAAGGCAGAGGTTTGTTAAGTGTCGAGATCTAAAACTGTTTAGCTACAGAACAAATGCTCATCAGCTGATCGAATAGTAATATATGTATATGTATGTATGTATCAATTATTGAGAGCATTGAGTATATTTTTCTTTATGTAAAAAAGTGAGTCTGAAATATCAAAAGAACCGAAATGAGTGTTAAAATCCTGACACAAACTACGGAGTGGCTCATTTAACTCAAAATTACTTTTACATGGCTTCAGAAAGAGAGGCCGGAAATGTCTTGAAATTCTGGAGGGAACGTTTAGTTTTATTTCGCTAAGAAGAGATGGGCTAGAGATCAAGCCTGTCAGTAACTTGACCAAAAATACAATGCCTAGCATTTCTCTGCGACTAGCATGTGTAGGAAGATTAATGAGTTTTAAACGACTTGTATATGGCGGCAGGTTATACTGAGAATCCCAACGAAAATTCCTTAAAGCAAAAAGCAGAAATTGTTTTTAAATTGACTCTATTATGTCGGAATGAACTCGATAGCGCGGGTTCCAAACAACAGATCCATATTCCAGTATGGGCCTCACTAACGTTGTGAACAGAGTCTTCGTGATTGATAAGAATATAGAAAATTGTACAAAACTTACTTTGGCAAACAAAATATAAGCAAAATAACAACAAAAAAAACAGCTGGAACAGGGTTGCAATTGCTTTGCTACATTTCATTGTTCAAAAACAAACATGGGTGTAGAAGTAGAAGTTTTTTTTTTGCTGAGCGAAGTATTCACCAAGTTTCTGATTGTTGCATCGATGGCCGAAGGTGGGAGTGCTAAAGCTGGTTGCGGGCCGAGGAACACCTAATTCGAGCCAATTCTGGCCAAATGGTCAGATGTCTCATTACCATGTACTCCCGAGTGACCAGGCACCGAGAGTAAAGCAAGTTAATTATGTTTACCAACATAGTTTAGTCGAGACTTGCTTTGCCGAACTAGTTTGGAAGTAGTTAGAGGGCTGGCTAATGCCTTGAGTGCAGCTTGGTTGTCCCTGCAGAGACGTATACTCCTCCCCCTCCACCTCGCCCCACTTCGTTTTATACGAACATCCGTTTCTTTTAAGTCTGCAGGTGGCCTTTAAGGCCTCCCCACGTATGAATATACAAAGTGACGGTAAGTGTAGCAATGCATCAAGAGCAGCGCCAGGTGTTGTATAGAATGCCCCTGTACAGCACACGGCGATTGTTCTCTGAAGTTTATCAAGCAGGTCCCCCCGCTATTAATTGATAGTCTGCTCCACCATACCACTGAAGCATAGCTGATTATGGGTCTGATCATATATATCCAGAGGTTATCCTTTGATGATAGACCCCACGTTTTGCCGAAGACCCGTTTACACTGCCAGAAGGCTGTAAATGCTTTAGAGGTTTTGTGAGAGATTTCCACGTCAGTTTTGCATCCAGAATTACTCCTAGATACTTCACTTTGGGAGAAGTCTGAGTTGTGACTCCCTTAAATGTGAGGGGAATGAGGCCATCCATCCTTATCCGCCTAGTGAAGAGTACAACATTAGTTTTGGTTGGGTTATGGAATAGCCCATTTTATAGTCACACCAAGTGTGAATCTTATTCTGCATTGTCTGCAAACAGCCGACAGAGATGGGAACGTGACTAGACAAGCCACATCGGCCGCATAGGCCTGAGCGTAGATATTCTAGTAATCAAGAGTGACAAGAAGATAATCAATTACCAAGCATCAGAGCAAAGGAGGAAGCACACCGCCCTGTGGAAAACCCTTTTTAACTCCGCTCTTTATGTATTTATCCCCTTCTGCTTGAATCCTGATAATCCGCTGCGCTAGTATTGAACGAATCAAATTTACCTGCGAAGGGTCTACCCCATGCCGTAGAGAAGCAGTGCACATGCCATCGAAGGTGGCATTGTCAAAAGCACTCTCAATGTCTACAAAATGCCCAAGGCGAACTGTTTCCTATCAACGACCTTGCCAACTCTGACAACCAAATTTTTCAAAGCCGTCTTACAGGATTTTGCCGCCTGATAGGCATGTTCATGCAAAGACAGAGGATGTGATGAGAGCGCCTTCCTACGAATGCGTAGCTCTACTAATCTTTCCAGACATTTTAGCATGAATGGTGTCATGCCAAAAGGTCTGTAGCTTCTGGGGCTAGTTATCCTTGCCAACCTTTGGTATAAAGGCGACATTTACCAGCCTCCAAGATTGTGGTATATAAGCAAGTGCGAGCGACGCTGTGAAAATATTTTTCAAGGTCACCATAGGTGAAATGCCATCCAAACTGGGTGATTTGAAACTGTCTAAAGATCCAATAGCATATCTCATTTCATATTCCCCCGCCACAGTTATGGCAGCAAACCAGTTATACTCGTACCTTGTCGCGGTGGTTCTCGCATTCCCTCCTACCTCTATCGAGGGAGAAGAAGGCGTAACCATCACTTGATTTCCAGGAAAATTAGTCTCTAGAAGAGAGAGTAAGGGCCGGTATTAGAATCCATTTCTAAGTCGAACTTAATTCTAGTTTAAGATCTTGCGTTTCACCAACCAAACCTTAAGCTCGACTTAAGTTGAACTTAAGTCGCCAAATTTCTCGACTTAAACTGATCTTATCTTTGCGAACAGCTGATTATTGCTTGTCAAATAAAAGACTTGAATACCCATATTTAAAAAAAATCTAAATAATTTTCGAAATATGGAATTTGATTGGGGTAGTGATGAAGACATTGGCTTAGATTACGAGGAAGTTATAAATATTAATGCATTAAGGAAAACTAAAGTGATTTCAATTGTCGATGAGAAAGATTTTTATTTCAATAATGCTTGGAATGTTCTTATATTGATAATATCGAATTAAAGCATAATACTATCAGATATGTGTATCCTTTATAATTTCCAAAAAAACATAAACTACTTTAATTTGTCTCAGGAACAATGGTTTGTGTCTGGAAAGTATGTTTTTATTAACATTTTGACAAAGCTACTGTCTCACGAGCCATAACATACGAGTTCACGTCACACCCTATAGCATTGTTGAGAGAAAATTTATAAAAAAAGGACAGCGTCAAAATTTAGGTTGCCCCTAGATTACCCACCAAGTCAATCTTATTCGGAGCGATTTGTCTTAACTAGAACTTAAGTGCAACTTAAGATTGGATTGTTAAACTGGCCCTAAGTCTCAGTCCGGGTCTCTGTGAAAGAGCCATCAGGCCTCTTGAGTGAACCCAACTTTACGGATTGGTCCTTTTTCAGTACTTCTACCAGTCTATGTAGCTGTTTCACCCAAGGCTATAATCCCGCTGCGGTATTCTTTAAAAAAGTTCCTTTTCGCAGAGCGAATAAGCCTGTTATACTCTCATTGCGTGCAGCGATACTGTTCCCAGTCCATCTCAAGATTAGTTTTGAGGGCCCGGTTAAGATATTTTCGTAGTATCACGTAGAGCAATCGTTAAAACACCCACTGCCTCATCAATGGCATGAGTGGATCGTATTCTAGGTGGCACCAAGATCGGATTCCCAAGCTACTCCCTAAAACACGGCCAGTCCGTTTTTTTTCAAGTTTAGTACTGGCGCTATACGCATCCTCACCAAGTTGAAACTGGATATATCTATGGTCCGAAAGCGAGATGCTCAGCCCAGCGATCTCTCCTCGCGTTGCATTTACTCATGCGAAACATACTTTGCACCTATTAAAAAAAATTTTTGCGTGTGTTTCGATGGTGTGCCATTGTACGGATTGGAAAACTTTTGAGGAAACAATATTAGAAAGATTTTTTACTTTTCGGACGGTGCAGGCTTCCAAAACAAAAACCGATTCAATTTTATAAATTTAATTGAACATAAAAACGACTTTGGTGTCGACGCCGAATGGCATTTTTTTTTGCAACACCCTATGGCAAAGGAGCTTGTGACGGAATAGGCGGATGTGTGATAGGAAGTGCGAAACATGATTTTTCAGCAAATTGATTATATCGGGTTTTCATTGAAATAGCATGGAATGTCTCTAAAATAACAATTACTTTGAGGATAAAAATGTTGTTACTGTCATCCACCTACTGATTTTTTGGTTTGGGATTTTTGTGTATTTGGCAATATTGCACCCAATTTTTTTGTCAATGCTTTTATCCCTGTTTGACTTCTTGGATTTAATGAGGCTTTCAAAAGTAAAGGATTTAAAGTATTCGTTCCTTCACTACTTTGGAAATTAAAGCAAGCATATTGTATTGTGTTTGTACGTTACATATAAGTATGTACATATGTATCATGATTCAATTATAAAAGGTTCTGTACTTACTGACAGCTAAATTCTGACACTCCTTAATCTATAGCTGTATTTTGGAAGTACGCAGAAAAGGGAGAAAATATGATCCCTTTTTGCGAAAAGGTACTAGAAAAGTACTAAGTATAATACATGTTAAAATATGATGGTTTTTAAGTAATTATTTGATTTATGTTTTCACTAGCTTGTACCCGCGGTTACCCACAGGATTTTACTCCACTATTTTATACAAATAAAACATATAGAGAATTATTTAAACTGGCAAATTAAAAAAATTTAATTTAAAAAAAAGCAACCGTTGTGTGAAAAATATCATTCCAGTTCTCCATCGCACATATTTACCGAGAAACACATTTAAACATACAAACTTTAACAGTTTTAATATTCGAATTATAATTTTTGATATTGCCTACTTAAGTACATATATGTACATATGTATATATATTTTTTTGCATATTTAACAGGTCTGTTCTGCATTTATTTTTTGATTTTAAAGTATTGTCTCTGATTCCCCGGAAAAAAAAGAATAAACTCTGATCTTGACAGATATGGAGAAACTAACAACAAATCGAGGAGAAAGGATTTATATACTCCGATTCCGACCAAATTTTTTCAATGCAGAACAGGCCTGTATATTTTTTAAGTGAAAATAAAAATAAAACAACATGGTTATAGTGAAAACTGTGAGATAAAACCTTTTTTTATTTGCACTTAATCGACAAAAACTAGATTTTGTATAGTCTTCGGGAAGGTTAGTAAATTAGCAGGGAAACACCAAACGTTCGAGGGAACCTGTAAACAAAGAGGTTCAATTATTAGAATTTCTCCCAAACGTTGCAGTTGCTATTACATTTAACTTACGTGTGTGTGCGTCTGAGGCATCAAAAAAAGTTCAAAGACGGTAGCTTTGCAGTTGGGCAGGAAAACACCAAACGCACGAAGAATGCTGTAAACAAAAATATTTAATTATTAGAATACTTCCTTATAGTAGTTTCAGTTGCTATATTACATTTTACTTACGTGTGTGTGCTTGTCGTGTCGGGTATGATTACACTCGCATACATACTTATCTGCTGCAGGAAAAAAGCTTAAGTCTATCGGCGACAGAAATATATATACATCATTATATAAATCCCGCTGCGCTGACTGGGGAAAGATATCCTGCAAATAAATAGATTTATCATTGATGCAATCAAATAAAAACAAAAACTCGTATTTACTCAACAGATCCTCGGCCAGAAAATGTTAATATCTCATAGAAGGGTTTGCTCTCTACATATGTGTTGTGGTTAATTACACTGGAAATAAGATGTGTTATATATTTCAATTGAAAAATTGTTATAATATTAGGAAAAACAACGATTTATTGCAAAACTTACCCAAATTCACGCAATCACAAAATCAAACGTCAATGAATAAAAAAAAATTATAAATTAGACAAATGAGTCAGTAATGCCAACGTTTTATTTAATATGAAGAAGTTTACAACATACTACTATTACAAGTGAAAACTGTAGAATATGCAACATTCTTTATGAGTTAAGGAGCCGATTTGTCATGCGGGAAAGAGTGAGAACTTTTTATTATTGAATCATGCATATGTATTTATATTTGTACTGACTTGTTGTTATTTTGAATGTGTAAAAGCAAGGTACATTACACGGGTAGTATCGATTCAACACCTGATTGAATTTTTTTATTTATTTTTATTGGGCCAAAAAAATTAAGCATTGTTCATTTTGAATAAAATATTTTTTTTCGGCAAAAACGAATTATTTTTCTTAACATAATCTCCTTTAACTCTATACACTTAGTCCAGCGTGTTTCCAATTTTGTTATTTCTTCCAAATAATAGTTTTTCTGAAGACTCTCAAAAAAGGAGTTTGTTTTTGTGATGGCCTCTTCGTTTCACGCATACTTCTTACCATCCACCCATTTCTTCTGGTTTGGAATTAGGAAACAGTCGGGTGGGGTTAAGTCTGGAGAATATGCTGGATGCGGTATTAGTTTGTAGCCCAATTCGTGGACCCTTGCCATGGTGACAAGACCTGTGTGCACCCGCGTTTATGGTCGAGAGTGAGCAATCGCGTAAAATGTTATGTACCCAGTCAGTTGAGATGCCCACAGTATCAGCCACCTCACGCACTTTCATTCTCCGATCATCAAATATCTTTACATGGATATTATCAACGATTTCTTATGTACCGACCACAACGTAACTCAGTAAACCACTTCTTAAGCACTTTTTTTTATTACATTTTTTTTAATAATTGACAATTTTATTGAGCCATTGCCTGTCGTAACGCGATCGCTATTTCAAAAACTACATGCCCTCTAGTGATGGGCTATCACGTGACTTTTCAGGAAAAATGTTACTCGTGACTGTGATTTTCCAGTCAATTGTGACTGTGACAAAAACTGTGACAGAAAAATGCAAATGAAACAACTTAAAAAAAATTTAAAGCCACTTCAATTTTATGCATGGGTGCATGCATATATATTTATTTGTATTTATTAAAGACATAAATGCCTTAATGTCAAAATATTACAAAAATGTCCCTGTATTCAAGCGTTATTGCGCCTGGTACTTTTTCACTGTTGCAATATCCCATTGCGGTAATGCGACTGCTACTTTGTCACAGACTCAGTTCACGATTCTGACTGTTACTGCTGCTTTTCACAGTCGCAATTTCTTGTTGTGTTACTGCGACTGTTACTTTGTCACATACTCTGTTCGCGAGCCCTATACGCGATTGTGACTGTTAGTGCTACTTTTTCACAGTCACAATATCCCAATACTGTGACTGCTACTTTGTCGCATCTAATGTCTAATGCTCTCAAGCGAAGTGGCCGCTGTAGTCGGATGGGAGGCGATATGTTGCTAAGTTCGAGGTTCGAACCTCAGCTAGGTCAGGTAGAATCGTAAAGGCAAACCTCCAAGGGTATTTATGAACGAAAAAGCTTCTTGGTATAATTACATCTGCCGTTCGGAGTCGGCACAAAACTGTAGATCCCTCAATTTGTGGTACAATATGAAAACTTCATAAACACCCAGTTTCCTTGTTTCAAACCGCAGAAAATATAAAATTTTACCTCTTTTGTTCCATTAGATACAAAAAAACGAAGTTTTTTGCATTTTCAAAACTTCCGTTAAATGGCAGTTGGGCGTGATTATAGTCCAATTTCAAAATTTTTTGACGGTAGTTGTAGTGATATCAAGGGCAATATGTTCACGAAGTTTAGTGATGATACCTTGCACTATTATTGAAAATACAGAAATTGTCTCATAAGTGGGCGATGTAACGCCTATTTTTTAAAATTTTATAAAAATAAAGTTTATTTATCTAAATTCGCTATTTCATAAAATTTTAATTCATTTGTTACAATGGATAACGAAAAAACGCGGCTTTGCATTTTTTGGAATTTCCGTTATACGGGAGGTGGGCGTGGTTATGGTCCGATATCAAAAATATTTGACCATAGTAAGACCGCTATCAAGGACAATATGTATACCAAGGTTTCTGGCGATACCTAACACCCTTATTGACATACAGACATTTTTTCACAAGTGGGTGTGGCAACGCCTAATTCAAAATTTCATAAAAATACAGTTCCTTTACTTAAAATCACTCTAAATACCAAATTCACTCAATTTGCTTTAATCTATACCGAAATCTACCGTTACATGGGAGGTGGGCGTGGTTATAGTTTGATTTCAAAACTATTTTATTACGATAAGATTAATATCAAAGACAATATGTATATCAAATTTTGTGTTGCTAAATATCACCGTTATTGAGTTACAAAAATTATATCATAAGTAGGCGTGGCAACGTCGATTTTCAAAATGTCATAAATACTTAATTTCTTAGTTTTTAATCTCTCCAAATTTCACTCAATTTCTTTTAATGGATACCGGAGAATGAGAATTTTTGAATTTTTCGTTACCGACTTCGATAAAAACATATTTCTTGCTCCATCTAATAATAATAATAATAATAATCCCAACGGTTTTATCCCTCCATACCCGCCCGACCGACGCGAGGGGCGCATCCGCATGACGCACGGATATATAAAAAAAAAATATTTTTTTGTTTTTTTTTCATATATGTTGCGCCGAGTCATGAAAGGCAGAGGTTTGTTAATTGTCGAGATCTAAAATTGTTCAGCTACAGAACAAATGCTTATCAGCTGAGCGAATAGTAATATATATATGTATATGTATATGTATATGTATATGTATATGTATAGTTTTCTTTATGCAAAAAATGCATCTGAAATATCAAAAGAACCGGATTGAGTGTGAAAATCCTGACACAAACTACGGAGTGGCTCATTTAACTCAAAATTACTTTTACATGGCTTCAGAAAGAGAGGCCGGAAATGTCTTGAAATTCTGGAGGGAACGTTTAGTTTTATTTCGTCAAGAAGAGATGGGCTAGAGATCAAGCCTGTCAGTAACTTGACCAAAAATACAATCCCTAGCATTTCTCTGCGACTAGCAAGTGTAGGAAGATTAATGAGTTTTAAACGACCTATATATGGCGGCAGGTTGTACTGAGAATCCCAATGAAAATTTCTTAAAGCAAAAAGCAGAAATTGTTTTTGAATTGACTCTATTTGGTCAGAATGAACTTGATAGAGCGGGTTCCAAACAACAGATCCATATTCCAGTATGGGCCTCACTAACGTTGTGAACAGAGCCTTCGTGATATAAGGGTCATTGAATTTTTTTGACCACCGTTTTACAAATGCAAAAACCCCCTTGGCTTTGTTACCTGTAAAATTTATGTGAAGATTAAAATTAAATTTCGGGTCCATTGTAATTCTAAGATCAACAAAGTTAAACACCTGTTCGAGGTTATGGTTACATATATCATAAGAAGCTGGTTGAACTGCTCTGCGAGAAAAGAACATTACTTTACATTTTTTAAGGTTTAGTGGCATGTAATTTACTTCACACCAGTTAGTCATGCTATTTAAATCCGCTTGTAGTAAGGACCTTTCCTCAACAGAATGATACGATCTAAAAAGCTTTACATCATCAGCATACAATAAAATTTTTGAATAATTTATTACAGAAGGTAAGTCATTTATAAAAAGTAAAAACAGAATCGGACCAAGGTGACTGCCTTGCGGGACCCCTTAAGAAACATGAATAATGTTTGAAGAACTATTTTTAAAAAGAACTCGTTGTGTTCTGTCAATGAGGTAAGAAGATATCCAACGAAGGAAATTAGGTTGAAAACCAAGGAGATCAAGTTTATGGATCAGTAAAAATGCTTTATTAAAACCAGGGTATATAACATCAGTGTGCAGAAATTCTCTGACCGAATAGAGTCAATTCTCAAAACCCATTTGAAACATGAGTTGAGAACTCAAGCAAGTTTGTTACGGTAGATTTACCCTTAGACAACCGGTGTTATGTGCTAGAAATTGTATAGGATATGGAATACGTTAAATATTCAACAACAATAGCTTCGAATAATTTAGGAATAGCAGCAGCTTAGCTACACCGCGATAATTTTCTATAGAGGACCTACTCCCGGTCTTATAAAGGGGTAGAATGAATGATTCTTTCCAAGCTGATGGAAAAATCCCAAGCTTAGGAGAAGGATTAAATATATTAGTTAAGGGCTCATAAATACGTTTAGCACAGTTTATGTGGAAACACGTCTGGATCGAATCGGGGCCAGCCTTAAATGATTCTTTTAAGTTACTCAAATAATAAAATACTTCCTCGGAAGATATCTGCGGAATAATAGCAGAGGTGAGGGAACAGAGTTTATATGGGTAAGGTTTGCTCAGAGGCGAGTTAATGGAGTAATTTGACCTGAAAAATTGGGCAAACATGTTGGAAATTGATTGGGAGTCACAAGACCCGGTATTTTGATATTTAATAGCAGACGGAAAACTAGTCACTCTGCGCCTAGAGTTAACGAAATCATAAAATGATTCAGGGTTTTTTATTAAATTCCTTTTAACTTTGCACAAATAAGATCTGTAGCATGATAATTTTGATAATTCTCGATCTAATTTCTTGAAATTGGCTTTTGCGAAAATAAAACGAGCGTTTGAGCTACTTGTTTTATCAATATTATTTCCAAAATCACCAATAACTTCGTAATTTACCTCAATCGCAGGGTTCGCACCTCTTCATAGATGACTTAGGTACGTTGTGGAGCGCCAGGGCTCCGCTGACACTCACTGCTGTTGTTGGTGCTGCTGCTGCTGCTGCTACTGCCGGTGTTAGGTGACGCTGTCGAGCGCCAGGGCTCCGCTGACACTCACTGCTGTTGTTGGTGCTGCGGTTGAGCTGCTGGCGTAAGTCGGTGCTCTTTATATTTAAAATAATACTGGTACCTCGGCCAGTTGCCGGTAGATCAAATAATAGAATTTATTGCCGAAAATGAAAACTGAACTGAACGGTTATAGTGCGCGCAAAAGAGTGGCTTTATTTTATTTTTTCTTTTAAATCGCGATGTTGGCTGCGATTGCATTTTTAGTACAAAAATGTAGTGGTGATTGGGGGGATGCCAGATTTGACATTACATCACCCTCCTTTGGAAAAGCAGAATTTGGCAAGTTGATCAGGTTTGCCATATTCTTCTTTCCCTTACATTTTTATTTATATTCTTATAGGGAATTCAATACAATTTAGTTGTTGGTAACTTATTTTTATAGTAAGAAATAAATTGCTTAATATAGGAAAACTACTATAGCTTATTTAAAGTATTTTTCATGTACTAATGTAATGCTTACATTTAATTTATATTTACTGCTTAAGTTCACTAGATTTAATGATAATATTTTGTAATAGTTTTATACAATTCTTAAAAATATTGCAATTCAAAATGAAAATTACGAATCTATGTTTATACATAAGTTTTCTTTACGCAATGCGGCTAATATAACACTATGAAAAATTATATTCCAAGTTTTGTTTTGTACATTAGACTTATGTAGATGAAATATTGTTTTAATGTTTGATAGCAAGAATTTTATTTGTACATAAGAAATTTTTATTTCTTGAGGATATATTTACATATTTATTTTAATTTTGAAACATTTGTGATTTTTCATTTTATGTAACTTAAGAATTACTAATTTTTATGTGTTATTTTATATCTACGTCACTTGCAAACTTTAATCACATTCTAATACTAGACATTTATTTGTTTTAATTTGGAAATAGAAAAAGTAAAATATTTGATTAAAATGTTTTTGAATTTTAAGTAACTTTTTGGATTCTGTTTTTGTGAATAGTTTTTAATTTGTTTTTGTCTTTGTCAAATATGGTTACGTTCACACCGTCTACTTGTGTTACTACGTATGGACCTTGGTATATGTTTTGATGTTTGTTTCGGGGTTCCTTTTGTACTAGAACCATGTCATTCTCGTTTATTAGTATTGGTCGTCTGTTTGTATCGTAGGTCTGTTTCCTTCGAATTTTATGTTTTTTAATTAGCTCTGTAGCTAACGAATTCGACTTTTGCATTCGATATTTTACCTCCTTAGCATAATTTTCAACGTTATAATTTGGATCTATTTAAATTTTTTTTAATTCATGTGGTAAAATAGCATTTTTGCTGAAAATTAATTCAAAAGGAGATAATTTGTTATCGAAAACAGTATTAGACGTTGTATTATGAAAGAAAGCAAAATATTTTTGATATGTGTCCCAGTCTGCGTATGTTTCATTGAGATACGCACGCAAGTACTCGTTAAAGACTCTATGGTTTCGTTCAACTGTTCCAACAGTTTCATGGTGATGAGCTGTGGAAAAGTCATGTTTGATATTTAAAATTTTGGTTAATTCCGAAAAAATTTCATTTTTGAATTCAGTTCCTAAATCTGATTTAATTGAATTCATAATGCCATATGTTAATATGAAAGTTTCGAAGATAGCTGAAGCAACTGTTTTAGCTGATTTATCTGGTATAGCTACTGTTACCAGGTATTTTGTTAAATCGCAAATCATAGTAACTGCGAACCTGTTACCAAATTTGGATTCTGGTAGTGGGCCTATCGTGTCTATTACTACTATATCAAATGGTTTAATAGGAGTTGGTGTTAAAATTAAAATTTCTTTTATTTTAGGTTTTACATTGTTCAAAAGGCATTTATTGCAATTTTTTACGAATTTAGCAATGTCGCGGGTCATGTGTTTCCAATAATACTTTGTTCGAATTTTTGCATATAATATTTTCATTTCGCAGTGTCCGCCTGCAATTGGGTCATCGTGGTAGATTGTCATTAGTTTTAGTTTTTTGTCGTCATCAGTTACAGTTTCTACAATGTCTGTTAGTATACTTTGTAAGGATTTTAAATGTTTATTTCCGCTTGTTTTTAAGTTTGTAATAGAAAAATGTTTGAAAAACTCGTCATCTTTGGGCCATTCAATAATTTTAATGTTGCGTTTGCTGGCTTCTTGTTCTAGCCTCGAAAGTAATACATCTAAATTTATTATTTCGTTAGCATTCTCAACATTAATTAACTCGAGTTTCTTATGTTTTATGTGCGCACATATTTTTAAAGTTGAAATTTTTGTTATTTTTGTCGTAAATTATTAATGATCTAATCCGCGGTACCTTTTTTGAGAAATTTTAGGCAAATTTATCGTAAACGTTTATTGTCTCAGTTGTATTGTCCGTATTGTCTTTACTTTGTAAGTCCTTATCGTAACATTGTTTCGTCATAGCTCTAGTTTTAACTGCAAGAACATGATTCTTAGATTCTCTAATATCATCGAAATGAATGCGTGAAAGTGCATCTGCGCCTACGTTTATTTCACCCTTAATGTACTCGATGGTAAAGTTATATTCTGCTAATTCAAGACGTATCCTTGCTAGCTTTGAAGCTGGGTCTTTCATATTGAATAAATAAACTAAAGGCCTGTGGTCCGATTTAACAGTAAAGTGTGTTCCGTAAACGTATGGTCGTTAATGCTTGATTGCAAAATAAATAGCTAAAAGTTCCAGTTCTATAATTGGTTTTTTCTGTTCTGCTTTGTTGAATGCTTTAGAAGCATAACAAATAGGCAAATCGCTCTCTAGCTGCTCTTGACTCAATATAGCACCGCACCCATTTTTCGATGCATCGACAGTAATTATAAATTGTTTTGTAAAGTCTGGGTATTGAAGCAATTTTCGCGAAATTAACGCTATGCAATGGGATTTGATGAAACCCTGAATAGAGGTCTAAGGTTGAAAAATACTTCG
Source organism: Philophylla caesio (assembly GCA_963971545.1). Taxonomy (NCBI): domain Eukaryota; kingdom Metazoa; phylum Arthropoda; class Insecta; order Diptera; family Tephritidae; genus Philophylla; species Philophylla caesio. The sequence continues at coordinate 123,849,984 of OZ020604.1, read as the reverse complement.
CTCGGCCAAGATTATCTAAGATGTCGTCTACTCTAGCGAGAGGAAATTTATCGGCAATCAGTTTTTTGTTAACAGCACGGAAATCTACACACATACGGTACGCTCTTTGACCATTAGCATCTTTTTTCGGAACAACAATTAGAGGGCTATTATAATTTGAATAACTTTCTTCAATTAGTTCGTTTTCTAATAATTTCGTAACTTGACGGTTTATTTCTTCACGCTGGGTATATGGTAAACGGTAGTTCTTTATGTAAACTGGATTATTGTCTGTCAGTCGTAGTTTTTGTTCGTAGAAATTGTTTAATGTCATCTTGTCGTCTGGAAGTGCAAATATATCTGCGTATTCTATGCATAAATTTAGTAATTTGCTTTCCGCATGACTAGGAATTTGTTTTTTCAAAACGGAAATCAGTTCTTTTGTCCGGTTGTCATCGTTTCTAGTCTTATTAATGGAATAAAAGTTGAAATTTGAAAGTTTTTCAGTCCGAATGTTACTGTTGTTTACGTATTTTATATCGTTTGTGGTATTTATGACTTTGACGATTGGGTTGCTTGTACTGACTATGCATCTTGCAGTGAATACACCGTTGTAAATTTCTTGCGAATCCACGAAAAGTGGTTCCGGTGAACTTCCTAGACTAAAAAGCCGAAAAACTTCGCATCTGGGTGGAATTACGCAGGTGTCGTTTTGAGTTCCTTGAACGATCGGAATCGCGACTTTTTCATTACCAACCCAGAAATAAACGCAATTGCTCGCATAGCTAATAACGCATTTGTTAATTTTTAAAAAATCTTTACCCAGTATACCGTCTGCTGGAATATTAAAATCGTCGTTAACCACGAGTAACGTATGTTTTAAAGAAAAGTCAGAAAAGGTTAAGTTCGTCGTTATTTTACCCAGAGTAGAAACAGTGTTGGCAGTGACGCCTGTAATGCGTATAATGTCGTTTGTATTAATTGGAAAACTTTTGTTGAAACTTTAATTAAGGAAAGGTCGGCTTGCGTGTCGACCAAAAATGTATATAATTTATTAGACCCGGAAATTTGCAATTGAATAAAATCTGAATAATTTAAATTTAAGCAATAAACGCCTTTTGTTGAACAAAAATCGACATTTGCAGTTCTACCCCTATTGTTTGGAGATCCACTATTATTGTTGTTGTTTCCATTGCTACTCCAGTTATTGTTAAAACGGTTATTATTACCCCTGCCTTGATGGGTATTTCCATTAGCTGGTCGATAACGTTGATTTCCATAATTGCTTGAAGAAAACCTGTTCCTATAACCAGTAAAATTGCGACTTGGGTTGTAGTTACTATGACCACGAAAACTACCCCGAAAATTTCTAGAAAAGCTACTACCTAAACTAAACTTGACGTTCTTTTACTTCATTATTTTGCTCGACTATCAACTTCGCTACCACGTCTTTGGAATCGGAAAATGTTGTTGAGGCAAGTATTGACTTTACTAGGTCCGACTTGGCATTTAATCTACAAACCTTAACGGTTTGCTCGAAGGCCATTTCGTGAGTTTTTTGTTGGGTCATTCCTCCGATAATTAAGGAACGCTCCAAAGAGTCGGCTAGTTCTTCCACGCGTTTAGCAAAGTCTGTATAGTTATTATTGTTGACGTGTAACGCCAAAATTTTTCCTGCAACAACTTTTCAGTTATCAGAATTAATCCTGCCGCGAAGGGCAATTTTGATGTCGTTAACTGATTCTATTTGCGTCGGCAATGCTTCGCGAGCTTTTCCTTCTAATTTTGATTTAAAAATGCTATCAATGTACTGGTTAGGTTTTCTTCAGCTAGGTCTTCTATCAAATTTATTTTATCTAGAAAATGATCGAGCGCTAATGGATCCCCGCTATAATTTTCTCTAATTATTGATGAACATAGGGAAATAAATGACTTTTTCTGTTCTACGGTAGCCATCTTGTAAAAAGTTTTAGAAAAATCGGTAATATCAGGTGAGCTGGTAGCTGCTGGTGAAGCGTTATCTACAATTAATGAGTGCTTTAAATCGGGAAATGACGTGCATCTTTTCATACAAAAATCTAACGATGCTTTTGACTGAGCGTCAGCAAATTCTTCTGATTTCGAATCGACTACGTTCGTTTGGCATATAAGGCTTAATGCGTTCTTCGGAATTGGAATATGGCAATCTAACTTAACAAAGCACTTCACTAATAGCTCCTTGCAACGTGCTAACTTTGCTTGTACTTCTTGGTAATTATGTATTGATTTGTTATCGGTTACGTGTAACACAATTTCGTTATAACAAGCTATAAGAGAATCTTTGTATTCTTTGAGTTTAATTACGTTTGTCGACAATGGTCCATTTTGCAAAATTCGCTTAGTTATTTTAACAAAATTAGCTTGGTATTCTATAAACTGTATTTCAAAATCTGACATAACCGAAAACCTCAAAAAGTTCAAGCACTTGAAGCTGCAACCAGCTACCACTCACCCCACCCTTATGTTGGCAAAAAAATATATGTATTACAGAAAAAACTCAAATATGCGATAAAAAAGTATAAGCATGCAAGAGGAACGGGGTGTTGTTTCACATGCAAGCAAAAGATAGCAGTTTGTGTTCAAATATTTTTGTTTAATATTGTGAAAAAGTTTGCAAAAGTGTCGATAAAATGAAATATATACATAATTTACATGTATAAGCTAGAAAGGTTTTTTTTGAAAAATGTAGTTTGCAAGATTATGATTAAAAAAAAAAGTGGTTGAAAAATTTAATTGTAATTTACATATATAATTGTGAAAAGTTTTTGAAAACTTTCCAAAAAATTGAAAAATTTAATTTACATATTTTAATATATAACTGTTTGAAAATATATTTAAAATAATTTTAATTTAATTTTTTGAAATGTTGGTTAATTATTGCACACTGTGCATCATACCCCACTGCTACTCGTCTCGCAGCTCACTCTTGCTGTTTGTTGTAGCACTGCTCTGGTATACTGTTAGATGTTGTTGCTTTTCTTTTCGCTGTTATTCCCTCGCTGCAGTCTGTACCACGAAAAGTTGTTTTGCACTGTGCCTAACGGCGCTTTTTATGGCGTGGCTTGTATGCCGTTATACGAATGCGCTTTTATGGCGTGGCTTGTATGCCGTTATGCGAATGCATAGCGTGATACTTCTACAAGTTCGCTTTTTGCACGGCGCCCAACGGCGCTTTTTATGGCGTGACTTAAATTTTTGAAAAATTAGATAAATGTTTGTTTAATTGAAAATTTTGGTACCACCGCTTTTTTTGTAGTTTTTAGAAGTTTTTTGTTTTTATTGAAAATTTTTTTAAAAACAAAAAACTTCTAAAAACTACAAAGAAGCGGTGGTACCAAAATTTTCAATTAAACAAACATTTATCCAATTTTTTATTGTTACCCCTGCCTTGATGGGTATTTCCATTATCTGGTCGATAACGTTGATTTCCATAATTGCTTGAAGAAAACCTGTTCCTATAACCAGTAAAATTGCGACTTGGGTTGTAGTTACTATGACCACGAAAACTACCCCGAAAATTTCTAGAAAAGCTACTACCTAAACTAAACTTGACGTTCTTTTACTTCATTATTTTGCTCGACTATCAACTTCGCTACCACGTCTTTGGAATCGGAAAATGTTGTTGAGGCAAGTATTGACTTTACTAGGTCCGACTTGGCATTTAATCTACAAACCTTAACGGTTTGCTCGAAGGCCATTTCGTGAGCTTTTTGTTGGGTCATTCCTCCGATAATTAAGGAACGCTCCAAAGAGTCGGCTAGTTCTTCTAGGCGTTTAGCAAAGTCTGTATAGTTATTATTGTTGACGTGTAACGCCGAAATTTTTCCTGCAACAACTTTTCAATTATCAGGTTTAATCCTGCCGCGAAGGGCAATTTTGATGTCGTTAACTGATTCTATTTGCATCGGCAATGCTTCGCGAGCTTTTCCTTCTAATTTTGATTTTAAAAATGCTATCAATGTACTGGTTAGGTTTTCTTCAGCTAGGTCTTCTATCAAATTTATTTTATCTAGAAAATAATGGGGTGCAATGGGGTACAGTGGTGCTTCTGGGTATGCAGATACAGTTGCGCGGCTATACTCAATTCCTACTCTTACGTCCACGCTCATGCACCCTGGGTAACGTGAGCAACCCAAGTGCGAGATGCGGTAACCAACCCGTGTGGAGCCTTGGGTCACGGTTAATAGAGAGGGTGCTTTAGAGGAGCCACTCCGACATATTCGGTTTAAGGGTTCACTAAAGTCTGCAGCGTCTGTTTACCAGGAGGTGCGGCTGCAAGCGGGCGTCTGTCTTGAAGCAAGCGGCTCGCTTTATAAATGAACCCAAACTTTTTACCCCCAGCAATGGGTTATGCGTTGGGTTTGGGACCCACCATGTAAAATACAAGTCCAATGAAAAGATCGAAACAGCCTCGGATAATGACCTCCCCACACGTTGACGACCCACGCAAACGAAACAAGGACTACGATTTACGGATATGCACCTGGAATGTCCGGACCCTTTATAGGGAAGGTGCCTCTATCCAACTGCTGGATGTCCTAAATAAGTATAAGGCTGACATCACTGCAGTCCAGGAAATGCGATGGACGGGACATGGATGCAAAAAATATGCATCGTGCGACGTTTACTACAGCTGCCATGAGACGGCGCACAAATTTGGTGTTGGATTTGTGGTTGGGCGGAGACTGCGAGATCTTGTCTCCAGGTTCACCCCCATCAGTGAACGAATTGCCACAATCCGCATCAAAGCTAAATTTAATAAGATCAGCTTGATTTGTGCGCACGCCCCGACGGAGGAGAAGGATGATGGGACCAAGGATGAATTTTACGAGCGCTTGGAGGAAGCATACGAGCGCTGCCCCCGCCACGATGTAAAAATTGTGATTGGTGATTTTAACGCTAAGGTGGGCAAAGAAGGAATTTTTGGTCCAACAGTCGGAAACTTCAGCCTTCATAAAAATACCTCCGGCAACGGAGAGAGGCTGATCGACTTCGCCGCGGCGCGAAACATGGTAGTAAGTAGCACCAGGTTCCAACACCGAAGCATCCACCAAGCAACTTGGGTGTCCCCTGATCAAAAAACGCGAAACCAAATTGATCACGTTGTGATAGACGCGAGATACGCTTCGAGCGTGCTTGATGTTCGTTCTATCCGAGGAGCAAGCGTTGACTCGGATCATTACCTTGTTGCAGCTAAGGTCCGCATGCGCCTCTCTGCAATGAAGAACGCTCACCAAGTAACGCAACGAAAGTTCGACGTCGAAAAGCTGCAATCGCAACGGACAGCTGAGAATTTTCAATCTCGACTCTCGATCCTGCTAAGGCAAGCAACTTCTCATCGCCCCGACATTAACGAGCAATGGGATAACATCTCCCAATCTCTTCGCACCGCTGCGGAGGAAGTGGTTGGCTACTACCAGCCTCGCAGAAATAATTGGTACGATGACGAATGCCGCGTCGCTGCTGCAGAGAAATACGCAGCATACAAAGCCACCCTGCAGCCAATTACTACGCGTGCAACAATTGAGCGATACCGGGAGAGAAGGAGGGAAGAGAGACGTCTTTTCAAGAGCAAGAAACGAGAGGCGGAAAGGCGGTAAGGCGTGAGTGCGAAGAGCTTGAGTTGGTAGCAAGCAGGAATGCGGCCCGAAAATTCTATCAGAAAATAAGGCAGCAAACAAGTGGTTTCAAGACCGGGGCTGGTTCCTGCAAAGACGAGTATGGAAATCTGGTGACGGACGTACAGAGCACACTTGAGGTATGGAGGGACCACTTCTCAACGCTACTGAATGCGAACTCTGGTGAGGAGTTTGAAGAAGAGGAGCCCAGAACAATCTTTAGGGATGAACAACAAATCCCTCCACTCGACCAAGGCGAGGTGAGAACAGCACTTAGGCGGCTAAAGAATAACAAAGCGCCTGGGGCAGACGGTATACCGGCTGAGCTTTTCAAAGCCGGCGGCAAAGAGCTGGTAGGAAGCATGTACCAGCTGTTAAGCACAATTTGGTCTGACGAGTACATGCCAGAAGATTGGAACCTTAGTGTTCTTTGCCTAATCCATAAGAAGGGTGATCCTGCTGTTTGCGCCAACTACCGTGGGATAAGCCTTCTAAATATCGCATATAAGGTTTTATCGACGATACTGTGTGAAAGACTGAAGCCATATATGAACCAGCTGATTGGACCTTATCAGTGTGGTTTTAGACCTGGTAAATCCACCATCGACCAGATATTCACAGCACGTCAAATCCTGGAATAGACCTTAGATAAGCAAATCGACACACACCACCTTTTTGTCGACTTCAAAGCCGCTTTTGATAGCACGAATAGAAGCTGCCTGTACGACGCCATGTCTAAATTTGGGATCCCCGCAAAACTAATACGGCTATGTAGAGTGACGTTGAGCACAACATTTAGCTCCGTCAAAGTTGGGAAGAACCTCTCCGAGCCGTTTGAGACCAAATGAGGTTTTAGACAAGGTGACTCACTTTCGTGCAATTTCTTCAACCTAATGCTGGAAACTGTAATAAGAGCTGCCAATCTGAATCGCAGTGGTACTATATATAACAAAAGTACGATGCTGCTTGCATATGCGGATGATATTGACATCGTTGGCCTTAACAACAGGGCCGTCAGTGCAGCATTTTCCAGTCTAGAGAAGGAAGCAAAGGAGGTTGGTCTAGTAGTGAATGAGGACAAAACAAAGTACCTTGTGGCAACAAACAAAAAATCCTCGCGTATTGGGACCCACGTCACTGTTGGCAGCTACAATTTTGAAGTAGTCAAGGATTTTGTATACCTTGGATCCAGCATAAACACCACCAATAATGTCAGCCTTGAAATCAAACGAAGAATAACACTTGCCAACAGATGCTACTTTGGGCTCGGTAGGCAGTTGAAAAGCAGAGCCCTTTCTCGACGAACGAAAATCTCGCTCTACAAATCTCTCATCGTGCCCGTCCTTGCATATGGCGCAGAAACATGGACGATGTTGACCAGCGATGAGCAAGCCTTGGGGGCTTTCGAGAGAAAAGTTCTTCGCAAGATTTATGGCCCTGTTCGCGAAAGCGACGGGTACCGAAGAAGATGGAATGACGAGCTGTATGAGCTGTATAATGATGTGGACATAGTCAAGCGCATGAAAATTCAACGATTGCGATGGCTTGGCCATGTCGTTCGCATGGATGATGATGCTCCAGTGAAAAAGTCCTTCGAAACGGCACCCATGGGTGGGCAACGACGGCAAGGACGCCCAAGAACACACTGGAAGGACCAAGTGCAGAAGGACCTGTCTCGCGAAGGAGAGAGGGAACTGGCGAAGCTTTTTGATCTCGGCCCAAACCGACAAACGGTTGTAGCGCCATAAAAGAAGAAAGAAGAAGAAAATAATCGAGCGCTAATGGATCCCCGCTATTATTTTCTCTAATTATTGATGAACATAGGGAAATAAATGACTTTTTCTGTTCTACGGTAGCCATCTTGTAAAAAGTTTTATAAAAATCGGTAATATCAGGTGAGCTGGTAGCTGCTGGTGAAGCGTTATCTACAAATAATGAGTGCTTTAAATCGGGAAATGACGTGCTTCTTTTCATACAAAAATCTAACGATGCTTCTGACTGAGCGTCAGCAAATTCTTCTGATTCCGAATCGACTACGTTCGTTTGGCATATAAGGCTTAATGCGTTCTTCGGAATTGGAATATGGCAATCTAACTTAACAAAGCACTTCACTAATAGCTCCTTGCAACGAGCTAACTTTGCTTGTACTTCTTGGTAATTATGTATTGATTTGTTATCGGTTACGTGTAACACAATTTCGTTATAACAAGCTATAAGAGAATCTTTGTATTCTTTGAGTTTAATTACGTTTGTCGACAATGGTCCATTTTGCAAAATTCGGTTAGTTATTTTAACAAAATTAGCTTGGTATTCTATAAACTGTATTTCAAAATCTGACATAACCGAAAACCTCAAAAAGTTCAAGCACTTGAAGCTGCAACCAGCTACCACTCACCGCACCCTTATGTTGGCAAAAAAAATATATGTATTACAGAAAAAACTCTAATATGCGATAAAAAGGTATAAGCATGCAAGAGGAACGGGGTGTTGTTTCACATGCAAGCAAAAGATAGCAGTTTGTGTTCAAATATTTTTGTTTAATATTGTGAAAAAGTTTGCAAAAGTGTCGATAAAATGAAATATATACATAATTTACATGTATAAGCTAGAAAGGTTTTCTTTGAAAAATGTAGTTTGCAAGATTATGATTAAAAAAAAAGTGGTTGAAAAATTTAATTGTAATTTACATATATAATTGTGAAAAGTTTTTGAAAACTTTCCAAAAAATTGAAAAATTTAATTTACATATTTTAATATATAACTGTTTGAAAATATATTTAAAATAATTTTAATTTAATTTTTTGAAATGTTGGTTAATTATTGCACACTGTGCATCATACCCCACTGCTACTCGTCTCGCAGCTCACTCTTGCTGTTTGTTGTAGCACTGCTCTGGTATACTGTTAGATGTTGTTGCTTTTCTTTTCGCTGTTATTCCCTCGCTGCAGTCTGTACCACGAAAAGTTGTTTTGCACTGTGCCTAACGGCGCTTTTTATGGCGTGGCTTGTATGCCGTTATACGAATGCGCTTTTATGGCGTGGCTTGTATGCCGTTATGCGAATGCATAGCGTGATACTTCTACAAGTTCGCTTTTTGCACGGCGCCCAACGGCGCTTTTTATGGCGTGACTTAAATTTTTGAAAAATTAGATAAATGTTTGTTTAATTGAAAATTTTGGTACCACCGCTTTTTTTGTAGTTTTTAGAAGTTTTTTGTTTTTATTGAAAATTTTTATTTAAAAAAAAATTTTTGTTTTGTTTGAAAATTTGGTACAACCGATTGGTTTGTAGTTTTTAGATTTTTTTTTTTTGAAAATTTATTAAAAATTTTTTTTTTTTTTTGTTAGAAATTTGGTACCACCGCTTTTTTTTGTAGTTTATTTTCGATTTAATTTCAGTTCATTTTTGTAGGTTTTTTGGGATACAATTTTGCCCTTTTTAGTTTTAGTTCATTCATTTTCGGGAAAAAAAATTTTACTGTTTATATTCAGTTCATTTTGTATTATTTGTATTTTGCATTTTGCAAAATTTTTTTTTTTTTTATTTAATTTAATGAAATAGTCACCACCATTTTTAAATGAAGTATTTTTATACATTTTTGTTTGTATTTAAATAACTTGTAGTACTTTTTAATTTTTTTTTTTGTAATTTTTGATTATTTTTTTTTTTGTCCGTTTTATTTAATTTAATTTATTGAAATAGCCACCACCATTAAATAATTTGTAGTATTTTTTAATTTTTGTTTTTTTGTAATTTTTGTTTTTTGCTTTAATTTAAATTTATTTTTTTTCAATTTTTATTGGTGCTTTTATATGGCGTGGCTTTATTTGCCCGGAGGCCATTTTGTAAGCCGCTGTCACGGTCGCCATGTGGAGCGCCAGGGCTCCGCTGACACTCACTGCTGTTGTTGGTGCTGCTGCTGCTGCTGCTACTGCCGGTGTTAGGTGACGCTGTGGAGCGCCAGGGCTCCGCTGACACTCACTGCTGTTGTTGGTGCTGCGGTTGAGCTGCTGGCGTAAGTCGGTGCTCTTTATATTTAAAATAATACTGGTACCTCGGCCAGTTGCCGGTAGATCAAATAATAGAATTTATTGCCGAAAATGAAATCTGAACTGAACGGTTTTAGTGCGCGCAAAAGAGTGACTTTATTTTATTTTTTCTTTTAAATCGCGATGTTGGCTGCGATTGCATTTTTAGTACAAAAATGTAGTGGGGATTGGGGGGATGCCAGATTTGACATTACAACGTCATCAACAAAAACAAGATCCAGAATGGTTCCAAAATTGTTTGGAGTTAAATTGATCTGATTTAGACAGAGCTCAGCCATATCTTCTAAGAACACATTGTATCTATCCCCGATAAGTCAGAGTTAGGAGGGATGTAGCAAGCAGCAAAATAAAATAAACCATTTCCTACCGTAACTCGTATTGATTTAAATTCTATTGACTCGATGAGGGGGATATTAACATCTTCGGATGGTATTGAAGAATGAATGGCAAAAAGAACACCCCCACCGATTCTGTCCTTACGGTCAGTTCAGTAAATTTGATATTGATTAGGAAGGATCTCTGAATTAAAAATATGTGGTTTAAGCCAGGTTTCAGTTAAGCAAATTACGTTATAGTTACAGTCTAAGCCTTTTAAATATAAATCGTTCAATTTAGTATTTAAACCTCTAATGTTTTGGTAGAAAATACTTAAAGTAGAATTTAAAATTAGATTGTGGCTCAGTGTCAAGATTAGGAATTGAAGCTAAGTTATTTATTTTATTTTTATTTTTATGTGGCTTGTATTCAAACTCGCGAACAAATGCCCCTGTTGGCCAAAAAGAATTGTTAAGCAAAGTATCAAAAACTTCAGGTGCCACATCAATTTTAAAAGATAACTCGTTACGTTCGTATTTAAAGTTAACCCTTCGGATTGCTAAGTTACAAATCTTAATTTTTGATGAAATGTAAAACTCTATATTATCAGAAGAAGTGTCCCTAGCAAATCTAGAAACAAAAATCGATTTTCTCAAAGGAACCACAACCAGCTTCTTTGCAGAGCAGTCAGTCTCATCCAATGGTGCTACAGTTTTGCAACAATAGGAGCAGATTGGGAAGGTGGAAGCGATTGAGGCGGTGATGGACCCACTTCAGGTGAAGATACCTGTAAGTTCTCATGGTCAGAATTGCTTTTATTAGAGGAAGAAGCGCGAGTGCAGATATCCCTTGATGAAGTTGATGAAGACGGGCCCTGAGGCGGAGGGACAGGAGACAAAAGATTAATTAGCTCAATTCCCCACAAATTGGGGCAAAAAATTCTTTTGAAGTAATGTAAGAGAAGCCACATTTGATATTTCAATTGAATGTTCATAAATATAACCGAATATTCAACCACACATATTTGTATATACTTACTAGGGATGTCAAATATGGGCATTTTGTTGATCTCGGAATTTTCGAGATCTGAAAACGAAATCCCGGAACAATCCCGGGATCCCGAATTCTACGAAGTTGTGATTCGGAATTTTTAATTTGCCAAAAAATTTAACACGTCTGTAATCGTTGTATTGTAGAAGTATACAAATTCTCTTACTGAGAACTGTGAAAAAGTTAAAGTTCCGGCGAACCAACTGTTCACCGTTTATCAATTAAAACACTGCAATTCAATATAACAAGGTTTTTATTGTGCACTACTCGCACGACTAATTACAACTGCTTTAAACAATTCTAACTTCTTACTAAGTAACTTCTTAATTTTAATATAATTATGCTAATGTTGCAGTTCCCACCGCCAACCGGCATTCCGCACTCGATGGGTTGCGCGTGTAGGTCAATATTGCTTACACCGCAGTTCTCACGCCTTTCTTGAGTATTTGTGTTATCGATCGCTTGCGCGTGTACTGAGTCAGCGAAAGTCCTATGGTGAACTTTATGTAGGGCAGTGAAGTCACATGTACAGCAACGTGAGCACCGGGTGTGCCGTAGCGTAGGGTTAGGATAACTCCTCCCCCTTTAAAGATCTCGCGTCTCGCAGATCAAATGAAAAACCTGAAGGAGCTAGGGTATGTCCGGAGTGGTTATGGCTCCCTGTTGGCAGGATAGTTTCTGGGTAATCAATTTCAAATGAGGATGTGCCCTTAGTGATCCTGTTGGAGTTGGTGCCACTGCTCCAATGTTCGGAAATTTCTGGAAAGTTTGGCTTTCTAGTGTACCATATCCATAGGATGGCGGCGACCACGATTATTGCGCATATTGTCAGGGTTTCTGTAACGATAGAAGCATTGATTTTCTCATTAACGTACCCTAAATACTTAATGTTCTCCATTGTGATGTCATGAACATATTCCAGGTTGATCTTCATAGTGTGATTCCTGACACTTGATAGGACTGCTGGCGGAGCTTGCGCTGTTATGGCCTCGTTGCTGGAAAACACTTGGTCACCGATCCTGACTGTTTCGTTACTAAGTTGGATGACGTAGGTGTCATTAATAGTGCTTGAGGCATTGCTGCCCCTGATTACGCCTTGATAATTTGAGAGGAATATCGTATTGTCGTTTACCAATTCCGTAATCCATCCGTTTCGCCTGATGAACTGGCAGCTAGCATCTCCTCCTTTTAGTATTCGTGGTATGCAACTGTCTTCCTCCAATTTTGACAAGGATTCTGGCCCACATACTGTGGATGAACTGATTACTACACAACTTCCCGTCATTCCGTAAGTTTCTTCTTGGTTTACGAGCATCCTGCCAAACGGTAGGTCTAGTTGTTTATGTTCGTAGATGCCGGCACGAGTGATCAGCATATTATATTTTTTAGCTGTCACTTTCGGCATTGAGAGCACGAAGAGAAGTAGTGTCCCATTTGTGTATACTGATGGTTGACCATACTCAATAGCTTCGATTACGTTCTGGTATGGAAGAGTCTCCATTTCCGAAAGGACCTGGTTGACCTCGTCCGTGTCAAGTAAATTGGTGTTCACAATTCCGCTTTTTGCCAGCTGGCATGCCCGCACGATTTCGTTGACCTCTTCACGAACGAGTAGGATGTTGTGCAGTGCATCTTGATCGAATTCAGTTGCCTTATTTTCTTTCGCTATGTAGTTTGTGCGATCCACCACCTCCTCGATTTTCCTTAAGACATCCTGGGTGGCGGTGAAGAGTTTTTCGTTGACTTTATATTGGTGGTTGTTGCTTTCAATAACTTCGTTTTGGCTTTGGAGAATATTGTTCCAATCGGTTGCATCGGGTGATCCTGCTAGCCATTTCCATGCTGAGCCTATCCAGTCGATAGAGCGGGTGGTCCTAGTTTTGCCCGCGCTTCCCGTTAGTTCTTCAAGTCGCTCTAATGTCTGGTTAATATAGAGTTGTGCTAAAATCTGGTCGTCGGCTCGCTTCATTAAACGGTATGTCGAATCTTCCATCTGTATCATAGTTGTCACGTATTGTTGAAGATTGATGACATGCACTAGCTTGAATGATCCGCCAATGATCCAACCGTCTCCATTCTGGATAGTTACGATTGGCGCTTTATAGTTGAATATATGGAGGGCGCTGATGGCTGATGCCAGCAGTGGGAATCTGCAAGGGTGTTATTGTTGTTAGTGTGTTAGTAGTTGCTAACTTAACTGATAAATTTTGTTTCACAAGAGCATTTGTAGTTTTTCCTTTTAAGTTTTGCTTAAGGTTGCCAAATTCTGTGGTAGTTTTATATTAAATATTATGTCTCTAAAAAGGACTTAAATGATTAAAAGAACACTTTTGTTACGGAATTTTAGTATTATGGTAGTGTAAAAGAAGAGAGGAAAAATTTCGTTATCGATTTTACTTTACAATTTACAATTGTTTGTTGCTCTTGTTTCAGTTAGTATGTTAGTGTTAGCTATTAATTTCTTTCCTTTTTAGCGGATCTGGCGCAAGTATATTAAATTGCGGCCATTTTTGTTTTGCTTTCTTTTATTTTTTATTCTTTTCCTCCTGCGGATTAGGCGCAAGGATTAAGAGTCAATATATGTTTTGCGGATTAGGCTCAAGTTTGTAAAAATTTGCTTTCTTTTTTGTAGGATGGGTGTCCATATTGTTCTCGAACCAGCTATGGGGGATCGTGGAATCCGTTTTGGGAGTAGCGTAGCCATTTGTCAAATTCGATGGCGCCACAGCCTACTAAGGCACGATTTGTCCCACTAACAAGCCCGCTCTTGTAGTAATGAACATGTCCTTTGTTTTTGTTTTCGATCGTTTTGATTTCAATCAAGAAACAATTATTTTCTAGAGCTTTTGTTAACTATTTTCTGTGTATTTACTTATTTTTGCTCTTTATTATTTTCATTTCACAACAAAATTTTGCTTTCGGTCTCAAGTGCTAGGATGTGTGTTCCTACGCTTGACGTTTCTAAAGTGGGTTTTGTGTATTTTTTCCCACTGACTGTGATTACGGAAACTCTGTTGTCTTTTGCGACAGTTTCCTTCTTGTATATGGGTTTTTGCTTTCCCTTGATCTGTTTGTCCTTCACGTATATGACATCATTCTCGTCATAACGCTCCGGTAGAGATCTTCGTTTGTTATGGCGTTCAATCTGAGCCATTTGTTTCTGAGTCAGTAAGGTTTTCAAGTATTCATTGGTTTTTTTGCTTTTTTCTAGGAGTTCCTGGTAATTAGCTGCTTTTGCACGGTTAAAGAATACCTCACTGGGTTTTCGGTTTATAAAGGAGTGAATGGAGTTATTGTAGCGATCTACTGTTATATTTGCTAGCTCTTTCATTCTTAAATTCGGGTTATCTATTTTTAGGCATCTAATAATCTCAATTAAGGTGGAATGGAACCTTTCCACTTGGCCGTTCACCTCGCTTCTCTGAGATGGTGTACGATGTAGCCTAATTCCCAATGACTCTAACAAATTTTGTATTATTGGGCTAACTAAACCTCGCTCGTTGTCGGTCACAAGGATATCTGGGGTCGTAAAGTAGTGCAAGAGTTTTACTATTTTGTCCTTAAGGTGCAAAGTGGACTTGTTTCTTAAGTGAACAAGTTTTGCAAATTTTGATAATTTATCGATGCAACTGAGGAATTTCTCTCCTTGTATTTCGAATATATCTACGTGAATGATTTCACAAGGACGCGATGGGATAGGTGTGTTCTGTAATTCGGGTTTATTGGGATGTCTATCATATTTGCTGATTTTACACGTTTCACATGACGAGACGTAACCCCTGATAATGCTGTTCATTCTTGGAAAGTAATATCTCTCCAGGATTTGTTTCCTATTCTCGACGGCACTACGATGAGCTCTTTTGTGCTCCGCCCATACTACCTCACAAATTCTGTCAGGATCTCTCAAATCCTCTACAATATACTGAGTTACTCGGATCTTATACTGGATAAAATTTTCTAGGTATACCTTTTGCAGCAGCCCTAATTTGTCCTCTGGCATTTTAATGCCGTTGATCACATTTGGCCTAAGTTTCTCCTTGAGCCCATTGATGAGCTCTTCTTCTATAATTCCTTCTATCCTTAAATAGTGCCGGGAGTAACCTGGATGAGGTTCCTCAAATATCTCTAGTCTCCCCCCAAATACAAGCTGGTTTCTGAATACATTTAGAGGCACTTCAACGAATGGTATAAGGTCGGAGTTGTCCTGTTCTGCACTATGGACGGTGTCACCGTCTTCGCCTTCCTAATCCGCGGTTGACCCTGTTGTTGCGTTCCGACTAGCGGCTTCGGATGTGGATATTGTAAGGGGGTTTGCCTGGGTTTTGAGTCGAGACAGAGCGTCAGCCACGACCTTAGATTTACCTGGTTTATAAATTATCTCGTAGTTGTATTCCTCAATTCTCGCCTTCCAACGCTTTAGCTTGGCGTTGTAGTTGCGGTTGCTTAAAGAAAAGGTTAGAGGTTGGTGGTCAGTAAATATACGTATTTTTTTTGCACCATAAAGATAGTTCCAGAGGTTATCCAAAGCCCACACGATAGCAAGCATTTCCTTTTCATTTGTTGCGTACGCCTCTTCCGTCCCTCGTAAGGTTAAACGATTTGTCAAAGTTAGGAAAGGTCAAAACTTCGGAGGTCGTCAATATTCCCTTGAGTTTCACGAATGCTTCCTGCGCTTCTTTGTTTAAATTAATGGGCACCTTTTTTGATTGCGTCGCTCTTACCTGTGCGTGTTCTCCTCGCGTAAGGTTAGTAAGCGGTTTTGCAACCTTTCCGTAGTCACGGATGAATTTCCGATAATACGATGTTAACCCTAGGAAGCTTTTAAGGTCTTTTAGGTTGGACAGTGGCAGCATATTCTTAATGGAATCCACCTTTTTTGGGTCAGGAAGTATTTCCTCAGAGGTTACAATATAGCCTAGAAATTCTACGCTTGTCTTCAGGAACTGTGTCTTCTCAAGGTTGACTTTGAGGTCCGCTGCTAAAAGTCTGGCAAGGATAGTCTCAATGTCTCTTAGATGAGTGGATTCGTCCTTACTAAAGATTATGATGTCGTCGATGTACACAGAACAAATACGACCTATAAATTCTTTTAGCACGTCGTCTATCATGCGCTGGAAGATGGAGGGTGCGTTTTTGAGACCGAAAGGAAGCCGCAAATATTCGTATTCTCCATTCATTGTGGAAAATGCCGTTTTTGCGATGTCGCTCGCTTTCATTGGGATTTGATGAAATCCTGAAGTAAGGTCAAGTGTCGTAAAATACTTTGCCCTACCGAGACTTGCAATAGTGCCATTAATATCAGGTATGGGATATGTGTCGGGGATCGTTACGGTATTCAGCCGCTTGAAGTCTATAACCATTCGGGACCTTTTTTCCCCATCTAGCTGAGATTTTTTTGGTACAATCCAAATGGGCGAGTTGTAGGGACTTTTGGAAGGACGAATTATGCCTTCTGATAATAAGTCACGGATTTGCTTTTCCACCTCCTCGCGCATATTAACGAGGTAGGGGTAGCTTTTTGTATAAATGGGGTTTTCGGTTTCGGTTTTAATTTCTGCCCTGACATTGGTTTGGATTTCCGTGCCTCGGTCGACACGATTTTATATTTCTCTAGTATCTGGTTGAGCCTCTTGTTTGTAAGGTCGGTGATATTATTATCAAGAGGGATGTTTGCATTGATGCTGTTAACCTGCTGCGCCTTTTTCCGCTTTAGGGGCAGCAGAATGTCTGGTTTTAGAATAAGAATGTTGAGTTCCCTATCTAAAACTGCTTTTATTTCTGACAGCGTATCATCGCCTATTATCCCGTCGAATGATTTAAGTCCTGGGAGAACAAAAAATGTGGTGGGAAGGTCCTTGTCTAAGAATTTAAAAAAATGGAAACGGCTTTTCCACTGGTATGGTATTTTGAGCTACGCGCTCGCTTATATAATTCTTAATTGCCCCCGTATCTACCAGAAATTCCAAAATACCAAAATCCCGCGTAGCGTATTCTATATACGGTACGCCGGACACGAGGCTCCCATGGTAAAATTTACCTGATAAATGGAAGAGTTTGTGTTGTTTGCTTGGGGTTCTGTTGGAATATTCCGTTGAATTTGCACCCCTTTTCGTGTTGTCGTATCTGAAAAATTTAGTGCCACCTGTCTGTCGGGTCTGGGAAGACGGTTCTTCGTCTGCTCTTACAACTGCCAAGGAAGCGTTGTTGTTTCTCCAATTTTGGGTCGACTGGTTGCTCATCCTTGTTTGTCTTGATCCTGAGTAGGAGGAACTTGGTCTTGGCCGGTTGCTATCATGCCACGCGCGGCTGTTATTCGACTGGCTTGATTTTCTTTGAGCCGAATAGCCTTGATCTAAATTAGAATAGTTCCTTTTATCGTGGGAAAAAAATTTATGGGGTATATTTTGGTAATTTTCATTAAAATTTCTATTATCCTTGTGGAAAGCTGGACGGTAGATAGCATTTCTCGATGGGTTGCGCGTGTAGGTCAATATTGCTTACACCGCAGTTCTCACGCCTTACTTGAGTATTTGTGTTATCGATCGCTTGCGCGTGTACTGAGTCAGCGAAAGTCCTATGGTGAACTTTATGTAGGGCAGTGAAGTCACATGTACAGCAACGTGAGCACCGGGTGTGCCGTAGCGTAGGGTTAGGATAACTTTAATATAACAAAGAAGAACGATTTGTTGTAAATCCTGTAAGTATTTATTGGTCTTTTCAAGAAAAAAAAAGAAATAAACGAAAAATATGACACACATACAAAATAATATATACTTTAAGTAAAAAATACATATTTGGTACAGAAGAAAATGCACCTACATACATAAAGTAACACTATTTTTAAACACTGCTTGCGATCAATATTATATATTAATATATTACCATTCAAAAAAAAAAATACATCAAGTAAAAATTAAATACATCACCCATTCCATTTTGAGAGAGGTATAATTCCTTATTTTGATCAAAATGCAATTTCAAACAAGTAAAAGCCTTAAGTTTGTTATCCTCCAACCTGGACCTAAATTTGTTGCATTTAAAATCTGCAGTGGAGAAGCATTGCTGCGCCTCAACACTTGTTGGTTGGATTGTCAACAATAAGTTAAATGCTCTCTGTAGGACATAGCTTTTATCGCCTCATTACAAAAACTATCAATTTCTTATACTAAGCCTTCTGATAAATTTTATGACTTTCGATTATTGGACAATTGCGAGCTGCTCGTTAAAACTTGAAGCAATTTATCTTGGAGACTTTCTGCCTTTTCCACTTCAGGTACCTCGTCGTTAGTTATTTTAACGTCGCTTCATAGTGAGGCTCATATTCTATTCGAGTGCGATATTCTCCAACTCATTTATAATGGCAAGGACAAAACAAGGCCTTAAGGGAGTTAACAAGCTGAGTTATTTGTCGATTGTGAACTCTCTAAAGGCTTTGTTTTGCCCTTGAAAAGGGATTTTTTAAGAATGATACAAAATTAAAAAATAAATGGCTATTAAATTCACTGTTTTTCTTACAATTCCAGGACTTGAATATACTTCTCCCGGGATATTCGGGAGTTAAAAAAGGCCGGGATCCCGGCGTGGACATGCCTAATACTTACATATACATATGTATATACCTAAATACAACAAACTATATAATTAGAAAACGCAAGTGCGATTTAGAAGCAAATATTAATAACACATTTTGTTAACAAAAACAATGTGATTGCAATCTTTTTTAATATTTTTTTTCGTATCACACGCAGAACTCTAGCTTTTAGAAAAATGTTGATAATTAATTTTTTTTTAATTTAATATCCGTTTTACCTACCAAAATAAAAGGTATCTATTAAAAGCCCAGTGAACCAAAACTGTATTCAAATTTCATTAGAATTTCGAACTTTTTTTATAATATAATTACCATTTTTGTAGATCATAAAATTGTTAGATTCATGACACCAAAAATTTAACATCAGTTGTTTGAACACATTTTTTTATATGGAAAGCACCACACAATACCTTCGTCTAAACATTAACCGTATTTTTATTGATATACGTCAATAAGACTATTACAAATTAAGTAAGGACCTTAGTCAAAACTGGTCAAAATACCAGAATTGTATTAGTTTCGCCGCAGTGAGTGTATATATCATAATTTCCAATTAATACGTACAGAAAATATAATATTCAAATAAAAGTCTTGATTTTGTACAAACAATCGTGAGTTTAGAAATTTTAGGCCAATAATTTTAATTATATAAGGTAAAGGTAGCCAACATAACAAATTATATAAACTAAAATAAAATTAGACAAACCAATTTTTTTTAATAAACTTTCTTCTATTCGATATTTTAACTGTATAATTTTATTATTTAAAATTTTTTTTATTAAATTTTTTTTAATAATTGACAATTTTATTGAGCTCAAGGCCAGTTTATGAAAGACTTGTTTGTGAAAAAACAACAACAGTTTGTAATGGTAGAAGTTATAGTACTATTTCGGAAATCACCACATTTCTTCATCAGACTTCCTTTTATTAAAAACTGTTTTTGTTTTTTCAATTATTATCAGATGGAAATTTTTCCGATAAATAAAATGCGGATGTAACATTAGGGTGACTTTGCGATAAAACATTGAAGTTTAAAGATCGTACTTGGTTTAGAAACCATAAGCCACCACAGCAAATGCAAACTATTGTGGGACCGTTTTTAATACTTTCGAAATTTGTACGTCTAAAGTCAAGAAAGCTTTCCTCATGCCCTAAAGGTTCAGCTATTTCATTACCATTCCGAGCTAATCGAATTTGCTCAGCCTGCCGTTCATTTTCGAATTGTCTATTCCCTGCATCTATTCTATGGAGGCGAACGCGACATTAAATTTGACGTCTAGCATCAGATATTTCTAACCTCCTTCTAATTCTCCGACGCTCAGTTTCCCTTACACGTTCACTTTCCCTGCGCTCTGGTTCTGTGCGAACTTGATACCTTTGTGTACGATTACGCAGACGAAATTCCTATAATCATTTATAATACGAAGAGTTCTATGCGCAATAGTATTGCGAGATTGTTCATCAGAACGTATTACGCGGCGTGATATATGTTCTCACTTATTCCTCTCTTGCTCAACAGAGCGAGTCAAATAGTTTTCCTGCCGAAACATATGCTGATGGGTATTCCTCTCTTGTTCGGAACACCGTATCTGATAATTTTCCGTTTTGATCTGTGTTGAATAGTGATCCTTTTGCTCAGCAGAGTGAACCTAGGGATTTTCTCTCCTTGATCTGTGTTGAACAGTGTCCCTATTTTGCTCGTCAGAGCGAACCTGGGGGTTTCCCGTCGAGACCTATGCCCTTGGCAATTCCTTTCTTGTTCGGAAGAACGAATCTGTTCCCTCGTAATCTATGTTCCAACGTATTCCTACTTTGCTCTTCGGCGTCTAGAGCGTATTTCTGTATTTTGGGATTGTTCAGCTACTCTAGAAACATAAACTAGCCCTTTTGTCGAGCTTTTGCAATTCCTAAGTATTGCAAGTCTGGCGGCAATGTTGAAGCCAAAAGGCTTTAATAGTTTGGAATAGCTGGTGGTTTCCTATGCACAGCTGTTCGCTGCAAAGCTACACTGTGATTTGAAATACACCGGTGAGAGGCAAAGAAATATCGGGTTCTTAAAACTGAAGGTCGGTTTCGCGTTGTCATTCGTTGAAAGACAGTAGACAGCGCCAGCCATCGTCATCATCGTTTATGCTAAAGGTAATCTCTATACTAAAAACTATATATATTTGCATACCTATATATGCATACCTATATACACATAACTTGCTTTATGTGCTTATCGTAATAAAATATTCTTTATTCTAATTCATTTTGCTTATTGTTTCTTCTTTGTTACAAAATAAATATTGTGAATACCGGCGAACATATATGTTGTTTACCAGCAAACAGACATTTTAAACTTCGCCGAAAATAAAGTATCAAAATTTACGGTTGGAAAGTTATAACAGTGATGAAAATACAAGCATCTAATAGTCCAAATCGGTTTGTTAGTTCTGCAAGATATAAACACTTTTTATACTCCTCCAAGCAATATGCATAACTACTTACAGTTTCAACAGCGTGTCGGAACGTATTAATAAACTCTGAATAAAATATCAAAATCGCTTTAAAGTCGCAGTTTGCATATGCGCTATTGTGATTACTACATTTTAACTGTAACTATACAGTGTTACCGCTAAAATTGTTTAACTGTGACCAAATCTCATTTTAAAAGTAGCCAGAAATTAAAAACAAATCTACCTACTTCTAAAAAGCCAGCTAAGGACAATCATTTACAATCCGAGTGTTTTACATTAATTTATACAAACTCATGCATATGTAGGAGCAAATATGTATTTTACTATTTCAGTTCGACGTTTGCTTTAAATGTTCAAAATACTTAAAATATCTAGGTTAACAATTTATGTTATTTATAAGTAGATAATAAACATATTTGAAAGTGTGGCTAATGCCAATTTTCACCTGTATCAAGCGTTAGTGCGCCTGGGACTTTTTCACTGTTGCAATATCCCATTGCGGTAATGCGACTGCTACTTTGTCACAGACTCAGTTCACGATTGTGACTGTTAGTGCTACTTTTTCACAGTCACAATATCCCAATACTGTGACTGCTACTTTGTCACATCTAATGTCTAATGCCCTCAAGCGAAGTGGCCGCTGTAGTCGGATGGTAGGCGTTATGTTGCTAAGTTCGAGGTTCGAACCTCAGCTAGGTCAGGTAGAATCGTAAAGGCAAATTGCCAAGGGTATTTATGAACGAAAAAGCTTCTAGGTATAATTACATCTGCCGTTCGGAGTCGGTGTAATGAAGCAGGTTCTCGGTTTGATTGCAATTGAATTTATTTTCATATTTTCACGCTTATTTATACTTACAATATTCTTATTTACTAATGCTTACATATGTACGGCCAATTGTATACATAACAATATTGGCTCGTACGCGAAGAATGCTGAGTGCAGCAAGAAACTTGTATGTATGTTTGTATGCGCTTGTACTCAAGTTCAAGTCGCTATTGTTTATGTAATGTAATGCGCGACTCGAGCAATGACCTATGTTTTGGGCTGGCGCGTGTTGTAAAGGGTGTTTTTTTTACAGGTTTGTTTTTCGAATAGAGATAAAACTGGCATTTTGTGGTCAAATCTGGCAACTCTAATGTCATTTATGTTCAGTTTGGTTTGCCATAAACAGGTTGACAAAAGAACAACGCTTGCAAATCGTGCAAATTTATTTCGAAAATAATGGTTCAGTTCGCGAAGTTTACCGTGAGCTCCGTCCATTTTATGGTCGACATAATCGTCCATCAGAGCAATTAATTCGGTTAACCATGGATCGTTTTCGCACTACGTTTACTCTATGTGATAATACGCATCCGCAGAGACGTCGAACAGTGCGCACCGAAGATACAATTGCCGCTGTAGAGCGAAGTGTTGAAGAGGACCCGAATGAATCGATTCGCCACCGTGCACAGCAATTGGAGCTTTGTCCATCAACTTTATGGAAGATTTTGCGCAAAGATCTTGGCTTGCGACCTTACAAGATCCAGCTTGTGCAAGAATTAAAGCCGCGAGACCATGCAAAGCGTCGTGATTTTGGTGTATGGGCCGAAAATGAGATTGATCTCGATGCTGATTTTCATCGCAAAATTTTGTTCAGTGATGAGGCTCATTTTTGGTTGAATGGCTACGTCAACAAGCAAAATTTCCGATTATTTTCTTTGGGGATATGTGAAGTCGCTCGTCTACACCAACAAACCAGAAACGTTAGGGGAATTGGAAGCCAACATTCGTGGCGTTATTGCCGACATACGGCCCCATATGCTCGAAAAAGTGGTTGAAAATTGGACCTGTAGAATTGGCTTTATTCGAGCCAGCCGCGGCGGCCACATGCCCGAAATCATATTTAAACATTAATGGCATAAAATTATCCTTCCAATAAAGCCAAATTGATGGACCTTAAAACGATTTTCTTGTGTTTTATTTCAATTCGAAGTTCTATACCCCTAAAAAAACACCCGTTACATATTTTGATATGCATATTTATGTTTATGTATGTCTGTGCATTTGTATGTTTTATTTCTTCCTTAGGAAGAATGGTTATACATTGTGAGGTCAATGTATGAGCATTCTTTTACATTAAATACTTTTATTATCTTTACACTTGAAAAAGGTTATTGTACTTAAGTAATAAAAATTTTGTATGCTTTATTTGCTTAGCTAATACAATTTCTTATTATGCTAAGTGGAATATTATAACAATTAGTTGTTTCTTATTAATAAACAGGTTTTTTTTTTCTGATTGATTTTTATTTTGTGTATATTTCATTTTTCTAATTCTAACAATTTTAGTCTATTCTTATGAATTATTATTTTCTTATTTTCATTAATTAATGTATAATTATTTTTCTTATCTACTTTTTCTACCTTATAGGGCCCTTTGTATTTACTGTCTAATTTATGACCTGTGTCATCTTTAACTAATACTAAATCTCCTATTTGTATTTCCTTTATTTGTATGTTTTTATCATAGTAAATTTTTTGTTTTTCCTTAGCTTGATGCACTAATTTTTGTGCTCTTTGTTATGATACTTCTAACCTATATTTTATTTCTTTATCATATGCGTCATAATTATATAGGGGGCTAATTTTGTCTTCTTGTAAAAAGTCGTAAGTCGGTGGTATTTTTCCAAAAACTAGTTCAAAAGGACAGTAACCATGAACCGTTGAAGGTGTTGTATGATAACAATACGCGAAATATTTGATATATTCATCCCAATCTTCTTTATCACTGGATATGTAAGAACGTACATATTCATTGAAAGTTCTATGGCTTCTTTCTACAGTGCCTAACGTTTGGTGATGGTACGGTGTTAAAGTTTTATGCTCAACTTTAAGAAGTTTGCATAACTCGTCAAAAACGTTATTTTTGTATTCAGTTCCCATGTCTGTCATGATTGTTTTCATACGTCCATAAATTAAAATAAAATTTTCAAATATTGCTTTTGCTACTGTTTTAGCGTGTTTGCTTTGTATTGGAATCGCAATTAAATATTTCGTTAATTGGCATACGATAGTGATTGCATATTCATTTCCATGTTCTGATTTTGGAAGTGGTCCAATAGTATCTATTTGTACTATATCAAAAGCTTTAGGTGGTGTTTCTGTAATTGTCATTGGTTCTTTAAGGTGTTTATCTGTCTTGTTTTTGTTACAGTGTATACATTTCTTGATGTATTTACGAATGTCATTTTTCATATTTTTCCAATAAAATTTTTGTTTTATTTTGTTAGTCGTACGATTGATTCCTGGGTGGCCACCTTTAACAGGGTCATCGTGAAAATCTTTAAGAATTTTATTAATTTGATCAGCATTTGTCACTTGCATAACCTCCGGAGTTAATGCGATTGTTAAATTTTTGAGAACTTTGGTACCTATTTCCTTAAATTCATCTACTCGAGTATAATTAAACAATTTGTCTCCTAAGGACAATTGTATTTTTACAAGTCCTAAATTGCCGGCTTCTTTCATAAGCCTGGTAAATAATTGTCCTAAGTCAATTTTCGCCTCAACAATTAGGTTGCTTGTATTTATTTGGCTACAAATTTTCTTTCCTTTCTTGAAATATAATTTCGGAGGATTGAAAACGAGCTCGACATGTCTTTTTACTTCATATTTATTAAGCGCTTCATATATTTTAGGGTTATCTTTGTGACATTTTTCATCTTCTTTAAGATTTTTGTTCTTGTTCGACTGTTTAGTCGCCGATCTGGTCGATACTCGAAGTATTTTATTTGCTTCGATTGTCATGTTTTTAAAGTCATTTATATCTATGCGGGATAGTGCGTCTGTCACATAGTTTCCTTTTCCAGCAATGTACTCCACCTCAAATTCATATTCTTCTAAGCATAATCTCATTCTAGTTAACTTTGATGATGGATTTTTCATTGAGAAAAGGTATGTTAAAGGTCGATGGTCTGTTTTGATAAGGAATTTTCTGCCATAAACGTATGGTCTGAAATAAGTAATCGCCCAATGTATTGCTGCTAATTCTTTTTCTATTGTTGATTTATTTACTTCACCTTTAGTGAATGATCTTGAGGCATAGGAAATTGGAAGTTGTTTTCCATCATATTCTTGACTTAGTACTGCTCCGCATGCGAAACCGCTTGCGTCTGTTGTGATACAAAATTCTTTACTAAAATCGGGGTATTGTAGGATATTTGGACTAATTAATGCATTTTTTAAATAATTAAATGCTTTTTCACACTCTTCTGTCCAATCGAATGCTACATTCTTTTTACAAAGTTTTGTTAAAATTCTTGAGTGATGTGCGAAATGTGGTATGAATTTTCTATAATAGTTACAGAACGCGACGAATCTTTTTGCTTCGTCGGCATTTTTGGGTGCTGGGTATTTTTGAACTGTTTCAAATTTACTAGGGTCTGGTAAAATTCCTTTACTGGTACATTTATATCCAAGATATGTTACTTCTTGATTAAAAAATAAACATTTATCTGGGTGTAACTTAAGGTTATATTTTCTACAAGTGGAAAATACGTCTCGTAAATTTTTCATCATATGGTTTTCGGAACATCCTAATACTACTAAATCATCCATATATAGGAATGCTTGGGATGGTTTGAGACCTGAGAATGCTAGGGTCATCATTCTTTGAAATGAATTAGGGGCTACTTTTAAACCGTATGGTAGTCTTTTAAAGCGATAAGTACCACCGTCTGCTGTAAATGATGTAAAATCTCTAGATTCTGTGCTTAGTTCAATTTGATGAAATCCAGACATTAAGTCTAAACATGAAAAATATTTTGCTCTTCCTAATTGATCGAGAATATCATCAATTCTTGGTAGTGGGAATTTATCTGCTGTTAGTTTTTTATTTATTGATCTAAAGTCAATTACTAATCTCCATCTTTTATCTGTACTACCTGGAAGTGATTTTTTTGGTACTAGTAGTACTGGGCTATTATACTCTGACATTGATGGTTCTATTATATCATCCTTAATAAGTTTGGTAATGTGTTTATTAATTTCTGTTTTATGTGCTTCTGGTATTCTATAGTTTTTTACATAAACTGGTTCCTCATCTTTCATACGTAGTTTTTGCTTATAAAAATTATTAGTAGTTATGGGCTCTGTTTCTAAGGAAAAAATATCAATATATTCTGAACATAGTGTATTAAGTTGTTGGCTAACGAATGGTGGGAAATTCTTTTTCAATTTCTCTAGTTTTCTGTTATTATTTTCGTTGTTCGTGTAAGTATTTTTCAGAATTATGTAGTCTTCTACTACGTGAAATTTGTGTCGAACTAATATATTATCACCTACTAAATCTGTATTAACTATTCCTAGTGTATTTATTATTTCTTGACCAATACCTTTTAAATCTGTTATTTGTGAACTATTGATAATAATGTTCGTATCAATTCGATTCTTTTTAATAATTGATATATCTGCTCCTGTGTCTATCAGGAATGTTGAATATGAGTTGCTTAATGCTGTTTTGCAAGATATGTAGCTATTTAGATGTAGGTTGAGTACGCATACTCTTCTTTTTGCACTATCTATTGTTGTTGAAGTGGAGTTTGCTGGTTTCCCGTACTTTGACTTTCTTGTTGGTTTAGGTTACGTACATTGCGACCATTGGTTCTGTTATTTGGTCTTGTTTGATTATAATAACTCCTATTCTGTCTTTGATGATTATTGTTTGGTCGGTAATTATTGTTATTGTTATTGTTACTGCGTGGGAATGTTCTGTAATTATTACTTTGATAACCTCTACGGAAGTTACCACGATAATACCTTTGCTGGCGAATTTGCAACACTGAGTTAGGGTTTCCTGTTACCTCAGTACAACTATTAGTAAATTTTGATATCGCTTCGTTCATCGATGTGAACGTTCCAGCTTGCATAATCATTTTTACTTTTTCGTTTGAGCAGTTTTTACACATGGCTTTTACAGCCGATTGTGTAGCATATTTTGTTGCTAATTCTGTAGTTAGTCCTTCGGAGATGTATGCTCCTTCTAATTATTTTGTAGGTTTTTCTATCTCATCAGTATATTGGTTGGCTGTCTTACTTCTTTGTTGTACGTTCAGTAGTTTGGCTGTTAATACTTCTACTGATTCACCTTTAATGCTTGTTTTTAGTTTTAGTTTTATTGCTTGTAATGATTCTTGCCAAAATATTGAAAAGTATTAACTAATTATGCCTTATTTCCCTGATTTCGTCTTTGAGGTCTAGAACTGCTGCAATCGATGTCTCCAGTGTAATCTTTTTGTACATTTCTGCTATGCGCTTCCTTTGTTGAAATTTCTTCCCTCCTCTTTTCCTTTTGAGGGGCTTAGCAATAGGTATTTTTGGGGTGTTTTCTTTTTTGTTGGTGTTGCGCTTCCTGTACTCTTCAATAGTAATCGGCTATGGTCCAATTTGATGCTCCGTTGTGGTCGGTTTTTCAGAATTTATGGTAAAGAAATTTGTCCATTTCTTTAAAATTTCTTCAAAATTTTCTGCACTCATTTTTTTTCTTAAAAGGGCAGCTTGCCAATATTAAAGGCAAGGCGCGTGTGATCCAGGATTAAGGCAGCTTGCCAATATGCAAGGCAAGTTGCCGCTGGAACTGGCAGGATCTGAATATTACAAGGCAGCTTGCCGATATAGAAGGCAAGTTGCCGATAAAACTGGCAGGATCTGAATATTAAAAGGCAGCTTGCCGATATACAAGGCAAGTTGCCGATAGAACTGGCAGGATCTGAATATTAAAAGGCAGCTTGCCGATATACAAGGCAAGTTGCCGATAGAACTGGCAGGATCTGAATATTAAAAGGCAGCTTGCCGATATACAAGGCAAGTTGCCGATAGAACTGGCAGGATCGCCATGTAATGAAGCAGGTTCTCGGTTTGATTGCAATTGAATTTATTTTCATATTTTCACGCTTATTTATACTTACAATATTCTTATTTACTAATGCTTACATATGTACGGCCAATTGTATACATAACAATATTGGCTCGTACGCGAAGAATGCTGAGTGCAGCAAGAAACTTGTATGTATGTTTGTATGCGCTTGTACTCAAGTTCAAGTCGCTATTATTTATGTAATGTAATGCGCGACTCGAGCAATGACCTATGTTTAGGGCTGGCGCGTGTTGTACATATTTTGATATGCATATTTATGTTTATGTATGTCTGTGCATTTGTATGTTTTATTTAGTGTTGAAATGTGTGTTTGTATATATGTGGTTTCTTGATACTCTACATCGGCACAAAACTGTAGATCCCTCAATTTGTGGTGCAATATGAAAATTTCATAAACACCCTGTTTCAAACCGCAGAAAATATAAAATTTTACCTCTTTTGTTCCATTAGATACAAAAAAACTTCCGTTAACTGGAAGTTGGGCGTGATTATAGTCTGATTTCAAAATTTTTTGACGGTAGTGCTAGTGATATCAAGGGCAATAAGTTCACGAAATTTAGTGATGATACCTTGCACTATTATTGAAAATACAGAAATGTTCTCATAAGTGGGCGATGTAACGCCTATTTTTTTAAATTTTATAAAAATAAAGTTTATTTCGCTATTTCATAAAATTTTAATTCATTTGTTACAATGGATAACGAAAAAACGAAGCTTTGCATTTTTTGGAATTTCCGTTATATGGGAGGTGGGCGTGGTTATGGTCCGATATCAAAAATATTTGACCATAGTAAGACCGCTATCAAGGACAATATGTATACCAAGGTTTCTGGCGATACCTAACACCCTTATTGACATACAGACATATTTTCACAAGTGGGTGTGGCAACGCAAAATTTTATAAAAATACAATTTGCTTTAATGGATACAGAAAAAACAGAGTTTTTGCATTTTTCAAATCTACCGTTATATGGGAGGTGGGCGTGGTTATAGTTTGATTTCAAAACTATTTTACTATGATAAGATTAATATCAAGGACAATATGTAGGTATATCAAATTTTGTGGTGCTAACTATCACCGTTATTAAGTTACAAAAATTATATCATAAGTGGGAATGGCAACGTCGATTTTTCAAAATGTCATAAATACCTGATTTCTTAGTTTAAAATCGCGCCAAATTTCACTCAATTTGCTTTAATGGATACCGCAAAAAAGGAGTTTTAGAATTTTTCGTTACCTACTTCGATAAAAAACATATTTCTTGCTCCATTTAATAATAATAATAATAATAACAATCACAACGCTTTTATCCCTCCATACCCGCCTGACCGACGCGAGGGGCGCATTCGCATGACGCACGGATATATAAAAAAAAAAATTTTTTTATTTTTTCATATATGTATGTTGCGCCGAGTCATGAAAGGCAGAGGTTTGTTAAGTGTCGAGATCTAAAACTGTTCAACTACAGAACAAATGCTCATCAGCTGAGCGAATAGTAATATACATATGTATATGTATATGTATATGTATAGTTTTATTTATGCAAAAAAATGCATCTGAAATATCAAAAGAACCGGGGTGAGTGTTAAAATCCTGACACAAACTACGGAGTGGCTCATTTAACTCAAAACTACTTTTACATGGCTTCAGAAAGAGAGGCCGGAAATGTCTTGAAATTCTGGAGGGAACGTTTAGTTTTATTTCGCCAAGAAGAGATGGGCTAGAGATCAAGCCTGTCAGTAACTTGACCAAAAATACAATCCCTAGCATTTCTCTGCGACTAGCAAGTGTAGGAAGATTAATGAGTTTTAAACGACTTATATATGGCGGCAGGTTGTACTGAGGATCCCAACGAAAATTTCTTAAAGCAAAAAGCTGAAGTTGGTTTTGAATTGACCAAACAAGAGATCCATATTCCAGTATGGGCCTCACTAACGTTGTGGACAGAGCCTTCGTGATGTAAGGGTCATTGAATTCTTTTGACCACCGTTTTACAAATGCAAAAACACCCTTGGCTTTGTTAACTGTAACATTTATGTGAAGATTAAAATTAAATTTCGGGTCCATTGTAATTCCAAGATCAACAAAGTTAAAACCTTGTTCAAGGTTATGGGTACATATGTCATAAGAAGCTGGTTGAACTGCTCTGCGAGAAAAGCACATTACTTTACATTTTTTAACGTTTAGTGGCATGTATTTTACTTCACACCAGTTAGTCATGCTATTTAAATCCGCTTGTAGTAAGGACCTTTCCTCAACAGAATGATACGATCTAAAAAGCTTTACATCATTAGCATACAATAAAATTTTTGAATAATTTATTACAGAAGGTAAGTCATTTATAAAAAGTAAAAACAGAATCGGACCAAGGTGACTTCCTTGCGGGACCCCTTAAGAAACATGAATAATGTTTGAAGAACAATTTAAAAAAAAAACTAGTTGTGTTCTGTCAATGAGGTAAGAAGGTATCCAACGAAGGAAATTAGGTTGAAAACCAAGGAGATCAAGTTTATGGATCAGTAAAGAGTGACTTACTCTGTCGAATCCTTTACTAAAATCAGTGTATAAAACATCAGTGTCTCCCGATCTTATAAAGGGGTAAAATGAATGATTCTTTCCAAGCTGAAGGGAAAATCCCAAGCTTAAGAGAAAGATTAAATATATTAGTTAAGGGCTCATAAATACGTTTAGCACAGTTTATGTGGAAACACGTCTGGATCGAATCGGGGCCAGCCTTAAATGATTCTTTTAAGTTACTCAAATAATAAAATACTTCCTCGGAAGATATCTGCGGAATAATAGCAGAGGTGAGGGAACAGAGTTTATATGGGTAAGGTTTGCTCAGAGACGAGTTAATGGAGTAATTTGACCTGAAGAATTGGGCAAACATGTTGGAAATTGATTGGGAGTCACAAGACCCGGTATTTTGATATTTAATAGCAGACGGAAAACTAGTCACTCTGCGCCTAGAGTTAACGAAATCATAAAATGATTCAGGGTTTTTTATTAAATTCCTTTTAACTTTGCACAAATAAGATCTGTAGCATTTTTTATTTAATTCAAAATAAACGTATCGGATAACTGAGTATTAAATATAGTAAGTGTGCAAACCAGTTTTTTTTGTACAATTTAAAAGATCGCGACTTTTTATTTAAAAAATTTTTTTAGTTCTTTAGTAAACCAAGGTTGTGATTGCTCCTTTTATACGCAAACCCGTTCTGGTACAAACTTATGAAATAAGCTAAATATAGTGTTATTAAATGCTGAACGCAACGTTCAACATCATCTTTATACGTCGGCCATGATAATTTTGATAATTCTCGATCTAATTTCTTGAAATTGGCTTTTGCGAAAATAAAACGTGCGTTTGAGCTACTTGATTTATCAACATTATTTCCAAAATCACCAATAACTTCGTAATTTACCTCAATCGCAGGGTGATAAGAGTCCAAGGGTTCGCACCTCTTCATAGATGACTTAGGTACGTCATCAACAAAAACAACATCCAGAATGGTTCCAAAATTGTTTGGAGTTAAATTGATCTGATTTAGACAGAGCTCAGCCATATCTTCTAAGAACACATTGTATCTATCCCTTGATGATATTGGAACGATAAAGTCGTCTATAAGAGTCCATCATATGCCTGGCATATTGAAGTCACCAAGTACAATCATCGAGTCATGTGCAGTAATCATTGAATATGTTGAGAATATACCGATAAGTCAGAGTTAGGAGGGATGTAGCAAGCAGCAAAATAAAAGAAACCATTTCCTACCGTAACTCGTATTGCTTTAAATTCTATTGACTCGATGAGGGGGATATTAACATCTTCGGATGGTATTGAAGAATGAACTGCAAAAAGAACACCCCCACCGATTCTGTCCTTACGGTCATTTCTATAAATTTGATATTGATTAGGAAGGATCTCTGAATTAAAAATATGTGGTTTAAGCCAGGTTTCAGTAAAGCAAATTACGTTATAGTTACAGTCTAAGCCTTTTAAATATAAATCGTTCAATTTAGTATTTAAACCTCTAATGTTTTGGTAGAAAATACTTAAAGTAGAATTTAAAATTAGATTGTGGCTCAGTGTCAAGATTAGGAATTGAAGCTAAGTTATTTATTTTATTTTTATTTTTATGTGGCTTGTATTCAAACTCGCGAACAAATGCCCCAGTTGGCCAAAAAGAATTGTTAAGCAAAGTATCAAAAACTTCAGGTGCCACATAAATTTTAAAAGATGGTACGTTACGTTCGTATTTAAAGTTAAATTTTCGGATTGCTAAGTTACAAGTCTTAATTTTGATGTATGTAATGTAAAACTCTATATCATCAGAAGAAGTGTCCCTAGCAAATCTAGAAACAAAAATCGATTTTCTCAAAGGAACCACAACCAGCTTCTTTGCAGAGCAGTCAGTCTCATCCAATGGTGCTACAGTTTTGCAACAATAGGAGCAGATTGGGAAGGTGGAAGCGATGGAGGCGGTGATGGACCCACTTCAGGTGAAGATACCTGTAAGTTCTCATGGTCAGAATTGCTTTTATTAGAGGAAGAAGCGCGAGTGCAGATATCCCTTGATGAAGTTGATGAAGACGGGCCCTGAGGCGGAGGGAGGAGACAAAAGCTTAATTAGCTCAATTTGTTGGGTTGAGGCAAAATATCCTTTTGAAGTAATGTAAGAGGAGCCACATTTGATATTTCAATTGAATGTTCATAAATATAACCGAATATTCAACCACACATATTTGTATATACTTACTAGGGATGTCAAATATGGGCATTTTGTTCTCGGAATTTTCGAGGTCTGAAAACGAAATCCCGGAACAATCCCGGAACAATCCCGGGATCCCGAATTCTACGAAGTTGTGATTCGGTATTTTTAATTTGCCCAAAAATGTAACACGTCTGTAATCGTTGTATTGTAGAAGTATACAAAATAACATTAATATAACAAAGAAGAACGATTTGTTGTAAATAATGTATGTATGTATTTATTGGTCTTTTCAAGAAAAAAAAAAAATAAACGACAAATAAGACACACATACAAAATAATATATACTTTAAGAAAAAAAAACATATTTGGTACAGAAGCAAATGCACCTACATAAAGTAAAATTATTTTTAATCGCTGTTTGAGATCAATATTATAAATTAATATATTACCACTCAGAAAAAAAAATACATCAAGTAAAAATTAAATACATCACCCATTCCATTTTGAAAGAGGTATAATTGTTGCTTATTTTGATCAAAATGCAATTTTAAACAAATAAAAGCCTGAAGTTTGGTATCCTCCAACCTGGACCTAAATTTGTTGCATTTGAAATCTGCAGTGGAGAAGCACTGCTGCGCCTCAACACTTGTTGGTTGGATTGTCAAATATAAGTTAAATGCTTTCTGTAGGACATAGCTTTTATCGCCTCATTACAATTTGTTGTTAATAAAATATGAATTGTTTCCCTAACATTCGTCGTACAAAGCGCGACACGCTATATATGTAGGCCACTAGGCCGCTCTTTTGAATAATAAGATCCAAACAGTTAAGCTTGTAAATTATTATTGACTTTATTTTCCAAATTGTTGGTCTTATATACTAATTTCCTCACAGAGGAAACTTATTTATAATTCTTAATTAACCAATGGGAAATCAACATGAAATTAGAAATATTTTCTCACGCATTGATTTCACACTGTACTAAATAAAATATGATTTGGGTAAAATGCACTTAGTGTTTGTTTTGTTTATTGGCCTTCAAATTGCCGAAATGCAATGACAGCAATTTGATGCCGGAGTGTGTTATGTGTTTTTGCTAAGCGGTCAATCACCAAAAGTACTTGCACTTGTTGTGTAATGAGCTCGCTGTTCTGCGCCCAGACATTTGGTTTTATGTTGCACTTTGTGTGTGGTGCCTTGCGCGCGTGCAGTGTATATTATATGTGTGTGTGTGTGTCAGTATGTTTCATTCTGTGCTATGTGCATTGTGTATGTTTGTATGTCTGTATGTTTGTATGTCTGTATGTTATCGTTTAGCATATTTGTATATTAGTTTGTAATGTGTATTGGTTATGTATGTGCATACTACACTATCAATTTCTTATACTAAGCCTTCCGATAAGTTTTATGACTTTCGATTATTGGACAATTGCGAGCTGCTCGTTAAAACTTGATGCAATTTATCTTGGAGACTTTCTGCCTTATCCACTTCAGGTACCTCGTCGTTAGTTATTTTAACGTCGCTTCATAGTGAGGCTCATATTCTATTCGAGTGCGATATTCTCCAACTCATTTATAATGGCAAGGACAAAACAAGGCCTTAAGGGAGTTAACAAGCTGAGTTATTTGTCGATTGTGAACTCTCTAAAGGCTTTGTTTTTCCCTTGAAAAGGGATTTTTTAAGAATGATGCAAAATTTAAAAAATAAATGGCTATTAAATTCACTGTTTTTTCTACAATTCCAGGACTTGAATAGACTTCTCCCGTGATATTCGGGAGTTCAAAAAGGCCGGGATCAAGGCGTGGACATGTCTAATACTTACATATACATATGTATATACTTTAATACAACAAACTATATAATTAGAAGACGCAAGTGCGATTTAGAAGCAAATATTAATAACACATTTTGTTAACAAAAACAATGTGATTTCAATCTTTTTTAATATATTTTTTCGTATTACACGCAGAAAATAGAACTATAACTTTTAGAAAAATTTTGATAATTAATTTTTTCTTAATTTAATATCCGTTTTACCTAACAAAATAAAAGGTATCTATTAAAAGCCCAGTGAACCAAAATTGTATTCAAATTTCATTAGAATTTCGAACTTTTTTTATAATATAATTACCATTTTTGTAGATCATAAAATTGTTAGATTTATGACACCAAAAATGTAACATCAGTTGTTTGAACAAATTTTTTTATACGGAATAAGACTATTACAAATCAAGTAAGGACCTTAGTCAAAACTGGTCAAAATACCAGAATTGTATTAGTTTCGCCGCAGTGAGTGTATATACCATAATTTCCAATTAATACGTACAGAAAATATAATATTCAAATAAAAGTCTTGATTTTGTACAAACAATCGTGAATTTAGTAATTTTTAGGCCAATAATTTTATTTATATAAGGTAAAGGTAGCCAACATAACAAATTATATAAACTAAAATAAAATTAGACAAACCAATTTTTTTTAATAAACTTTCTTATATTCGATATTTTAACTGTATAATTTTATTATTTAAAACTTTTTTTATTACATTTTTTTTAATACTTGACAATTTTATTGAGCTCAAGGCCAGTTTATGAAAGATTTTTTTGTGAAAAAACAAAAACAGTTTTTAATAAAAGGAAGTCTGATGAAGAAATGTGGTGATTTCCGAAATAGTACTATAACTTCTACCATTACAAACTGTTGTTGTTTTTTCACAAACAAGTCTTTCATAAACTGGCCTTGAGCTCAATAAAATTGTCAATTATTATCAGATGGAAATTTTTCCGATAAATAAAATGCGGATGTAACATTAGGGTGACTTTGCGATAAAACATTGAAGTTTAAAGATCGTACTTGGTTTAGAAACCATAAGCCACCACAGCAAATGCAAACTATTGTGGGACCGTTTTAATACTTTCGAAGTTTGTACGTCTAAAGTCAAGAAAGCTTTCCTCATGCCCTAAAGGTTCAGCTATTTCATTACCATTCCGAGCTTATCGAATTCGCTCAGCCTGCCGTTCATTTTCGAATTGTCCATTCCCTGCATCTATTCTATGGAGGCGAACGCGACATTAAATTTGACGTCTAGCATCAGATATTTCTAACATCCTTCTAATTCTCCGACGCTCAGTTTCCCTTACACGTTCACTTTCCCTGCGCTCTGGTTCTGTGCGAACTTGATACCTTTGTGAACGTTTACGCAGACGAAATTCCGATAATCATTTATAATACGAAGAGTTCTATGCGCAATAGTATTGCGAGATTCACTAATTCCTCTCTTGCTCAACAGAGCGAGTCAAATAGTTTTCCTGCCGAAACATATGCTGATGGGTATTCCTCTCTTGTTCGGAACACCGTCTCGATAATTTTCCGTTTTGATCTGTGTTGAATAGTCATCCTTTTGCTCAGCAGAGTGAACCTAGGGATTTTCTCTCCTTGATCTGTGTTGAACAGTGTCCCTATTTTGCTCGTCAGAGCGAACCTGGGGGTTTCCCGTCGAGACCTATGCCCTTGGCAATTCCTTTCTTGTTCGGAAGAACGAATCTGTTCCTTCGTAATCTATGTTCCAACGTATTCCTACTTTGCTCTTCGGCGTCTAGAGCGTGTTTCTGAATTTTGGGATTGTTCAGCTACTCTAGAAACATAAACTAGCCCTTTTGTCGAGCTTTTGCAATTCCTAAGTATTGCAAGTCTGGCGGCAATGTTGAAGCCAAAAGGCTTTAATAGTTTGGAATAGCTGGTGGTTTCCTATGCACAGCTGTTCGCTGCAAAGCTACACTGTGATTTGAAATACACCGGTGAGAGGCAAAGAAATATCGGGTTCTTAAAACTGAAGGTCGGTTTCGCGTTGTCATTCGTTGAAAGACAGTAGACAGCGCCAGCCATCGTCATCATCGTTTATGCTAAAGGTAATCTCTATACTAAAAACTATATATATTTGCATACCTATATGTACATACCTACTTACATATATACACATGACTTGCTTTATGTGCTTATCGTAATAAAATCTTCTTTATTCTAATTCGTTTTGCTTATTGTTTTTCTTTGTTACAAAATAAATATCGTGAGTACCGGCGAACATCTATGTTGTTTCCCAGTAAACAGACATTTTAAACTTCGCCGAAAATATGGTATCAAAATTTACGGTTGGAAAGTATAACGGTGATAAAAATAAAAGCATCGAATTGTCCAAATCGGTTTGTTAGTTCTGCAAGATATAAACACTTTTTATACTCCTCCAAGCAATATGCATAACTACTTACAGTTTCAACAGCGTGTCGGAACGTATTAATAAACTTTGAATAAAATATCAAAATCGCTTTAAAGTCGCAGTTTGCATATGCGCTATTGTGATTACTACATTTTAACAGTAACTATACAGTGTTACCGCTAAAATTGTTTAACTGTGACCAAATCTCATTTTAAAAGTAGCCAGAAATTAAAAACAAATGTACCTACTTCTAAAAAGCCAGCTAAGGACAATCATTTACAATCCGAGTGTTTTACATTAATTTATACAAACTCATGCATATGTAGGAGCAAATATGTATTTTACTATTTCAGTTCGACGTTTGCTTTAAATGTTCAAAATACTTAAAATATCTAGGTTAACAATTTATGTTATTTATAAGTAGATAATAAACATATTTGAAAGTGTGGCTAATGCCAATTTTCACCTGTATCAAGCGTTAGTGCGCCTGGGACTTTTTCACTGTTGCAATATCCCATTGCGGTAATGCGACTGCTACTTTGTCACAGACTCAGTTCACGATTGTGACTGTTAGTGCTACTTTTTCACAGTCACAATATCCCAATACTGTGACTGCTACTTTGTCACATCTAATGTCTAATGCCCTCAAGCGAAGTGGCCGCTGTAGTCGGATGGTAGGCGTTATGTTGCTAAGTTCGAGGTTCGAACCTCAGCTAGGTCAGGTAGAATCGTAAAGGCAAATTGCCAAGGGTATTTATGAACGAAAAAGCTTCTAGGTATAATTACATCTGCCGTTCGGAGTCGGTGTAATGAAGCAGGTTCTCGGTTTGATTGCAATTGAATTTATTTTCATATTTTCACGCTTATTTATACTTACAATATTCTTATTTACTAATGCTTACATATGTACGGCCAATTGTATACATAACAATATTGGCTCGTACGCGAAGAATGCTGAGTGCAGCAAGAAACTTGTATGTATGTTTGTATGCGCTTGTACTCAAGTTCAAGTCGCTATTGTTTATGTAATG
The DNA here is from genome assembly GCA_963971545.1 of Philophylla caesio. Lineage (NCBI taxonomy): Eukaryota > Metazoa > Arthropoda > Insecta > Diptera > Tephritidae > Philophylla > Philophylla caesio. The sequence continues at coordinate 123,812,009 of OZ020604.1, read as the reverse complement.
TAATGCGCGACTCGAGCAATGACCTATGTTTTGGGCTGGCGCGTGTTGTAAAGGGTGTTTTTTTTACAGGTTTGTTTTTCGAATAGAGATAAAACTGGCATTTTGTGGTCAAATCTGGCAACTCTAATGTCATTTATGTTCAGTTTGGTTTGCCATAAACAGGTTGACAAAAGAACAACGCTTGCAAATCGTGCAAATTTATTTCGAAAATAATGGTTCAGTTCGCGAAGTTTACCGTGAGCTCCGTCCATTTTATGGTCGACATAATCGTCCATCAGAGCAATTAATTCGGTTAACCATGGATCGTTTTCGCACTACGTTTACTCTATGTGATAATACGCATCCGCAGAGACGTCGAACAGTGCGCACCGAAGATACAATTGCCGCTGTAGAGCGAAGTGTTGAAGAGGACCCGAATGAATCGATTCGCCACCGTGCACAGCAATTGGAGCTTTGTCCATCAACTTTATGGAAGATTTTGCGCAAAGATCTTGGCTTGCGACCTTACAAGATCCAGCTTGTGCAAGAATTAAAGCCGCGAGACCATGCAAAGCGTCGTGATTTTGGTGTATGGGCCGAAAATGAGATTGATCTCGATGCTGATTTTCATCGCAAAATTTTGTTCAGTGATGAGGCTCATTTTTGGTTGAATGGCTACGTCAACAAGCAAAATTTCCGATTATTTTCTTTGGGGATATGTGAAGTCGCTCGTCTACACCAACAAACCAGAAACGTTAGGGGAATTGGAAGCCAACATTCGTGGCGTTATTGCCGACATACGGCCCCATATGCTCGAAAAAGTGGTTGAAAATTGGACCTGTAGAATTGGCTTTATTCGAGCCAGCCGCGGCGGCCACATGCCCGAAATCATATTTAAACATTAATGGCATAAAATTATCCTTCCAATAAAGCCAAATTGATGGACCTTAAAACGATTTTCTTGTGTTTTATTTCAATTCGAAGTTCTATACCCCTAAAAAAACACCCGTTACATATTTTGATATGCATATTTATGTTTATGTATGTCTGTGCATTTGTATGTTTTATTTCTTCCTTAGGAAGAATGGTTATACATTGTGAGGTCAATGTATGAGCATTCTTTTACATTAAATACTTTTATTATCTTTACACTTGAAAAAGGTTATTGTACTTAAGTAATAAAAATTTTGTATGCTTTATTTGCTTAGCTAATACAATTTCTTATTATGCTAAGTGGAATATTATAACAATTAGTTGTTTCTTATTAATAAACAGGTTTTTTTTTTCTGATTGATTTTTATTTTGTGTATATTTCATTTTTCTAATTCTAACAATTTTAGTCTATTCTTATGAATTATTATTTTCTTATTTTCATTAATTAATGTATAATTATTTTTCTTATCTACTTTTTCTACCTTATAGGGCCCTTTGTATTTACTGTCTAATTTATGACCTGTGTCATCTTTAACTAATACTAAATCTCCTATTTGTATTTCCTTTATTTGTATGTTTTTATCATAGTAAATTTTTTGTTTTTCCTTAGCTTGATGCACTAATTTTTGTGCTCTTTGTTGTGATACTTCTAACCTATATTTTATTTCTTTATCATATGCGTCATAATTATATAGGGGGCTAATTTTGTCTTCTTGTAAAAAGTCGTAAGTCGGTGGTATTTTTCCAAAAACTAGTTCAAAAGGACAGTAACCATGAACCGTTGAAGGTGTTGTATGATAACAATACGCGAAATATTTGATATATTCATCCCAATCTTCTTTATCACTGGATATGTAAGAACGTACATATTCATTGAAAGTTCTATGGCTTCTTTCTACAGTGCCTAACGTTTGGTGATGGTACGGTGTTAAAGCTTTATGCTCAACTTTAAGAAGTTTGCATAACTCGTCAAAAACGTTATTTTTGTATTCAGTTCCCATGTCTGTCATGATTGTTTTCATACGTCCATAAATTAAAATAAAATTTTCAAATATTGCTTTTGCTACTGTTTTAGCGTGTTTGCTTTGTATTGGAATCGCAATTAAATATTTCGTTAATTGGCATACGATAGTGATTGCATATTCATTTCCATGTTCTGATTTTGGAAGTGGTCCAATAGTATCTATTTGTACTATATCAAAAGCTTTAGGTGGTGTTTCTGTAATTGTCATTGGTTCTTTAAGGTGTTTATCTGTCTTGTTTTTGTTACAGTGTATACATTTCTTGATGTATTTACGAATGTCATTTTTCATATTTTTCCAATAAAATTTTTGTTTTATTTTGTTAGTCGTACGATTGATTCCTGGGTGGCCACCTTTAACAGGGTCATCGTGAAAATCTTTAAGAATTTTATTAATTTGATCAGCATTTGTCACTTGCATAACCTCCGGAGTTAATGCGATTGTTAAATTTTTGAGAACTTTGGTACCTATTTCCTTAAATTCATCTACTCGAGTATAATTAAACAATTTGTCTCCTAAGGACAATTGTATTTTTACAAGTCCTAAATTGCCGGCTTCTTTCATAAGCCTCAACAATTAGGTTGCTTGTATTTATTTGGCTACAAATTTTCTTTCCTTTCTTGAAATATAATTTCGGAGGATTGAAAACGAGCTCAACATGTCTTTTTACTTCATATTTATTAAGCGCTTCATATATTTTAGGGTTATCTTTGTGACATTTTTCATCTTCTTTAAGATTTTTGTTCTTGTTCGACTGTTTAGTCGCCGATCTGGTCGATACTCGAAGTATTTTATTTGCTTCGATTGTCATGTTTTTAAAGTCATTTATATCTATGCGGGATAGTGCGTCTGCCACATAGTTTCCTTTTCCAGCAATGTACTCCACCTCAAATTCATATTCTTCTAAGCATAATCTCATTCTAGTTAACTTTGATGATGGATTTTTCATTGAGAAAAGGTATGTTAAAGGTCGATGGTCTGTTTTGATAAGGAATTTTCTGCCATAAACGTATGGTCTGAAATAAGTAATCGCCCAATGTATTGCTGCTTATTCTTTTTCTATTGTTGATTTATTTACTTCACCTTTAGTGAATGATCTTGAGGCATAGGAAATTGGAAGTTGTTTTCCATCATATTCTTGACTTAGTACTGCTCCGCATGCGAAACCGCTTGCGTCTGTTGTGATACAAAATTCTTTACTAAAATCGGGGTATTGTAGGATATTTGGACTAATTAATGCATTTTTTAAATAATTAAATGCTTTTTCACACTCTTCTGTCCAATCGAATGCTACATTCTTTTTACAAAGTCTTGTTAAAATTCTTGAGTGATGTGCGAAATGTGGTATGAATTTTCTATAATAGTTACAGAACGCGACGAATCTTTTTGCTTCGTCGGCATTTTTGGGTGCTGGGTAATTTTGAACTGTTTCAAATTTACTAGGGTCTGGTAAAATTCCTTTACTGGTACATTTATGTCCAAGATATGTTACTTCTTGATTAAAAAATAAACATTTATCTGGGTGTAACTTAAGGTTATATTTTCTACAAGTGGAAAATACGTCTCGTAAATTTTTCATCATATGGTTTTCGGAACATCCTAATACTACTAAATCATCCATATATAGGAATGCTTGGGATGGTTTGAGACCTGAGAATGCTAGGGTCATCATTCTTTGAAATGAATTAGGGGCTACTTTTAAACCGTATGGTAGTCTTTTAAAGCGATAAGTACCACCGTCTGCTGTAAATGATGTAAAATCTCTAGATTCTGTGCTTAGTTCAATTTGATGAAATCCAGACATTAAGTCTAAACATGAAAAATATTTTGCTCTTCCTAATTGATCGAGAATATCATCAATTCTTGGTAGTGGGAATTTATCTGCTGTTAGTTTTTTATTTATTGATCTAAAGTCAATTACTAATCTCCATCTTTTATCTGTACTACCTGAAAGTGATTTTTTTGGTACTAGTAGTACTGGGCTATTATACTCTGACATTGATGGTTCTATTATATCATCCTTAATAAGTTTGGTAATGTGTTTATTAATTTCTGTTTTATGTGCTTCTGGTATTCTATAGTTTTTTACATAAACTGGTTCCTCATCTTTCATACGTAGTTTTTGCTTATAAAAATTATTAGTAGTTATGGGCTCTGTTTCTAAGGAAAAAATATCAATATATTCTGAACATAGTGTATTAAGTTGTTGGCTAACGAATGGTGGGAAATTCTTTTTCAATTTCTCTAGTTTTCTGTTATTATTTTCGTTGTTCGTGTAAGTATTTTTCAGAATTATGTAGTCATTTAGGTTTTCTGTTTTTATATCATAATTTTCAATTATTGCGTTTTTATCTGTTGTATTTATTATTTTTACGAATGTTTGATTTTTATTCGCAATTGTATTTGCAAGAAAAATGCCATTATCAAGTTCTTGATGTGGTATTAGAATTTCAGTGTTACTGGTTTTTACATAAACTTGGCGTATAACTTCTGATCTAGCGGGTACTGTAATTGTATTAATAGTTGGTCTATTTGTCATAAGGATTGCTATGTCTTCATGGTAATCATTTGGTCTGAGAATTAACCAATCTTTATCCCTTTGATAGTCTAATATACAATTATATTTTTTAATAAAATCTAGTCCTATAATGCCGTCGCATGGAATTGGAAAATTATCTTCTACTACGTGAAATTTGTGTCGAATTAATATATTATCACCTACTAAATCTGTATTAACTATTCCTAGTGTATTTATTATTTCTTGACCAATACCTTTTAAATCTGTTATTTGTGAACTATTGATAATAATGTTCGTATCAATTCGATTCTTTTTAATAATTGATATATCTGCTCCTGTGTCTATCAGGAATGTTGAATATGAGTTGCTTAATGCTGTTTTGCAAGATATGTAGCTATTTAGATGTAGGTTGAGTACGCATACTCTTCTTTTTGCACTATCTATTGTTGTTGAAGTGGAGTTTGCTGGTTTCCCGTACTTTGACTTTCTTGTTGGTTTAGGTTACGTACATTGCGACCATTGGTTCTGTTATTCGGTCTTGTTTGATTATAATAACTCCTATTCTGTCTTTGATGATTATTGTTTGGTCGGTAATTATTGTTATTGTTATTGTTACTGCGTGGGAATGTTCTGTAATTATTACTTTGATAACCTCTACGGAAGTTACCACGATAATACCTTTGCTGGCGAATTTGCAACACTGAGTTAGGGTTTCCTGTTACCTCAGTACAACTATTAGTAAATTTTGATATCGCTTCGTTCATCGATGTGAACGTTCCAGCTTGCATAACCATTTTTACTTTTTCGTTTGAGCAGTTTTTACACATGGCTTTTACAGCCGATTGTGTAGCATATTTTGTTGCTAATTCTGTAGTTAGTCCGTCGGAGATGTATGCTCCTTCTAATTATTTTGTAAGTTTTTCTATCTCATCAGTATATTGGTTGGCTGTCTTACTTCTTTGTTGTATGTTCAGTAGTTTGGCTGTTAATACTTCTACTGATTCACCTTTAATGCTTGTTTTTAGTTTTAGTTTTATTGCTTGTAATGATTCTTCACTACCTATTAAATTCCTCGCTGTACCTTTCAACTTTGTTTTTACCATAGAGATAGCAATGGCTTCATGACTATCCTTGATTTGTTCAAGAATGTCAAGAGCATCCAAAAAACTGGGTAGGTTTTCTGGTTTACCGTCAAACTCGGGTAGAATTGACGATGCCGTATTAATGAATTCTACCGTTGTTTGTGCCATTTTGAATTTTGTTGTTTGGAAATTCGTATTTTCTGGCTGTTCCTCTTCTATTAGTAAATGTTCGAAGTCAATGGTAATTTCTTGTTCGTATTTAGTTGGTACTGTGAATTCTATGTTGTATCTAGCAAGTGAGCAAACTAACTTGTCTCTAATATAAGCAAATATTTGAGATGCTTCTTTTTGATGGTTAGGTGTGAGCTGGTTTTTTAAATCATTAATTTTTTTTCCTAATCTGTTAAAGGTTGTTAATATTATATTCAAATGTTTAATGATTGTTTCTTCCTTTATTTTAATGTTTTTATTGATACATTTATATGATTTGTCTATGGTAAATTTTTCTTCTAATAGGATTGTATGTATTTTATCCCATTTATTACCCATTTAGTTATATTAATTACTTCCATTTGGTTTTTTAAAATTTCTTCTTTTCTAATTTAACTATTTATACTTTATCTAATCCATCAGCACGACTTAAATATTTTTTCTTTATTAATTTGTTGTGCATGGAATATTATCTTAAAACTAAAGATATGCAAGTGCATATTGTCAACAAAATTAGCAGTATTTTTATTATCTCTAAGGATTATTTTTGATAAACTATTTCAGTTTGGTTTACTACGTTAGCTTTCGGGTCTTTGATCTTGGAGTTTTCTCCACCCATTGTTAAACAAAATTTTTTTTTTTTTTTTTTTTTGATTATTAAAATTAAAAACGGCAAGAATTTTTCAATTCTTGCCCATCAATAGGCAGCCGTGAGGTTGCCAAAATATTGAAAAGTATTAACTAATTATGCCTTATTTCCCTGATTTCGTCTTTGAGGTCTAGAACTGCTGCAATCGATGTATCCAGTGTAATCTTTTTGTACATTTCTGCTATGCGCTTCCTTTGTTGAAATTTCTTCCCTCCTCTTTTCCTTTTGAGGGGCTTAGCAATAGGTATTTTTGGGGTGTTTTCTTTTTTGTTGGTGTTGCGCTTCCTGTACTCTTCAATAGTAATCGGCTTTGGTCCAATTTGATGCTCCGTTGTGGTCGGTTTTTCAGAATTTATGGTAAAGAAATTTGTCCATTTCTTTAAAATTTCTTCAAAATTTTCTGCACTCATTTTTTTTCTTAAAAGGGCAGCTTGCCAATATTAAAGGCAAGGCGCGTGTGATCCAGGATTAAGGCAGCTTGCCAATATGCAAGGCAAGTTGCCGCTGGAACTGGCAGGATCTGAATATTACAAGGCAGCTTGCCGATATAGAAGGCAAGTTGCCGATAAAACTGGCAGGATCTGAATATTAAAAGGCAGCTTGCCGATATACAAGGCAAGTTGCCGATAGAACTGGCAGGATCTGAATATTAAAAGGCAGCTTGCCGATATACAAGGCAAGTTGCCGATAGAACTGGCAGGATCTGAATATTAAAAGGCAGCTTGCCGATATACAAGGCAAGTTGCCGATAGAACTGGCAGGATCGCCATGTAATGAAGCAGGTTCTCGGTTTGATTGCAATTGAATTTATTTTCATATTTTCACGCTTATTTATACTTACAATATTCTTATTTACTAATGCTTACATATGTACGGCCAATTGTATACATAACAATATTGGCTCGTACGCGAAGAATGCTGAGTGCAGCAAGAAACTTGTATGTATGTTTGTATGCGCTTGTACTCAAGTTCAAGTCGCTATTGTTTATGTAATGTAATGCGCGACTCGAGCAATGACCTATGTTTAGGGCTGGCGCGTGTTGTACATATTTTGATATGCATATTTATGTTTATGTATGTCTGTGCATTTGTATGTTTTATTTAGTGTTGAAATGTGTGTTTGTATATATGTGGTTTCTTGATACTCTACATCGGCACAAAACTGTAGATCCCTCAATTTGTGGTGCAATATGAAAATTTCATAAACACCCTGTTTCAAACCGCAGAAAATATAAAATTTTACCTCTTTTGTTCCATTAGATACAAAAAAACTTCCGTTAACTGGAAGTTGGGCGTGATTATAGTCTGATTTCAAAATTTTTTGACGGTAGTGCTAGTGATATCAAGGGCAATAAGTTCACGAAATTTAGTGATGATACCTTGCACTATTATTGAAAATACAGAAATGTTCTCATAAGTGGGCGATGTAACGCCTATTTTTTTAAATTTTATAAAAATAAAGTTTATTTCGCTATTTCATAAAATTTTAATTCATTTGTTACAATGGATAACGAAAAAACGAAGCTTTGCATTTTTTGGAATTTCCGTTATATGGGAGGTGGGCGTGGTTATGGTCCGATATCAAAAATATTTGACCATAGTAAGACCGCTATCAAGGACAATATGTATACCAAGGTTTCTGGCGATACCTAACACCCTTATTGACTTACAGACATATTTTCACAAGTGGGTGTGGCAACGCAATATTTCATAAAAATACAATTTGCTTTAATGGATACCGAAAAAACGGAGTTTTTGCATTTTTCAAATCTACCGTTATATGGGAGGTGGGCGTGGTTATAGTTTGATTTCAAAACTATTTTACTATGATAAGATTAATATCAAGGACAATATGTATATCAAATTTTGTGATGCTAACTATCACCGTTATTGAGTTACAAAAATTATATCATAAGTGGGCGTGGCAACGTCGATTTTTCAAAATGTCATAAATACCTAATTTCTTAGTTTAAAATCGCTCCAAATTTCACTCAATTTGCTTTAACGGATACCGCAAAAAAGGAGTTTTTGAATTTTTCGTTACCTACTTCGATAAAAAACATATTTCTTGCTCCATCTAATAATAACAATAATCACAACGCTTTTATCCCTCCATACCCGCCTGACCGACGCGAGGGGCGCATTCGCATGACGCACGGATATATAAACAAATTTTTTTTTTTATTTTTTCATATATGTATGTTGCGCCGAGTCATGAAAGGCAGAGGTTTGTTAAGTGTCGAGATCTAAAACTGTTCAGCTACAGAACAAATGCTCATCAGCTGAGCGAATAGTAATATATGTATATGTATGTATATGTATATGTATAGTTTTATTTATGCAAAAAAATGCATCTGAAATATCAAAAGAACCGGAGTGAGTGTTAAAATCCTGACACAAACTACGGAGTGGCTCATTTAACTCAAAACTACTTTACATTTTTTAACGTTTAGTGGCATGTAATTTACTTCACACCAGTTAGTCATGCTATTTAAATCCGCTTGTAGTAAGGACCTTTCCTCAACAGAATGATACGATCTAAAAAGCTTTACATCATTAGCATACAATAAAATTTTTGGATAATTTATTACAGAAGGTAAGTCATTTATAAAAAGTAAAAACAGAATCGGACCAAGGTGACTTCCTTGCGGGACCCCTTAAGAAACATGAATAATGTTTGAAGAACTATTTTTAAAAAGAACTGGTTGTGTTCTGTCAATGAGGTAAGAAGATATCCAACGAAGGACATTAGGTTGAAAACCAAGGAGATCAAGTTTATGGATCAGTAAAGAGTGACTTACTCTGTCGAATCCTTTACTAAAATCAGTGTATAAAACATCAGTGTCTCCCGATCTTATAAAGGGGTAAGATGAATGATTCTTTCCAAGCTGAAGGGAAAATCCCAAACTTAAGAGAAAGATTAAATATATTAGTTAAGGGCTCATAAATACGTTTAGCACAGTTTATGTGGAAACACGTCTGGATCGAATCGGGGCCAGCCTTAAATGATTCTTTTAAGTTACTCAAATAATAAAATACTTCCTCGGAAGATATCTGCGGAATAATAGCAGAGGTGAGGGAACAGAGTTTATATGGGTAAGGTTTGCTCAGAGACGAGTTAATGGAGTAATTTGACCTGAAGAATTGGGCAAACATGTTGGAAATTGATTGGGAGTCACAAGACCCGGTATTTTGATATTTAATAGCAGACGGAAAACTAGTCACTCTGCGCCTAGAGTTAACGAAATCATAAAATGATTCAGGGTTTTTTATTAAATTCCTTTTAACTTTGCACAAATAAGATCTGTAGCATTTTTTATTTAATTCAAAATAAACGTATCGGATAACTGAGTATTAAATATAGTAAGTGTGCAAACCAGTTTTTTTTGTACAATTTAAAAGATCGCGACTTTTTATTTAAAAAATTTTTTTAGTTCTTTAGTAAACCAAGGTTGTGATTGCTCCTTTTATACGCAAACCCGTTCTGGTACAAACTTATGAAATAAGCTAAATATAGTGTTATTAAATGCTGAACGCAACGTTCAACATCATCTTTATACGTCGGCCATGATAATTTTGATAATTCTCGATCTAATTTCTTGAAATTGGCTTTTGCGAAAATAAAACGTGCGTTTGAGCTACTTGATTTATCAACTTTATTTCCAAAATCACCAATAACTTCGTAATTTACCTCAATCGCAGGGTGATAAGAGTCCAAGGGTTCGCACCTCTTCATAGATGACTTAGGTACGTCATCAACAAAAACAATATCCAGAATGGTTCCAAAATTGTTTGGAGTTAAATTGATCTGATTTAGACAGAGCTCAGCCATATCTTCTAAGAACACATTGTATCTATCCCTTGATGATATTGGAACGATAAAGTCGTCTATAAGAGTCCATCATATGCCTGGCATATTGAAGTCACCAAGTACAATCATCGAGTCATGTGCAGTAATCATTGAATATGTTGAGAATATACCGATAAGTCAGAGTTAGGAGGGATGTAGCAAGCAGCAAAATAAAAGAAACCATTTCCTACCGTAACTCGTATTGCTTTAAATTCTATTGACTCGATGAGGGGGATATTAACATCTTCGGATGGTATTGAAGAATGAACTGCAAAAAGAACACCCCCACCGATTCTGTCCTTACGGTCATTTCTATAAATTTGATATTGATTAGGAAGGATCTCTGAATTAAAAATATGTGGTTTAAGCCAGGTTTCAGTAAAGCAAATTACGTTATAGTTACAGTCTAAGCCTTTTAAATATAAATCGTTCAATTTAGTATTTAAACCTCTAATGTTTTGGTAGAAAATACTTAAAGTAGAATTTAAAATTAGATTGTGGCTCAGTGTCAAGATTAGGAATTGAAGCTAAGTTATTTATTTTATTTTTATTTTTATGTGGCTTGTATTCAAACTCGCGAACAAATGCCCCGGTTGGCCAAAAAGAATTGTTAAGCAAAGTATCAAAAACTTCAGGTGCCACATCAATTTTAAAAGATGATACGTTACGTTCGTATTTAAAGTTAACCCTTCGGATTGCTAAGTTACAAGTCTTAATTTTTGATGTATGTAATGTAAAACTCTATATCATCAGAAGAAGTGTCCCTAGCAAATCTAGAAACAAAAATCGATTTTCTCAAAGGAACCACAACCAGCTTCTTTGCAGAGCAGTCAGTCTCATCCAAAGGTGCTACAGTTATGCAACAATAGGAGCAGATTGGGAAGGTGGAAGCGATGGAGGCGGTGATGGACCCACTTCAGGTGAAGATACCTGTAAGTTCTCATGGTCAGAATTGCTTTTATTAGAGGAAGAAGCGCGAGTGCAGATATCCCTTGATGAAGTTGATGAAGACGGGCCCTGAGGCGGAGGGAGGAGACAAAAGATTAATTAGCTCAATTTGTTGGGTTGGGGCAAAATATTCGTTTGAAGTAATGTAAGAGGAGCCACATTTGATATTTCAATTGAATGTTCATAAATATAACCGAATATTCAACCACACATATTTGTATATACTTACTAGGGATGTCAAATATGGGCATTTTGTTCTCGGAATTTTCGAGGTCTGAAAACGAAATCCCGGAACAATCCCGGGATCCCGAATTCTACGAAGTTGTGATTCGGAATTTTTAATTTGCCAAAAAATGTAACACGTCTGTAATCGTTGTATTGTAGAAGTATACAAAATAACATTAATATAACAAAGAAGAACGATTTGTTGTAAATCATGTATGTATTTATTGGTCTTTTCAAGAAAAAAAGAAATAAACGACAAATAAGACACACATACAAAATAATATATACTTTAAGAAAAAAAAAACATATTTGGTACAGAAGGAAATGCACCTACATAAAGTAAAATTATTTTTAATCACTGTTTGAGATCAATATTATATATTAATATATTACCATTCAGAAAAAAATACATCAAGTAAAAATTAAATACATCACCCATTCCATTTTGACAGAGGTAGAATTATTCCTTATTTTGATCAAAATGCAATTTCAAACAAATAAAAGCCTTAAGTTTGTTATCCTCCAACCTGGACCTAAATTTGTTGCATTTGAAATCTGCAGTGGAGAAGCACTGCTGCGCCTCATTACAAAAACTATCAATTTCTTATACTAAGCCTTCCGATAAATTTTATGACTTTCGATTATTGGACAATTGCGAGCTGCTCGTTAAAACTTGAAGCAATTTATCTTGGAGACTTTCTGCCTTATCCACTTCAGGTACCTCGTCGTTAGTTATTTTAACGTCGCTTCATAGTGAGGCTCATATTCTATTCGAGTGCGATATTCTCCAACTCATTTATAATGGCAAGGACAAAACAAGGCCTTAAGGGAGTTAACAAGCTGAGTTATTTGTCGATTGTGAACTCTCTAAAGGCTTTGTTTTTCCCTTGAAAAGGGATTTTTTAAGAATGATACAAAATTTAAAAAATAAATGGCTATTAAATTCACTGTTTTTTCTACAATTCCAGGACTTGAATAGACTTCTCCCGGGATATTCGGGAGTTAAAAAAGGCAGGGATCAAGGCGTGGACATGCCTAATACTTACATATACATATGTATATACCTTAATACAACAAACTATATAATTAGAAAACGCAAGTGCGATTTAGAAGCAAATATTAATAACACATTTTGTTAACAAAAACAATGTGATTTCAATCTTTTTTAATATTTTTTTTCGTATTACACGTAGAAAATAGAACTCTAACTTTTAGAAAAATTTTGATAATTAATTTTTTCTTAATTTAATATCCGTTTTACCTAACAAAATAAAAGGTATCTATTAAAAGCCCAGTGAACCAAAACTGTATTCAAATTTCATTAGAATTTCGAACTTTTTTTATAATAAAATACCATTTTTGTAGATCATAAAATTGTTAGATTTATGACACCAAAAATGTAACATCAGTTGTTTGAACAAATTTTTTTATATGGAATAAGACTATTACAAATCAAGTAAGGACCTTAGTCAAAACTGGTCAAAATACCAGAATTGTATTAGTTTCGCCGCAGTGAGTGTATATACCATAATTTCCAATTAATACGTACAGAAAATATAATATTCAAATAAAAGTCTTGATTTTGTACAAACAATCGTGAATTTAGTAATTTTTAGGCCAATAATTTTATTTATATAAGGTAAAGGTAGCCAACATAACAAATTATATAAACTAAAATAAAATTAGACAAACCAATTTTTTTTAATAAACTTTCTTCTATTCGATATTTTAACTGTATAATTTTATTATTTAAAATTTTTTTTATTACATTTTTTTTAATAATTGACAATTTTATTGAGCTCAAGGCCAGTTTATGAAAGATTTTTTTGTGAAAAAACAAAAACAGTTTTTAATAAAAGGAAGTCTGATGAAGAAATGTGGTGATTTCCGAAATAGTACTATAACTTCTACCATTACAAACTGTTGTTGTTTTTTCACAAACAAGTCTTTCATAAACTGGCCTTGAGCTCAATAAAATTGTCAATTATTATCAGATGGAAATTTTTCCGATAAATAAAATGCGGATGTAACATTAGGGTGACTTTGCGATAAAACATTGAAGTTTAAAGATCGTACTTGGTTTAGAAACCATAAGCCACCACAGCAAATGCAAACTATTGTGGGACCGTTTTTAATACTTTCGAAGTTTGTACGTCTAAAGTCAAGAAAGCTTTCCTCATGCCCTAAAGGTTCAGCTATTTCATTACCATTCCGAGCTAATCGAATTCGCTCAGCCTGCCGTTCATTTTCGAATTGTCCATTCCCTGCATCTATTCTATGGAGGCGAACGCGACATTAAATTTGACGTCTAGCATCAGATATTTCTAACCCCCTTCTAATTCTCCGACGCTCAGTTTCCCTTACACGTTCACTTTCCCTGCGCTCTGGTTCTGTGCGAACTTGATACCTTTGTGTACGATTACGCAGACGAAATTCCTATAATCATTTATAATACGAAGAGTTCTATGCGCAATAGTATTGCGAGATTGTTCATCAGAACGTATTACGCGGCGTGATATATGTTCTCACTTATTCCTCTCTTGCTCAACAGAGCGAGTCAAATAGTTTTCCTGCCGAAGCATATGCTGATGGGTATTCCTCTCTTGTTCGGAACACCGTATCTGATAATTTTCCGTTTTGATCTGTGTTGAATAGTGATCCTTTTGCTCAGCAGAGTGAACCTAGGGATTTTCTCTCCTTGATCTGTGTTGAACAGTGTCCCTATTTTGCTCGTCAGAGCGAACCTGGGGGTTTCCCGTCGAGACCTATGCCCTTGGCAATTCCTTTCTTGTTCGGAAGAACGAATCTGTTCCTTCGTAATATATGTTCCAACGTATTCCTACTTTGCTCTTCGGCGTCTAGAGCGTGTTTCTGTATTTTGGGATTGTTCAGCTACTCTAGAAACATAAACTAGCCCTTTTGTCGAGCTTTTGCAATTCCTAAGTATTGCAAGTCTGGCGGCAATGTTGAAGCCAAAAGGCTTTAATAGTTTGGAATAGCTGGTGGTTTCCTATGCACAGCTGTTCGCTGCAAAGCTACACTGTGATTTGAAATACACCGGTGAGAGGCAAAGAAATATCGGGTTCTTAAAACTGAAGGTCGGTTTCGCGTTGTCATTCGTTGAAAGACAGTAGACAGCGCCAGCCATCGTCATCATCGTTTATGCTAAAGGTAATCTCTATACTAAAAACTATATATATTTGCATACCTATATGTACATACATACTTACATATATACACATGACTTGCTTTATGTGCTTATCGTAATAAAATCTTCTTTATTCTAATTCGTTTTGCTTATTGTTTCTTCTTTGTTACAAAATAAATATCGTGAGTGCCGGCGAACATCTATGTTGTTTCCCAGTAAACAGACATTTTAAACTTCGCCGAAAATATAGTATCAAAATTTACGGTTGGAAAGTATAACGGTGATAAAAATAAAAGCATCGAATTGTCCAAATCGGTTTGTTAGTTCTGCAAGATATAAACACTTTTTATACTCCTCCAAGCAATATGCATAACTACTTACAGTTTCAACAGCGTGTCGGAACGTATTAATAAACTTTGAATAAAATATCAAAATCGCTTTAAAGTCGCAGTTTGCATATGCGCTATTGTGATTACTACATTTTAACAGTAACTATACAGTGTTACCGCTAAAATTGTTTAACTGTGACCAAATCTCATTTTAAAAGTAGCCAGAAATTAAAAACAAATCTACCTACTTCTAAAAAGCAAGCTAAGGACAATCATTTACAATCCGAGTGTTTTACATTAATTTATACAAACTCATGCATATGTAGGAGCAAATATGTATTTTACTATTTCAGTTCGACGTTTGCTTTAAATGTTCAAAATACTTAAAATATCTAGGTTTACAATTTATGTTATCTATAAGTAATAAACATATTTGAAAGTGTGGCTAATGCCTATTTTTCATAGTCCCTGTATTCAAGCGTTATTGCGCCTGGTGTTTTTTCACTGTTGCAATAACCCATTGCGGTAATGCGACTGCTACTTTGTCACAGACTCAGTTCACGATTGTGACTGTTACTGCTACTTTTTCACAGTCGCAATTTCTTGTTGTGTTACTGCGTATGTTACTTTGTCACAGACTCTGTTCGTGAGCCTTATACCCGATTGTGACTGTTAGTGCTACTTTTTCACAGTCACAATATCCCAATACTGTTACTGCTACTTTGTCACTGCAGTGATCAGTGACTTTTAAGTAGCAGTGACAGAGTCACAGGTACGCAAATATTTGCCATATCTAATGCCATCAAGCGAGGTGGCCGCTGTAGTCGGATGGGAAGCGATAGGTTGCTAAGTTCGAGGTTCAAACGTCAGCTAGGTCAGGTAGAATCGTAAAGGCAAACATCCAAGGGTATTTATGAACGAAAAAGCTTCTAGGTATAATTACATCTGC
The DNA here is from genome assembly GCA_963971545.1 of Philophylla caesio. NCBI lineage: Eukaryota > Metazoa > Arthropoda > Insecta > Diptera > Tephritidae > Philophylla > Philophylla caesio. The sequence continues at coordinate 123,796,167 of OZ020604.1, read as the reverse complement.
CGTTCGGATTCGGCACAAAACTGTAGATCCCTCAATTTGTGGTACAATATGAAAATTTCATAAACACCCTGTTTCAAACCGCAGAAAATATAAAATTTTACCTCTTTTGTTCCATTAGATACAAAAAAAAACGAAGTTTTTTGCATTTTCAAAACTTCCGTTAACTGGAAGTTGGGCGTGATTATAGTCTGATTTCAAAATTTTTTGACGGTAGTGCTAGTGATATCAAGGGCAATAAGTTCACGGAATTTAGTGATGATACCTTGCACTATTATTGAAAATACAGAAATTTTCTCATAAGTGGGCGATGTAACGCCTTTTTTTTTTTAATTTTATAAAAATAAAGTTTATTTCGCTATTTCATAAAATTTCAATTCATTTGTTACAATGGATAACGAAAAAACGAAGCTTTGCATTTTTTGGAATTTCCGTTATATGGGAGGAGGGCGTGGTTATGGTCCGATATCAAAAATATTTGACCATAGTAAGACCGCTATCAAGGACAATATGTATACCAAGGTTTCTGGCGATACCTAACACCCTTATTGACTTACAGACATATTTTCACAAGTGGGTGTGGCAACGCAAAATTTCATAAAAATACAATTTGCTTTAATGGATACCGAAAAAACGGAGTTTTTGCATTTTTCAAATCTACCGTTATATGGGAGGTGGGCGTGGTTATAGTTTGATTTCAAAACTATTTTACTATGATAAGATTAATATCAAGGACAATATGTATATCAAATTTTGTGATGCTAACTATCACCGTTATTGAGTTACAAAAATTATATCATAAGTGGGCGTGGCAACGTCGATTTTTCAAAATGTCATAAATACCTAATTTCTTAGTTTAAAATCGCTCCAAATTTCACTCAATTTGCTTTAATGGATACCGCAAAAAAGGAGTTTTTGAATTTTTCGTTACCTACTTCGATAAAAAACATATTTCTTGCTCCATCTAATAATAATAATAATCACAACGCTTTTATCCCTCCATACCCGCCTGACCGACGCGAGGGGCGCATTCGCATGACGCACGGATATATAAAAAAATTTTTTTTTTATTTTTTCATATATGTATGTTGCGCCGAGTCATGAAAGGCAGAGGTTTGTTAAGTGTCGAGATCTAAAACTGTTCAGCTACAGAACAAATGCTCATCAGCTGAGCGAATAGTAATATATGTATATGTATATGTATAGTTTTATTTATGCAAAAAAATGCATCTGAAATATCAAAAGAACCGGAGTGAGTGTTAAAATCCTGACACAAACTACGGAGTGGCTCATTTAACTCAAAACTACTTTACATTTTTTAACGTTTAGTGGCATGTAATTTACTTCACACCAGTTAGTCATGCTATTTAAATCCGCTTGTAGTAAGGACCTTTCCTCAACAGAATGATACGATCTAAAAAGCTTTACATCATTAGCATACAATAAAATTTTTGGATAATTTATTACAGAAGGTAAGTCATTTATAAAAAGTAAAAACAGAATCGGACCAAGGTGACTTCCTTGCGGGACCCCTTAAGAAACATGAATAATGTTTGAAGAACTATTTTTAAAAAGAACTGGTTGTGTTCTGTCAATGAGGTAAGAAGATATCCAACGAAGGAAATTAGGTTGAAAACCAAGGAGATCAAGTTTATGGATCAGTAAAGAGTGACTTACTCTGTCGAATCCTTTACTAAAATCAGTGTATAAAACATCAGTGTCTCCCGATCTTATAAAGGGGTAAAATGAATGATTCTTTCCAAGCTGAAGGGAAAATCCCAAGCTTAAGAGAAAGATTAAATATATTAGTTAAGGGCTCATAAATACGTTTAGCACAGTTTATGTGGAAACACGTCGAGATCGAATCGGGGCCAGCCTTAAATGATTCTTTTAAGTTACTCAAATAATAAAATACTTCCTCGGAAGATATCTGCGGAATAATAGCAGAGGTAAGGGAACAGAGTTTATATGGGTAAGCTTTGCTCAGAGGAGAGTTAATGGAGTAATTTGACCTGAAGAATTGGGCAAACATGTTGGAAATTGATTGGGAGTCACAAGACCCGGTATTTTGATATTTAATAGCAGACGGAAAACTAGTCACTCTGCGCCTAGAGTTAACGAAATCATAAAATGATTCAGGGTTTTTTATTAACTTTGCACAAATAAGATCTGTAGCATTTTTTATTTAATTCAAAATAAACGTATCGGATAACTGAGTATTAAATATAGTAAGTGTGCAAACCAGTTTTTTTTTGTACAATTTAAAAGATCGCGACTTTTTATTTTAAAAAATTTTTTAGTTCTTTAGTAAACCAAGGTTGTGATTGCTCCTTTTATACGCAAACCCGTTCTGGTACAAACTTATGAAATAAGCTAAATATAGTGTTATTAAATGCTGAACGCAACGTTCAACATCATCTTTATACGTCGGCCATGATAATTTTGATAATTCTCGATCTAATTTCTTGAAATTGGCTTTTGCGAAAATAAAACGTGCGTTTGAGCTACTTGATTTATCAACTTTATTTCCAAAATCACCAATAACTTCGTAATTTACCTCAATCGCAGGGTGATAAGAGTCCAAGGGTTCGCACCTCTTCATAGATGACTTAGGTACGTCATCAACAAAAACAAGATCCAGAATGGTTCCAAAATTGTTTGGAGTTAAATTGATCTGATTTAGACAGAGCTCAGCCATATCTTCTAAGAACACATTGTATCTATCCCTTGATGATATTGGAACGATAAAGTCGTCTATAAGAGTCCATCATATGCCTGGCATATTGAAGTCACCAAGTACAATCATCGAGTCATGTGCAGTAATCATTGAATATGTTGAGAATATACCGATAAGTCAGAGTTAGGAGGGATGTAGCAAGCAGCAAAATAAAAGAAACCATTTCCTACCGTAACTCGTATTGCTTTAAATTCTATTGACTCGATGAGGGGGATATTAACATCTTCGGATGGTATTGAAGAATGAACTGCAAAAAGAACACCCCCACCGATTCTGTCCTTACGGTCATTTCTATAAATTTGATATTGATTAGGAAGGATCTCTGAATTAAAAATATGTGGTTTAAGCCAGGTTTCAGTAAAGCAAATTACGTTATAGTTACAGTCTAAGCCTTTTAAATATAAATCGTTCAATTTAGTATTTAAACCTCTAATGTTTTGGTAGAAAATACTTAAAGTAGAATTTAAAATTAGATTGTGGCTCAGTGTCAAGATTAGGAATTGAAGCTAAGTTATTTATTTTATTTTTATTTTTATGTGGCTTGTATTCAAACTCGCGAACAAATGCCCCGGTTGGCCAAAAAGAATTGTTAAGCAAAGTATCAAAAACTTCAGGTGCCACATCAATTTTAAAAGATGATACGTTACGTTCGTATTTAAAGTTAACCCTTCGGATTGCTAAGTTACAAGTCTTAATTTTTGATGTATGTAATGTAAAACTCTATATCATCAGAAGAAGTGTCCCTAGCAAATCTAGAAACAAAAATCGATTTTCTCAAAGGAACCACAACCAGCTTCTTTGCAGAGCAGTCAGTCTCATCCAAAGGTGCTACAGTTATGCAACAATAGGAGCAGATTGGGAAGGTGGAAGCGATGGAGGCGGTGATGGACCCACTTCAGGTGAAGATACCTGTAAGTTCTCATGGTCAGAATTGCTTTTATTAGAGGAAGAAGCGCGAGTGCAGATATCCCTTGATGAAGTTGATGAAGACGGGCCCTGAGGCGGAGGGAGGAGACAAAAGATTAATTAGCTCAATTTGTTGGGTTGGGGCAAAATATTCGTTTGAAGTAATGTAAGAGGAGCCACATTTGATATTTCAATTGAATGTTCATAAATATAACCGAATATTCAACCACACATATTTGTATATACTTACTAGGGATGTCAAATATGGGCATTTTGTTCTCGGAATTTTCGAGGTCTGAAAACGAAATCCCGGAACAATCCCGGGATCCCGAATTCTACGAAGTTGTGATTCGGAATTTTTAATTTGCCAAAAAATGTAACACGTCTGTAATCGTTGTATTGTAGAAGTATACAAAATAACATTAATATAACAAAGAAGAACGATTTGTTGTAAATCATGTATGTATTTATTGGTCTTTTCAAGAAAAAAAGAAATGAACGACAAATAAGACACACATACAAAATAATATATACTTTAAGAAAAAAAAACATATTTGGTACAGAAGCAAATGCACCTACATAAAGTAAAATTATTTTTAATCACTGTTTGAGATCAATATTATATATTAATATATTACCATTCAGAAAAAAATACATCAAGTAAAAATTAAATACATCACCCATTCCATTTTGAGAGAGGTAGAATTATTCCTTATTTTGATCAAAATGCAATTTCAAACAAATAAAAGCTCGTTAAAACTTGATGCAATTTATCTTGGAGACTTTCTGCCTTATCCACTTCAGGTACCTCGTCGTTAGTTATTTTAACGTCGCTTCATAGTGAGGCTCATATTCTATTCGAGTGCGATATTCTCCAACTCATTTATAATCGCAAGGACAAAACAAGGCCTTAAGGGAGTTAACAAGCTGAGTTATTTGTCGATTGTGAACTCTCTAAAGGCTTTGTTTTTCCCTTGAAAAGGGATTTTTTAAGAATGATGCAAAATTTAAAAAATAAATGGCTATTAAATTCACTGTTTTTTTTACAATTCCAGGACTTGAATAGACTTCTCCCGGGATATTCGGGAGTTAAAAAAGGCAGGGATCAAGGCGTGGACATGCCTAATACTTACATATACATATGTATATACCTTAATACAACAAACTATATAATTAGAAAACGCAAGTGCGATTTAGAAGCAAATATTAATAACACATTTTGTTAACAAAAACAATGTGATTTCAATCTTTTTTAATATTTTTTTTCGTATTACACGTAGAAAATAGAACTCTAACTTTTAGAAAAATGTTGATAATTAATTTTTTCTTAATTTAATATCCGTTTTACCTAACAAAATAAAAGGTATCTATTAAAAGCCCAGTGAACCAAAACTGTATTCAAATTTCATTAGAATTTCGAACTTTTTTTATAATATAATTACCATTTTTGTAGATCATAAAATTGTTAGATTTATGACACCAAAAATGTAACATCAGTTGTTTGAACAAATTTTTTTATATGGAATAAGACTATTACAAAGTAAGGACCTTAGTCAAAACTGGTCAAAATACCAGAATTGTATTAGTTTCGCCGCAGTGAGTGTATATACCATAATTTCCAATTAATACGTACAGAAAATATAATATTCAAATAAAAGTCTTGATTTTGTACAAACAATCGTGAATTTAGTAATTTTTAGGCCAATAATTTTATTTATATAAGGTAAAGGTAGCCAACATAACAAATTATATAAACTAAAATAAAATTAGACAAACCAATTTTTTTTAATAAACTTTCTTCTATTCGATATTTTAACTGTATAATTTTATTATTTAAAATTTTTTTTATTACATTTTTTTTAATAATTGACAATTTTATTGAGCTCAAGGCCAGTTTATGAAAGATTTTTTTGTGAAAAAACAAAAACAGTTTTTAATAAAAGGAAGTCTGATGAAGAAATGTGGTGATTTCCGAAATAGTACTATAACTTCTACCATTACAAACTGTTGTTGTTTTTTCACAAACAAGTCTTTCATAAACTGGCCTTGAGCTCAATAAAATTGTCAATTATTATCAGATGGAAATTTTTCCGATAAATAAAATGCGGATGTAACATTAGGGTGACTTTGCGATAAAACATTGAAGTTTAAAGATCGTACTTGGTTTAGAAACCATAAGCCACCACAGCAAATGCAAACTATTGTGGGACCGTTTTTAATACTTTCGAAGTTTGTACGTCTAAAGTCAAGAAACCTTTCCTCATTCCCTAAAGGTTCAGCTATTTCATTACCATTCCGAGCTAATCGAATTCGCTCAGCCTGCCGTTCATTTTCGAATTGTCTATTCCCTGCATCTATTCTATGGAGGCGAACGCGACATTAAATTTGACGTCTAGCATCAGATATTTCTAACCCCCTTCTAATTCTCCGACGCTCAGTTTCCCTTACACGTTCACTTTCCCTGCGCTCTGGTTCTGTGCGAACTTGATACCTTTGTGTACGATTACGCAGACGAAATTCCTATAATCATTTATAATACGAAGAGTTCTATGCGCAATAGTATTGCGAGATTGTTCATCAGAACGTATTACGCGGCGTGATATATGTTCTCACTTATTCCTCTCTTGCTCAACAGAGCGAGTCAAATAGTTTTCCTGCCGAAGCATATGCTGATGGGTATTCCTCTCTTGTTCGGAACACCGTATCTGATAATTTTCCGTTTTGATCTGTGTTGAATAGTGATCCTTTTGCTCAGCAGAGTGAACCTAGGGATTTTCTCTCCTTGATCTGTGTTGAACAGTGTCCCTATTTTGCTCGTCAGAGCGAACTGGGGGTTTCCCGTCGAAACCTATGCCCTTGGCAATTCCTTTCTTGTTCGGAAGAACGAATCTGTTCCTTCGTAATATATGTTCCAACGTATTCCTACTTTGCTCTTCGGCGTCTAGAGCGTGTTTCTGTATTTTGGGATTGTTCAGCTACTCTAGAAACATAAACTAGCCCTTTTGTCGAGCTTTTGCAATTCCTAAGTATTGCAAGTCTGGCGGCAATGTTGAAGCCAAAAGGCTTTAATAGTTTGGAATAGCTGGTGGTTTCCTATGCACAGCTGTTCGCTGCAAAGCTACACTGTAATTTGAAATACACCGGTGAGAGGCAAAGAAATATCGGGTTCTTAAAACTGAAGGTCGGTTTCGCGTTTTCATTCGTTGAAAGACAGTAGACAGCGCCAGCCATCGTCATCATCGTTTATGCTAAAGGTAATCTCTATACTAAAAACTATATATATTTGCATACCTATATGTGCATACCTTCTTACATATATACACATGACTTGCTTTATGTGCTTATCGTAATAAAATCTTCTTTATTCTAATTCGTTTTGCTTATTGTTTCTTCTTTGTTACAAAATAAATATCGTGAGTACCGGCGAACATCTATGTTGTTTCCCAGTAAACAGACATTTTAAACTTCGCCGAAAATATAGTATCAAAATTTACGGTTGGAAATAATAACGGTGATAAAAATAAAAGCATCGAATTGTCCAAATCGGTTTGTTAGTTCTGCAAGATATAAACACTTTTTATACTCCTCCAAGCAATATGCATAACTACTTACAGTTTCAACAGCGTGTCGGAACGTATTAATAAACTTTGAATAAAATATCAAAATCGCTTTAAAGTCGCAGTTTGCATATGCGCTATTGTGATTACTACATTTTAACAGTAACTATACAGTGTTACCGCTAAAATTGTTTAACTGTGACCAAATCTCATTTTAAAAGTAGCCAGAAATTAAAAACAAATCTACCTACTTCTAAAAAGCCAGCTAAGGACAATCATTTACAATCCGAGTGTTTTACATTAATTTATACAAACTCATGCATATGTAGGAGCAAATATGTATTTTACTATTTAAGTTCGACGCTTGCTTTAAATGTTCAAAATACTTAAAATATCTAGGTTTACAATTTATGTTATCTATAAGTAATAAACATATTTGAAAGTGTGGCTAATGCCAATTTTTCATAGTTCCTGTATTCAAGCGTTATTGCGCCTGGTGTTTTTTCACTGTTGCAATAACCCATTGCGGTAATGCGACTGCTACTTTGTCACAGACTCAGTTCACGATTGTGACTGTTACTGCTACTTTTTCACAGTCGCAATTTCTTGTTGCGTTACTGCGTCTGTTACTTTGTCACAGACTCTGTTCGCGAGCCTTATACCCGATTGTGACTGTTAGTGCTACTTTTTCACAGTCACAATATCCCAATACTGTTACTGCTACTTTGTCACATCTAATGTCTAATGCCCTCAAGGGAGGTGGCCGCTGTAGTCGGATGGGAAGCGATATGTTGCTAAGTTCGAGGTTCGAACCTCAATTAGGTCAGGTAGAATCGTAAAGGCAAACCTCCAAGGGTATTTATGAACGAAAAAGCTTCTTGGTATAATTACATCTGCCGTTCGGAGTCGGCACAAAACTGTAGATCCTTCAATTTGTGGAACAATATGAAAATTTCATAGACACCCAGTTACCTTGTTTCAAACCGCAGAAAATATTAAATTTTACCTCTTTTGTTCCATTAGATACAAAAAAACGAAGTTTTTGCATTTTCAAAACTTCCGCAAATGGAGGTTGGGCGTGATTATAGTCCAATTTAAAACTTTTTTGACGGTAGTGCTAGTGATATCAAGGGCAATATGTTCACGAAGTTTAGTGATGATACCTTGCACTATTATTGAAAATACAGAAATTGTCTCATAAGTGGGCGATGTAACGCCTATTTTTTTAAATTTTATAAAAATAAAGTTTATTTATCTAAATTCGCTATTTCATAAAATTTTAATTCATTTGTTACAATGGATAACGAAAAAACAAAGCTTTGCATTTTTCAAATCTACCGTTATATGGGAGGTGGGCGTGGTTATAGTTTGATTTCAAAACTATTTTACTATGATAAGATTAATATCAAGGACAATATGTATATCAAATTTTTTGGTCCTAACTATCACCGTTATTGAGTTACAAAAATTATATCATAAGTGGGCGTGGCAACGTCGATTTTCAAAATGTCATAAATACTTAATTTCTTAGTTTAAAATCGCTCCAAATTTCACTCAATTTGCTTTAATGGATACCGGAAAATGGGAGTTATTGAATTTTTCGTTACCTACTTCGATAAAAAACATATTTCTTCCTCCATCTAATAATAATAATCCAAACGGTTTTATCACTCCTTACCCGCCCGACCGACGCGAGAGGCGCATTCGCATGACGCACGGATATTTAAAAAAAAACTTTTGTTTTTTTTTCATATATGTTGCGCCGAGTCATGAAAGGCAGAGGTTTGTTAAGTGTCGAGATCTAAAACTGTTCAGCTACAGAACAAATGCTCATCAGCTGAGCGAATAGTAATATATGTATGTATATGTATATGTATATGTATTGTTTTATTTATGCAAAAAAATGCATCTGAAATATCAAAAGAACCGGAGTGAGTGTTAAAATCCTGACACAATCTACGGAGTGGCTCATTTAACTCAAAACTACTTTTACATGGCTTCAGAAAGAGAGGCCGGAAATGTCTTGAAATTCTGGAGGGAACGTTTAGTTTTATTTCGCCAAGAAGAGATGGGCTAGAGATCAAGCCTGTCAGTAACTTGACCAAAAATACAATCCCTAGCATTTCTCTGCGACTAGCAAGTGTAGGAAGATTAATGAGTTTTAAACGACTTATATATGGCGGCAGGTTGTACTGAGGATCCCAACGAAAATTTCTTAAAGCAAAAAGCAGAAGTTGTTTTTGAATTGACCACTAACGTTGTGAACAGAGACTTCGTGATGTAAGGGTCATTGAATTCTTTTGACCAAAGTTTTACAAATGCAAAAACACCCTTGGCTTTGTTAACTGTAACATTTATGTGAAGATTAAAATTAAATTTCGGGTCCATTGTAATTCCAAGATCAACAAAGTTAAACACTTGTTCGAGGTTATGGTTACATATGTCATAAGAAGCTGGTTGAACTGCTCTGCGAGAAAAGCACATTACTTTACATTTTTTAAGGTTTAGTGGCATGTATTTACTTCACACCTGTTAGTCATGCTATTTAAATCCGCTTGTAGTAAGGACCTTTCCTCAACAGAGTGATACGATCTAAAAAGCTTTACGTCATCAGCATACAATAAAATTTTTGAATCATTTATTACAGAAGGTAAGTCATTTATAAAAAGTAAAAACAGAATCGGACCAAGGTGACTTCCTTGCGGGACCCATGAAGAAACATGAATAATGTTTGAAGAACTATTTTTAAAAAGAACTCGTTGTGTTCTGTCAATGTATATATATAATTTTGGCGCGTACACTGTGCATATAGCTCAGTGTTTGGCCGAGCTTCTCCTACCATTTGTGGTGTGCGTCTTTATACTATACCACAAATGGAGGGACCTACAGTTTTGTGCCGACTCCGAACGGCAGATGTATTTAATGAGAAGCTTTTTCATGGCAGAAATACCATCGGAGGTTTGCCTGCCGAGGGGTGACCGCTATTAGAAAAAACTTTTTCTATGATTAAGATTTTGCTTGCCCTGACTGAGATTCGAACCTCGAACTAACCGGCATATCGAGTTATAGCACGCACCGCTACCCACTCGACCACAGCGGCCAAATGAGGTAAGAAGATAGCCAACGAAGGAAATTAGGTTGAAAACTAAGGAGATAAAGTTTATGGATCAGTAAAGAGTGACTTACTCTGTCGAATGCTTTACTAAAATCAGTGTATATAACATCAGTGTGCATAAATTCTCTGAATCCATTTGAAACATGAGTTGTGAACTCAAGCAAGTTTGTAACGGTAGATTTACCCTTAGAGAACCCGTGTTGTGTGCTAGAAATTGTAGAAGATATGGAATACGTTAAATATTCAACAACAATAGCTTCGAATAATTTAGAAAAAGCAGAAACTTAGCTATACCGCTATAATTTTCTATAGAGGACCTACTCCCGGTCTTATAAAGGGGTAAAATTAATGATTATTTCCAAGCTGAAGGGAAAATCCCAAGCTTAAGATAAAGATTAAATATATTAGTTAAGGGCTCATAAATACGTTTAGCACAGTTTATGTGGAAACACGTCTGGATCGAATCGGGGCCAGCCTTAAATGATTCTTTAAAGTTACTCAAATAATAAAATACTTCCTCGGAAGATATCTGCGGAATAATAGCAGAGGTGAGGGAACAGAGTTTATATGGGTAAGGTTTGCTCAGAGACGAGTTAATGGAGTAATTTGACCTGAAGAATTGGGCAAACATGTTGGAAATTGATTGGGAGTCACAAGTATTTTGATATTTAATAGCAGACGGAAAACTAGTCACTCTGCGCCTAGAGTTAACGAAATCATAAAATGATTCAGGGTTTTTTATTAAATTCCTTTTAACTTTGCACAAATAAGATCTGTAGCATTTTTTATTTAATTCAAAATAAACGTATCGGATAACTGAGTATTAAATATAGTAAGTGTGCAAACCAGTTTTTTTTGTACAATTTAAAAGATCGCGACTTTTTATTTAAAAAATTTTTTTAGTTCTTTAGTAAACCAAGGTTGTGATTGCTCCTTTTATACGCAAACCCGTTCTGGTACAAACTTATGAAATAAGCTAAATATAGTGTTATTAAATGCTGAACGCAACGTTCAACATCATCTTTATACGTCGGCCATGATAATTTTGATAATTCTCGATCTAATTTCTTGAAATTGGCTTTTGCGAAAATAAAACGTGCGTTTGAGCTACTTGATTTATCAACATTATTTCCAAAATCACCAATAACTTCGTAATTTACCTCAATCGCAGGGTGATAAGAGTCCAAGGGTTCGCACCTCTTCATAGATGACTTAGGTACGTCATCAACAAAAACAAGATCCAGAATGGTTCCAAAATTGTTTGGAGTTAAATTGATCTGATTTAGACAGAGCTCAGCCATATCTTCTAAGAACACATTGTATCTGTTCCCTTGATGATATTGGAACGATAAAGTCGTCTATTAGAGTCCATCATATGCCTGGCATATTGAAGTCACCAAGTACAATCATCGAGTCATGTACAGTAATCATTGAATATGTTGAGAATATACCGATAAGTCAGAGTTAGGAGGGATGTAGCAAGCAGCAAAATAAAAGAAACCATTTCCTACCGTAACTCGTATTGCTTTAAATTATATTGACTCGATGAGGGGGATATTAACATCTTCGGATGGTATTGAAGAATGAACTGCAAAAAGATCTCTGAATTAAAAATATGTGGTTTAAGCCAGGTTTCAGTAAAGCAAATTACGTTATAGTTACAGTCTAAGCCTCTTAAATATAAATCGTTCAATTTAGTATTTAAACCTCTAACGTTTTGGTAGAAAATACTTAAAGTAGAATTTAAAATTAGATTGTGGCTAGTGTCAAGATAAGGAATTAAAGCTAAGTTATTTATTTTATTTTTATTTTTATGTGGCTTGTATTCAAACTCGCGAACAAATGCCCCGGTTGGCCAAAAAGAATTGTTAAGCAAAGTATCAAAAACTTCAGGTGCCACATCAATTTTAAAAGATGATACGTTACGTTCGTATTTAAAGTTAACCCTTCGGATTGCTAAGTTACAAGTCTTAATTTTTGATGAAATGTAAAACTCTATATCATCAGAAGAAGTGTCCCTAGCAAATCTAGAAACAAAAATCGATTTTCTCAAAGGAACCACAACCAGCTTCTTTGCAGAGCAGTCAGTCTCATCCAATGGTGCTACAGTTTTGCAACAATAGGAGCAGATTGGGAAGGTGAAAGCGATTGAGGCGGTGATGGTCCCACTTCAAGTGAAGATGCCTGTAAGTTCTCATGGTCAGAATTGCTTTTATTAGAGGAAGAAGCGCGAGTGCAGATATCCCTTGATGAAGTTGATGAAGACGGGCCCTGAGGCGGAGGGAGGAGACAAAAGATTAATTAGCTCAATTTGTTGGGTTGGGGCAAAATATTCTTTTGAAGTAATGTAAGAGGAGCCACATTTGATATTTCAATTGAATGCTCATAAATATAACCGAATATTCAACCACACATATTTGTATATACTTACTAGGGATGTCAAATATGGGCATTTTGTTGATCTCGGAATTTTCGAGATCTGAAAACGAAATCCCGGAACAATCCCGGGATCCCGAATTCTACGAAGTTGTGATTCGGAATTTTTAATTTGCCAAAAAATGTAACAAGTCTGTAATCGTTGTATTGTAGAAGTATACAAAATAACATTAATATAACAAAGAAGAACGATTTGTTGTAAATCATTTATGTATTTATTGGTCTTTTCAAGAAAAAAAGAAATAAACGACAAATAAGACACACATACAAAATAATATATACTTTAAGAACAAAAAACATATTTGGTACAGAAGCAAATGCACCTACATAAAGTAAAATTATTTTTAATCACTGTTTGAGATCAATATTATACATATATTAATATATTACCATTCAGAAAAAAATACATCAAGTAAAAATTAAATACATCACCCATTCCATTTTGAGAGAGGTAGAATTATTCCTTATTTTGATCAAAATGCAATTTCAAACAAATAAAAGCCTTTAGTTTGTTATCCTCCAACCTGGACCTAAATTGGTTGCATTTGAAATCTGCAGTGGAGAAGCACTGCTGCGCCTCAACACTTGTTGGTTGGATTGTCAACAATAAGTTAAATGCTCTCTGTAGGACATAGCTTTTATCGCCTCATTACAAAAACTATCAATTTCTTATACTAAGCCTTCTGATAAATTTTATGACTATCGATTATTGGACAATTGCGAGCTGCTCGTTAAAACTTGATGCAATTTATCTTGGAGACTTTCTGCCTTATCCACTTCAGGTACCTCGTCGTTAGTTATTTTAACGTCGCTTCATAGTGAGGCTCATATTCTATTCGAGTTCGATATTTTCCAACTCATTTATAATGGCAAGGACAAAACAAGGCCTTAAGGGAGTTAACAAGCTGAGTTATTTGTCGATTGTGAACTCTCTTAAGGCTTTGTTTTGCCCTTGAAAAGGGATTTTTTAAGAATGATACAAAATTTAAAAAATAAATGGCTATTCAATTCACTGTTTTTTTTACAATTCCAGGACTTGAATAGACTTCTCCCGGGATATTCGGGAGTTAAAAAAGGCCGGGATCAAGGCGTGGACATGCCTAATACTTACATATACATATGTATATACCTTAATACACCAAACTATATAATTAGAAAACACATTTTGTTAACAAAAACAATGTGATTTCAATCTTTTTTTATATTTTTTTTTCGTATTACACGCAGAAAATAGAACTCTAACTTTTAGAAAAATTTTGATAATAAATTTTTTCTTAATTTAATATCCGTTTTACCTAACAAAATAAAAGGTATCTATTAAAAGCCCAGTGAACCAAAACTGTATTCAAATTTCATTAGAATTTCGAACTTTTTTTATAATATAATTACCATTTTTGTAGATCATAAAATTGTTAGATTTATGACACCAAAAATGTAACATCAGTTGTTTGAACAAATTTTTTTATATGGAATAAGACTATTACAAATCAAGTAAGGACCTTAGTCAAAACTGGTCAAAATACCAGAATTGTATTAGTTTCGCCGCAGTGAGTGTATAAGTTAAAACATTAATTGTTTTGAGAGTTAAAAAAAATCTTTTTGGGAGACGTGCTCCTTTATTCACTTTCAATTTCTAACTGATTATTACAAAATGTGTGTCTTAGAATTAAACCTATGTTTGCCTTGCTGCTGCATTGATGGAATTTGCTGACACTGCGCTTCCCACAGGAGAGGTTGTTTTGCCCGTTCTCATGGTTCGCTCTACACGTGTCGCAACGTCAGCAAATTGCTGTCGGGAGTTGTGTGCACTTTTTTATGTTACACAAATATGTGTCGTGCTAACAAACCCCCCCCCCCTAAGGTTCAAACGTCCTCGTTTGAAGTTTTGTTGAAAATTTGGTTAAGTCCTTCCACTGCATGTTCCGTTAACTCCATGGACTGTTTTTGCTTGTTTTCCTTGGATGATAAGGCTGCTTTGGTTAGGAATGTAATTATGATTATCAGTATGATGATAAGGCTGATATTTGCGTAATATTTTAGTTGGTTTGCGTATTGTGTGAGGCTTATTTCCTTTGTATTATTAACATTTAGCTGTTTTAGCATCTGTAGGGAAAGTGTTTCTTCGCTTTTGTTTGGTATTGAGATTGGCTGAAGTATAGCAGGTAGGGGTTTATTTGAAGATTTTTCTGCGTTAAAAAATTTTTTTCCTTTGATCTGGATTGTAGCGTTGTTGTAGTGAATCATAAAAGTACCATTAAGGGTTGTGAGACCCTGATTTATTAGGATATCACCTCTAAAATCGTTCAGGAATAGGATTCCAGGTGATAGTTCTTCGAAGTCTGGGATGTGCTGGCTATTGGTGACTGTGCAGTTTGGCAAACGGCTCTTAAGGAGATTACTGATACAATAGTCATTACTTAAATCTAATAAATTATTTCTTAAACATATCTGTAGTGAATTATATTGTTTACAATTGGTTATTATTCCGTAAAGAGTCTTTTCACATCTAAGAATTGAGTTAAAATTTATTTTGTTGATGTGGTCGTTTCTTTTGACTGCTCTAATATCTATTGTTTTACAAATTTGGTTTTCTACTGTGGGCAAACTTACAATGTAAAGTATTATTTCTCCGTTGGTCGCTACTTTTATTTCTGCAAATTCGAGATCTTCGTCCAAATTAATAAATGTAATATTGTCCTTATTGAAAATTTCTTTAGCAATGTCTATTTCTTCACTTGACATAATAAATGAATTGATTATATTGGCTTTTGCCCAATGTATTGCGTATGCGATATTTACGACTTCTTCTTTAATGACTTCTAATTTGTATTTTAATTTCAAAAAGGATTCTATTTCTTTGCTTTTATCACCTTGTAAATCTTTTATAATATGATTTGTAATATTTGTAATTTCATTAATTTTCTCTATTGTAAGCTTGTTTATGAGGACTTGGTTATTGTTATTTTCTAGAACGTTATTTAATTTGTTTAATACGATTTCATGATCTTCGTGGTCTCGATTTCCTGCAATCCATTTCCATGCACTGCCTAAGAAATTAAGTGATCTTTTGGATTTTTTTTCAATTCTTAGATTATTTATGTGAGCCTTTATTTGGGATATTAAAAGGGATATGAAAGGATAACTCGGGTTTTTGGAGAATATTTCAGTCCCCGTCGTCATTTCAATGTGCTCCAAGATTTCCGTATATTTGTCAATGTCGATTTCGTGTATTATTCTAAATGTTCCTGTCTGCAGTTTGGTCGTTCCTTTTTCTATAGTGACTAATTGGGAGTTCGAGTAGTCTAGAATTTGTACCTCTGCGAGGCATAGTGGTAAGAGAAGCCTGAAAAATAAATTTGCTATAGTTAGTTCCGTATTCTGCTTTTGTGTATGATTTGTCCTTTTTCGGTAACTACGGTACTATTTCTATCCTCCTTAACTATTTCTCTACTAAATAATTTGCTTAGCTTAGTTCCTAATCTTCTATTTTTCTTTACGTAAATAATCTGTCCTTTTAAATAGGATTTAGGAGTTTTTTTATTCCTGTTATGATATTCTATGTCCTTATTTTGATTTTGTGCTAGCTTTTGTAAATTTTCGTGTCTTGTTGTTTCTATGTCCTCAGGTGTAAATGTCACATTTCGTCCAAAAAATAAGTCGACTGGTCTTTTCTGTGTAACTGAGTGAATGCTATGGTTATATTCGGATACAGCTCTTTCCAACAATTCTTCAAAATTCCGGTGTCCTCCATTTTCTTTAATGCAACGTGTTATTTCGCTGAGAGTGGAATGAAATCTTTCCACTTGCCCATTTGCCTGGTTTTTATATGGGTGCGTAGTGTAAACTTCTATTCCCAATTCATCTTTCATCATAAATTTAATTGAGGCGGAGTTGAGCGATGGTTCATTATCGATTACTACAATTTTTGGAACACCGAAGAAAAATAATATGTCCCTTAAAGGACTTCTAACGTCCTCGATGGCCCTACTATTCAGCATTTTTGTTACCGCATATTTCGTAAACTTATCTAATGCAGTCAGAACTTTTTTCCTTCGGTCAGGAAGATGTCTATGTGTACTGTGTGTCCTGGGAAGGTTGGTAGTGGCGTCGCTGCTAATTTTGGCTGATTGGGTTGTCTCTCATATTTGCTTTCTTTACATACCGTGCAGTTGGTTATCATTCGCTTGATTTTGTTCATCATTCCGCGAAAATATGTTTTTTCGATAATTTGTGCCTTGTTTTCGATCGCGTTTCTATGTGCTCTTAAATGCTCCTTCAGTATGATGTTTTCTTGTTCGTGTTCACTAGTTATGTCCTCTACTAATTTCTGTGTGTACCTGCATTTGTAGTTGCTAAAATGATGCGGATAAACGTTTTGAATTATACCTATGGTCCTTTCATCGGTGTGGATTCCATTAATCACGGACGGGTTTAGGTATCTTTTGAAAAACGTTACAACCTTTTGCTCATCGAAAGATGGTTCTTTTATTATGTGCCGGTGCACTGTTGGGAAAATTATTTTAAATTGGTAGGATGGTGTTTCGGCCTGCTCGAGAAAAATTTGATTTTTAAAGACATTAATTGGTACCTTTGCGCAGGGTATTAAATTATGGCCTGAGCTATCATCACTGTGCGTAGTAGATGTAAGCGAGTTTATTTGAGTGGATATTCTTGATAGGGCATCTGCCACTACATTCGATTTTCCTGGTGAATAGATGAGTTCATGATTGTACTCTTCTAAGATGGCTTTCCACCTTTTCATCTTGCTATTGGTATTTTTGTGACTTAGCGCATATGTCAGCGGTTGATGGTCAGTAACTATTCTTATTTTTTTAGAATCGTAAAGGTAACTGTCTAGAGAGTTGAGAGCCCAGATTATAGCAAGCATCTCCTTCTCGTTGGTAGCGTAGTGCTCCTCTGCTTTACACAGAGTTCTTGAAATAAAGGTGATGGGCTTGCCATCTTGTGATAGAACGGCTCCGAGAGCGAAGTCGGAGGCGTCTGTGGTCAATTCGAAGTCTTTTTCGTAGTTTGGGTGAGAAAGGACGATATCTTTCGATACTAATGTATTTTTAATTTTGTTAAATGCATTTAAGGCTTCTTCATCTAATTTTATATTAATTTTTCTAGATTTATTTTTTGAAGTATTTCCAGCTTCTCCTCGAAGGAGTGCGGTGAGAGGTTTGGCTAATTTCGAATAATCCCTGATGAAACGACGGTAATATCCTGACATACCTAAGAAGGATCTTAATTCTCTCAAGTTTCTTGGCACTGGGAATTTCGCTACAGCCTCTACCTTTTTGGGATTAGATTTTATACCTTCGGGAGTAACAATGTACCCTAGGAACTCGACTTCCTGCTTTGCGAATTCGCATTTATCCAATTGAATTTTCATATTAGCGTCTTCCAGAGTTTTGAATACTAATTCCATATTTTTTAAGTGTTGCTCTTCATCCTTTCCGAATATTATTACATCGTCGATGTAAACAGCATCTAGCTCCAATATGTTGACGAAGGATGTCGTCTAGTGCCCTTTGAAATGTAGAAGGGGCATTCTTAAGCCCGAAGGGCAGTCGTAGAAATTCGTATTTTCCATTGTTTATGGAAAATGCTGTCTTTTCTATATCGGATTCGCGAAGTGGTATCTGGTGAAACCCGCTCTTTAAGTCAATGACAGTAAATAGTTTATTATTCCCAAGATTTGCTAGGACCTCGTTAATCTCGGGTATGGGGTATTTATCGGGAATTGTAACGGAATTAAGTTTGCGATAGTCAATAACCATTCGATACTTCTTCTCGCCAGAAGCATCCGTTTTTTTATCGACGATCCAAACTGGGGAGTTATAGGGAGATTTCGATCTTCTTATTATTCCGTTAGCAAGGAGTTCTTCGACCTGGCGTTCGATCTCCTGTTTAAGAGCCATTGGGTATGGGTATGGTCTAGAGTAAACAGGGGTTTCGTTGACTGTCCGGATCTCACCTTTAACAAGGGTAGTATATGTGAGCTTTTCGTCGGGATCGGCGAAAAGGTTTGGACATTTTCTGATAATGTCGTTTACTTTATTTTGCTGTACTAGGGAAAGATGTGGAATATTGATTCCAACATTATTAACTTCTTGTGATATCCTTTGCTTTAGAGGTATAGTTATATTTTGGCAAATCGTCATTAAATTTTTGTCTGTATGGATAATTGTCCTTAATAATCTGAGAGTGTCATTGCCTACTATGCCGTGGAATGCCTTTAGCGTTGGTAATATAAAGAATTTTATTTTTCCGACTTCTGGTCCGAAAATATCCACAAAGGTGTGGTGCGTAATTTCGATCGTACCGGCAACTGATTTTACTGTGAAGGGTTTTTCATTTAATATTGGGTTCCTAATCCTAGTAGACTGGATATAATTTTTGTTAGATCCAGTATCAATTAAAAAATCTATTACGTCTCCGCTTCTTGTTTTAAACTCGTAATAGGGCAGCGAAGACAGGGCTAGTCTAAAAAATGAATAGTGTCTGGTTCAGCGAGGTCTCGTTCATTATTGATATAGTTAACTTCGCCTTCCGGTGGTGGATCCACTGGTTTTGCCGTGCCATAGTTGTTATGGTAGGAATCGTTGTTATAAATGCCGTACGGGTCTGGCTCCCCTTGGTAATCAGTGGAATTTACTGATCCTGTGTTTACATAGAAATTCCTTTGCACCTTATTTGGAGGGTGCATTGGTTGAGTAGAGAGAGGGCGTTTCTGTGGTTGTTTGTTGTTAATATCAGGTCTATTTTGGTAATTGACCTGCCTTGAGTGTAGTGAATTGTCCACTTCCATCGGGACTGGTGGCTTTGGGGGCAAATTTGGTCTGTTATTAAAGGGAGTGTTTACTGGATTTCTAAATCCTGGTAAATTATAGGCATTATTTGTTTGGTTTTGTGGGTAGTTATAACTGTTGTGCGGAACAGCAGTTTGTTGAACTCTGTAGGCGGGTGGAGCATACGAGTATTGAGGGTGACGCTTCGACTGCCGGCCGAATATTTGTTGGCCGGAGTTTTGTCTAGGTGAATTCGAATAGGTAAGCTCGGGATAAAAAGGTTTATTGGTATTAAATGTCGTATTTTGACGAATAGATCGCGACGGTGGTTGATTCATTGACTTGTGCACATTGGGCATAAATGCAGAGCTTGAGGCAAGGTTGTAGGTTCCCGAATGCTAAGAAGTCGAGGTAGATCACCGTTCAGCCCTCTGATAAACGTATCGAGAGCTTTGTCCCTATAGGAGTTCGTCATTGTCTTTATGGATTCGTCGCTTAGATCGAGGCACGCTATTTTATCCAAAATAAGTGAAAGGTGCTGATACACCTTTTGATAAAAAGTCGGGATATCGTCGTGACGTTGAGCCAACGTCGTCATTTGGTATTCTAGGGTACCAATGTCCCTCTTGTCCGAATAATGCATCATGAGCATTTTCTAATTTGCGTCCAGTCAAGCGGAGTACTATAGGACTCCAAAGCCGTGTCGGCATCGCCTACTATTTTGTGTCTTACTGTATGTAAAATTGAGAAGTATTTTGGTGTGTCCTTAAGCCCCTCGTATGCTTTAAGGATCCTATCCACGCTTTTCCTCCAGGAGTTGAATTCTCCTGGACGTCCTGAAAATTCCCTAAGACATTTAACCATATCTGGGATCCTATCTAGTTCGTTTATATTCTGTGCGTTCAGCACCACTGCGTGGTCGGGTTCTCTAGAATCGTTTAAATTAGGTGCACTCATTCTCCCGAGTACTTCCCTCACTATTGCTTCTATTGTCATAGTATTTGTAGGATTTGGGATAGTAGGTTCGGTAGCTCCGTAATCTAATCTAAGCTGAGTTAGTTGCTCAATTAATTCCTCAGCAGTGTCTGGCATATTTAATTAGTTTGTTTCGTATATTAATTTTTTTTTAAATCTGTTTTTAGATTAGTTACTTATCGCTTAATTTGGAGTTTAAATTATATTAGCTTGGCGTAGCTCTGTAATTGAATTGCAATTTCTTATTCTTGAAATATTAATATAGCGAAGCTAAAATTTAATTAGTTATTACAATTTCTTAACAATTTCCTTATCTTTTAATATTCGTTTGACGCAACTTAATTTCACTTAGTCCTTTAATATTTAATTTTAAAATTTAACTTGTATAACTTTTGCACAATTTTTTTGTTAACTTAATCACAATCTCTTAATATAAATTCCTTACATTAGTATCCAGCGTGACATCTATGGGATTTTTATGGGCGCTCTAGGATGGTCCTTTTCCTTCGGTACTGGGGTCCCTCGGCGTCACTGGTTGTCCTCCTGTCCTGCTACGGTAGCCGCTTGTTGATTTGCTTATTTTTATTTTTCACAATCACTTAATCGCGTAGCCGTACTTTTTGATGTTCGGGCTTTTTACTACGTTCGCGCGCTGGTCCCTGCTCGGGCGACAGTTAAAACATTAATTGTTTTGAGAGTTAAAAAAAATCTTTTTGGGAGACGTGCTCCTTTATTCACTTTCAATTTCTAACTGATTATTACAAAATGTGTGTCTTAGAATTAAACCTATGTTTGCCTTGCTGCTGCATTGATGGAATTTGCTGACACTGCGCTTCCCACAGGTGAAGTTGTTTTGCCCGTTCTCACGGTTCGCTCAACACGTGTCGCAACGTCAGCAAATTGCTGTCTGGAGTTGTGTGCACTTTTTTATGTTACACAAATATGTGTCGTGCTAATATATATACCATAATTTCCAATTAATACGTACAGAAAATATAATATTCAAATAAAAGTCTTGATTTTGTACAAACAATCGTGAATTTAGTAAAGGTAGCCAACATAACAAATTATATAAACTAAAATAAAATTAGACAAACCAATTTTTTTTAATAAACTTTCTTCTATTCGATATTTTAACTGTATAATTTTATTATTTAAAATTTTTTTTATTACATTTTTTTTAATAATTGACAATTTTATTGAGCTCAAGGCCAGTTTATGAAAGATTTTTTTGTGAAAAAACAAAAACAGTTTTTAATAAAAGGAATGTGGCGATTTCCGAAATAGTACTATAACTTCTACCATTAAAAACTGTTGTTGTTTTTTACAAACAAATCTTTCATAAACTGGCCTTGAGCTCAATAAAATTATCAATTATTATCAGATGGAAATTTTCCCGATAAATAAAATGCGGATGTAACATTAGGGTGACTTTGCGATAAAACATTGAAGTTTAAAGATCATACTTGGTTTGGAAACCATAAGCCACCACAGCAAATGCAAACTATTGTGGGACCGTTTTTAATACTTTCGAAGTATGTACGTCTAAAGTCAAGAAACCTTTCCTCATTCCCTAAAGGTTCAGCTATTTTATTACCATTCCGAGCTTATCGAATTCGCTCAGCCTGCCGTTCATTTTCGAATTGTCTTTTCCCTGCATCTGTTCTACGGATGCGAACGCGACATTAAATTTGACGTCTAGCATCAGATATTTCTAACCTCCTTCTAATTCTCCGACGCTCAGTTTCCCTTACACGTTCACTTTCCCTGCGCTCTGGTTCTGTGCGAACTTGATACCTTTGTGAACGTTTACGCAGACGAAATTCCGATAATCATTTATAATACGAAGAGTTCTATGCGCAATAGTATTGCGAGATTGTTCATCAGAACGTATTATGCGGCGTGATATATGTTCTCACTTATTCCTCTCTTGCTCAACAGAGCGAGTCAAATAGTTTTCCTGCCGAAACATATGCTGATGGGTATTCCTCTCTTGTACGGAACACCGTATCTGATAATTTTCCGTCTTGATCTGTGTTGAATAGTGATCCCTTTTTGCTCAGCAGAGTGAACCTAGGGATTTTCTCTCCTTGATCTGTGTTGAACAGTGTCCCTATTTTGTTCGTCAGAGCGAACCTGGGGGTTTCCCGTCGAGACCTATGCCCTTGGCAATTCCTTTCTTGTTCGGAAGGCCGAAAGTTATAACGGTGATGAAAATACAATAGTCCAAATCGGTTTGTTAGTTCTGCAAGATATAAACACTTTTTATACTCCTCCAGGCAATATGCATAACTACTTACAGTTTCAACAGCGTGTCGGAACGTATTAATAAACTTTGAATAAAATATCAAAATCGCTTCAAAGTCGCAGTTTGCATATGCGCTATTGTGTTACTACATTTTAACAGTAACTATATGGTGTTACCGCTAAAAATGTTTAACTGTGACCAAATCTCATTTTAAAAGTAGCCAGAAATTAAAAACAAATCTAGCTATTTCTAAAAAGCCAGCTAAGGACAATCATTTACAATCCGAGTGTTTTACATTAATTTAAACAAACTATTGCAGTTCGATGTTTTCTTTAAATAATCAAAATACTTAAATTATCTAGGTTTACAATTTATCTCATCTATAAGTAATAAACATATTTGTAAGTGTGGCTAATGCCAATTTTTCATAGTCCCTGTATTCAAGCGTTATTGCGCCTGGTACTTTTTCACTGTTGCAGTTCACGATTGTGACTGTTACTGCTACTTTTTCACAGTCGCAATTTCTTGTTGTGTTACTGCGACTGTTACTTGGTCACAGACTCTGTTCGCGAGCCTTATACGCCATTGTGACTGTTAGTGCTACTTTTTCACAGTCACAATATCCCAATACTGTTACTGCTACTTTGTCACATCTAATGTATAATGCCCTCAAGCGAGGTGGCCGCTGTAGTCGGATGGGAAGCGATATGTTGCTAAGTTCGAGGTCCGAACCTCAGCTAGGTCAGGTAGAATCGTAAAGGCAAACCTCCAAGGGTATTTATGAACGAAAAAGCTTCTTGGTATAATTACATCTGCCGTTCGGAGTCGGCACAAAACTGTAGATCCCTCAATTTGTGGTACAATATGAAAATTTCATAAACACCCATTTTCCTTGTTTCAAACCGCAGAAAATATTAAATTTTACCTATTTTGTTCCATTAGATACAAAAAAACGAAGTTTTTGCATTTTCAAAACTTCCGTAAATGGAAGTTGGGCGTGATTATAGTCCAATTTAAAAATTTTTTGACGGTAGTGCTAGTGATATCAAGGGCAATATGTTCACGAAGTTCAGTGATGATACCTTGCACTATTATTGAAAATACAGAAATTGTCTCATAAGTGGGCGATGTAACGCCTATTTTTTAAAATTTTATAAAAATAAAGTGTATTTATCTAAATTCGCTATTTCATAAAATTTTAATTCATTTGTTACAATGGATAACGAAAAAACGAAGCTTTGCATTTTTTGGAATTTCCGTTATATGGGAGGTGGGCGTGGTTATGGTCCGATATCAAAAATATTTGACCATAGTAAGACCGCTATCAGGGACAATATGTATACCAAGGTTTCTGGCGATACCTAACACCCTTATTGACTTACAGACATATTTTCACAAGTGGGTGTGGCAACGCAAAATTTCATAAAAATACAATTTGCTTTAATGGATACCGAAAAAACGGAGTTTTTGCATTTTTCAAATCTACCGTTATATGGGAGGTGGGCGTGGTTATAGTTTCATTTCAAAACTATTTTACTATGATAAGATTAATTTCAAGGACAATATGTGTATCAACTTTTGTGGTGCTACTTATCACTGTTATTGAGTTACAAAAATTATATCATAAGTGGGCGTGGCGACGTCGATTTTCAAAATGTCATAAATACTAAATTTCTTAGTTTAAAATCTCTCCAAATTTCACTCAATTTGCTTTAATGGATACCGGAAAATGGGAGTTTTTGAATTTTTCGTTACCTACTTCGATAAAAAACATATTTCTTGCTCCATCTAATAATAATAATCCCAACGGTTTTATCCCTCCATACCCGCCCGACCGACGCGAGAGGCGCATTCGCATGACGCACGGATATATAAAAAAAAAAAATTGTTTTTTTTCATATATGTTGCGCTGAGTCATGAAAGGCAGAGGTTTGTTAAGTGTCGAGATCTAAAACTGTTCAGCTACAGAACAAATGCTCATCAGCTGAGCGAATAGTAATATATGTATATGTATAGTTTTATTTATGCAAAAAAATGCATCTGAAATATCAAAAGAACCGGAGTGAGTGTTAAAATCCTGACACAAACTACGGAGTGGCTCATTTAACTCAAAATTACTTTATCATGGCTTCAGAAAGAGAGTAAATGTCTTGAAATTCTGGAGGGAACGTTTAGTTTTATTTCGCCAAGAAGAGATGGGCTAGAGATCAAGCCTGTCAGTAACTTGACCAAAAATACAATCCCTAGCATTTCTCTGCGACTAGCAAGTGTAGGAAGATTAATGAGTTTTAAACGACTTATATATGGCGGCAGGTTGTACTGAGGATCCCAACGAAAATTTCTTAAAGCAAAAAGCAGAAGTTGTTTTTGAATTGACCACTAACGTTGTGAACAGAGCCTTCGTGATGTAAGGGCCATTGAATTCTTTTGACCAAAGTTTTACAAATGCAAAAACACCCTTGGCTATGTTACCTGTAACATTTATGTGAAGATTAAAATTAAATTTCGGGTCCATTGTAATTCTAAGATCAACAAAGTTAAACACCTGTTCGAGGTTATGGTTACATATATCATAAGAAGCTGGTTAAACTGCTCTGCGAGAAAAGAACATTACTTTACATTTTTTAAGGTTTAGTGGCATGTAATTTACTTCACACCAGTTAGTCATGCTATTTAAATCCGCTTGTAGTAAGGACCTTTCCTCAACAGAATGATACGATCTAAAAAGCTTTACATCATCAGCATACAATAAAATTTTTGAATAATTTATTACAGAAGGTAAGTCATTTATAAAAAGTAAAAACAGAATCGGACCAAGGTGACTTCCTTGCGGGACCCCTGGAGAAACATGAATAATGTTTGAAGAACTATTTTTAAAAAGAACTCGTTGTGTTCTGTCAATGAGGTAAGAAGATATCCAACGAAGGAAGTTAGGTTGAAAACTAAGGAGATAAAGTTTATGGATCAGTAAAGAGTGACTTACTCTGTCGAATGCTTTACTAAAATCAGTGTATATAACATCAGTGTGCATAAATTCTCTGAATCCATTTGAAACATGAGTTGTGAACTCAAGCAAGTTTGTAACGGTAGATTTACCCTTAAAGAACCGGTGTTATGTGCTAGAAATTGTAGAAGATATGGAATACGTTAAATATTCAACAACAATAGCTTCGAATAATTTAGAAATAGCAGAAACTTAGCTATACCGCTATAATTTTCTATAGAGGACCTACTCCCGGTCTTATGAAGGGGTAAAATGAATGATTCTTTCCAAGCTGAAGGGAAAATCCCAAGCTTAAGAGAAAGATTAAATATATTAGTTAAAGGCTCATAAATGCGTTTAGCACAGTTTATGTGGAAACACGTCGAGATCGAATCGGGGCCAGCCTTAAATGATTCTTTTAAGTTACTCAAATAATAAAATACTTCCTCGGAAGATATCTGCGGAATAATAGCAGAGGTGAGGGAACAGAGTTTATATGGGTAAGGTTTGCTCAGAGGCGAGTTAATGGAGTAATTTGACCTGAAGAATTGGGCAAACATGTTGGAAATTGATTGGGAGTCACAAGACCCGGTATTTTAATATTTAATAGCGGACGGAAAACTAGTCACTCTGCGCCTAGAGTTAACGAAATCATAAAATGATTCAGGGTTTTTTATTAAATTCCTTTTTACTTTGCACAAATAAGATCTGTAGCACTTTTTATTTAATTCAAAATAAGCGTGTCGGATAACTGAGTATTAAATATAGTTAGTGTACAAACCAGTTTTTTTGTACAATTTAAAAGATCGCGACTTTTTATTTATTAAATTTGTTAGTTCTTTAGTAAACCAAGGATGTGATTGCTCCTTTTGTACGCAAACCCGTTTTCATAAAAACTTATGATATAAGCTAAATATTGTGTTATTAAAATGCTGAACGCAACGTTCAACATCATCTTTATACGTCGGCCATGATAATTTTGATAATTCTCGATCTAATTTCTTGAAATTGGCTTTTGCGAAAATAAAACGTGCTACTTGATTTATCAACATTATTTCCAAAATCACCAATAACTTCGTTATTTACCTCAATCGCAGGGTGATAAGAGTCCTCTGGAATAACCAAGAGTTCGCACCTCTTCATAGATGACTTAGGTACGTCATCAACAAAAACAAGATCCAGAATGGTTCCAAAATTGTTTGGAGTTAAATTGATCTGATTTAGACATAGCTCAGCCATATCTTCTAAGAACACATTGTATCTATCCCTTGATGATATTGGAACGATAAAGTCGTCTATAAGAGTCCATGATATGCCTGGCATATTGAAGTCTTCAAGTACCATCATCGAGTCATGTGCAGTAATCAGTGAACTTAAGGATCTATGTAACGCAATATGTTGAGAATATACCGATAAGCCAGAGTTAGGAGGGATGTAGCAAGCAGCAAAATAAAAGAAACCATTTCCTACCGTAACTCGTATTGCTTTAAATTCTATTGACTCGATGAGGGGGATATTAACATCTTCGGATGGTATTGAAGAATGAACTGCAAAAAGAACACCCCCACCGATTCTGTCCTTACGGTCATTTCTATAAATTTGATATTAATTAGGAATGATCTCTGAATTAAAAATATTTGGATTAAGCCAGGTTTCAGTAAATCAAATTACGTTATAGTTACAGTCTAAGCCTTTTAAATATAAATCGTTCAATTTAGTATTTAAACCTCTAACGTTTTGGTAGAAAATACTTAAAGTAGAATTTAAAATTAGATTGTGGCTCAGTGTCAAGATTAGGAATTGAAGCTAAGTTATTTATTTTATTTTTATTTTTATGTGGCTTGTATTAAAACTCGCGAACAAATGCCCCGGTTGGCCAAAAAGAATTGTTAAGCAAAGTATCAAAAACTTCAGGTGCCACATCAATTTTAAAAGATGATACGTTACGTTCGTATTTAAAGTTAACCCTTCGGATTGCTAAGTTACAAGTCTTAATTTTTGATGAAATGTAAAACTCTATATCATCAGAAGAAGTGTCCCTAGCAAATCTAGAAACAAAAATCGATTTTCTCAAAGGAACCACAACCAGCTTCTTTGCAGAGCAGTCAGTCTCATCCAATGGTGCTACAGTTTTGCAACAATAGGAGCAGATTGGGAAGGTGAAAGCGATTGAGGCGGTGATGGTCCCACTTCAAGTGAAGATACCTGTAAGTTCTCATGGTCAGATGTGCAGATATCCCTTGATGAAGTTGATGAAGACGGGCCCTGAGGCGGAGGGACAGGAGACAAAAGATGAATTAGCTCAATTTGTTGGGGTTGGGGCAAAATATTCTTTTAAAGTAATGTAAGAGGACACACATTTGATATTTCAATTTAATGTTCATAAATATAACCGAATATTCAACCACACATGTATGTATATACTTACTAGGTATGTCTATTATGGGCATTTTGTTGATCCCGTGATTTTCGAGATCTCAAACGAAATCCCGGAACAATCCCGGGATCCCGAATTTTACGAAGTTGTGATTCGGAATTTTTATTTTTTCAGGAAAAAAAAGAAATCAAGAACAAATAAGACACACATACAAAATAATATATACTTTAAGAAAAAAAAACATATTTGGTACAGAAGCAAATGCACCTACATAAAGTAAAATTATTTTTAATTACTGTTTGAGATCAGTATGATATATTAATATATTACCATTCAGAAAAAAAATACATCAAGTAAAAATTAAATACATCACCCATTCCATTTTGAGAGAGGTAGAATTATTCCTTATTTTGATCAAAATGCAATTTCAAACAAATAAAAGCCTTAAGTTTGTTATCCTCCAACCTGGACCTAAATTTGTTGCATTTAAAATCTGCAGTGGAGAAGCACTGCTGCGCCTCAACACTTGTTGGTTGGATTGTCAACAATAAGTTAAATGCTCTCTGTAGGACATACATAGCTTTTATCGCCTCATTACAAAAACTATCAATTTCTTATATGTACTAAGCCTTCTGATAAATTTTATGACTTTCGATTATTGGACAATTGCGAGCTGCTCGTTACAACTTGATGCAATTTATCTTGGAGACTTTCTGCCTTATCCACTTCAGGTACCTCGTCGCTAGTTATTTTAACGTCGCTTTCATAGTGAGGCTCATATTCTATTCGAGTGCGATATTCTCCAACTCATTTATAATGAAAGGACAAAACAAGGCCTTAAGGGAGTTAACAAGCTGAGTTTTTTGTCGATTGTGAACTCTCTAAAGGCTTTGTTTTGCCCTTGAAAAGGGATTTTTTAAAAATGATACAAAATTAAAAAAATAAATGACTATTAAATTCACTGTTTTTTTTACAATTCCAGGACTTGAATAGACTTCTCCCGGGATATTCGGGAGTTAAAAAAGGCCGGCATCCCGGGGTGGACATACCTAATATTTACATATATGTATATACCTTAATACAACAAACAATATAATTAGAAAACGCAAGTGCGATTTAGAAGCAAATATTAATAACACATTTTGTTAACAAAAACAATGTGATTTCATTTTTTTTAATATTTTTTTTTCGTATTACACGCAGAAAATAGATTTCTAAAAAAACTTTTTTTATAATATAATTACCATTTTTGTAGATCACAAAATTGTAAGATTCATGACACCAATAATGTAGCATCAGTTGTTTGAACACATTTTTTTATATGGAAAACACCACACAATACCTTCGTCAAAACATTAACGGTATTTTTATTGATATACGTTAATAAGACTATTAGAAATCAAGTAAGGACCTTAGTCAAAACTGGTCAAAATCCCAGAATTTTATTAGCCTCGCCCCAGTGAGTGTATATACCGTAATTTCCAATTAATACGTACAGAAAATATAATATTCAAATAAAAGTCTTGATTTTGTACAAACAGTCGTGAATTTAGTAATTTTTAGGCCAATAATTTTAATTATATAAGGCAAAGGTAGCCAACATAACAAATTATATAAACTAAAATAAAATTAGACAAACCCATTTTTTTTAATAAACTTTCTTCTTTTCGATATTTTAACTGTATAATTTTATTATTTAAAATTTTTTTTGTTACATTTTTTTTAATAATTGACAATTTTATTGAGCCATGGCCTGTTGTAACGCGATCGCTATTATAAAAACTACATGCCCTCTAGTGATGGGCTATCTCGTGACTTTTCAGGAAAAATGTTACTCGTGACTGTGATTTTCCAGTCAATTGTAACTGTGACAAAAACTGTGACAGAAAAATGCAAACATGAAACAACTTAAAAAAATTTAAAGCCACTTCACATTTATGCATGGGTGAATGCATATATATTTATTTGTATTTATTAAATACATAAATGCGTTAATGTCAAAATATTACAAAAATGCATATATATAAAATTAAAATATTTAAAACTTGCGCACAAAAAATATTACGAAAAATTCGATGTAGGCAATTCAAATGAGCTAATAAAAATGATATGAATTATTTTACAGGTACAGGAACGTTTAGCTATACATAAATGTATGTTTAAGTATATAAACTTCATTTGAAGCACATTTTTACACATTATTTTTGTGTTAAAAAAGAAAAAATAAAAATTAAAGGAACATAAATGCTTCAAGAAGAAAAAATATAAATTAGATATTTTAAACTATAGCATAAGGGACTTAACATTTGAACACAATGAGATTACGAAAAATGAAAGTAACATGTATGGAGTTATAATAATAACAAAAATACCTTAAATTAATTTACTGGTAAAGTATATGTACATATCTACATATGCATATCAGTACATACGAATATTTGTGCATTTTTATATGTAAAAGTTAAGCAAAGAAATACGATGTCATGTTAAAATTTTCACAAACATTTTCCATTAGTATTTAGAAATAATAAAATTTCTGTATTTTTTTCGCTCAATCGCGACCGCCGGTCGCTTACTATTTGACCAGGTATAAACAGCCAATGTGTTTGAACACTTACCACAGGCTCTTCTAATTGTACAGTTGGATGCTTTCGCGCCATATGCTTTTTTAAATTACACGTAGATGTCTTAAAAGAAATGTTACTTCTGCAAATATTACATTTCGCAAAAGTGTCGTCCATTTTTTCAAAAAAATTCCAGATAAAACTACTTCTTGCTTTCTTGAGCGACATTTTCAACTTCACCGAAAGTATAGTATCAAAATTTACGGTTATAAAGTTATAACGCTGATGAAAATACCAGCATCTAATAGTCCAAATTGGTTTGTTAGTTCTGCAAGATATAAACACTTTTTATACTCCTCCAAGCAATATGCATAACTACTTATAGTTTCAACAGCGTGTCGGAACGTATTAATAAATTTTGAATATGTAGGAACAAATATGTATTTTACTATTTCCGTTCGATGTTTTCAATGTCATTATTTAAATGTTCAAAATACTTCAAATATCTAGGTTTACAATTTATCTCATCTATAAGTAATAAACCTATTTTAAAGTGTGGCAATGCCAATTTTTCATAGTCCCTGTATTCAAGCGTTATTGCGCCTGGTACTTTTTCACTGTTGCAATATCCCATTGCGGTAACGCGACTGCTACTTTGTCAAAGACTCAGTTCACGATTGTGACTGTTACTGATACTTTTTCAGAGTCGCAATTTCTTATTGTGTTACTGCGACTGTTACTTTGTCACAGACTCTTTTCGCGAGCCTTATACGCGATTGTGACTGTTAGTGCTACTTTTTCACAGTTACAATATCCCAATACTGCGACTGCTACTTGGTCACTGCAGTAACCAGTGACTTTTAAGTAGCAGTGACAAAGTCACATATTTGCCATATATAATGCCCTCAAGCGAGGTGGCCGCTGTAGTCGGATGGGAAGCGATATGTTGCTAAGTTCGAAGTTCGAACCTCAGCTAGGTCAGGTAGAATCGTAAAGGCAAACCTCCAAGGGTATTTATGAACGAAAAAACTTCTAGGTATAATTACATCTGCCGTTCGGAGTCGGCACAAAACTGTAGATCCCTCAATTTGTGGTACAATACGAAAATTTCATAAACACAACCATAAAGGAAGTTTTTTCCATTTTCAAAACTTCCGTTATATGGTAGTTGGGCGTGATTATAGTCCGATTTCAAAATTTTTTGACGGTAATGTGATATTAAGGGCAATATGTTCCACAAATTTAGTGATGATACCTTGCACTATTATTGCAAATACATACATTGAAAAACTGCGGGTAATCTTTGCCTATTGAGCTCAGGTTTACCGGGTTTAATTCGTTTTGTAGTAAAACGAAAATAAAAGAAAAACGCATTCATGTTTTAGTTTTTCGTTATGATATGTGTGGGTGTATTTAAATTATTTTTGATGTATAATATTTTTTACAAATTATTATTTTACCTGAGGATGAGGTTGGTAGCTCCGATCCTCGCTTGAACTCGGTCAAAAAAGAAGTGAAAGCAAAAGTAATACGGTTTTGTCTCCGAACCGTCGGACAATATGAATCAGGGGAAAATTAAACGAAAATGTTTATCCGGCGGGAAAAAATAAACATCAGAAATTCAGTGAACATGTTAATGTGTACGTGTGTGTAACTTATGTGTGTGCTCATCTGCACACACACACAACTATATGAGAGCCGTGAATAAGTTTGACCGCTGCACATTAGGGCGGGTCGTTTAACGGTGGTTTATTTGAATTTTAGGCATAGAGGCCTAAACAGACATTTTCTCATAAGTGGGCGATGTAACGCCAATTTTTATAAATTTTATAAAAATAAAGCTTATTTATCTAAATTCGCTATTTCATAAAATTTTAATTCATTTGTTACAACGGATAAAGAAAAAATGAAGCTTTCCATTTTTTGGAATTTCCGTTATATGGGAGGTGGGCGTGGTTATGGTCCGATATCAAAAATATTTGACCATAGTAAGAACGCTATCAAGGACAATATGTATACCAAGGTTTCTGGGGATACCTAACTCCCTTATTAACATACAGAAATTTTTTCACAAGTGGGTGTGGCAACGCCTGTTTTTCAAAATTTTATAAAAATATAGTTCCTTTACTTAAAATCAACCCAAATACCAAATTCACTAAATTTGATTTAATGGATACCGAAAAAACGGAGTTTTTGCATTTTTCAAATCTACCGTTATATGGGAGGTGGGCGTGGTTATAGTTTGATTTCAAAACTATTTTACTATGATAAGATTAATATCAAGGACAATATGTATATCAAATTTTGTGGTGCTAACTATCACCGTTATTGAGTTACAAAAATTATATCATAAGTGGGCGTGGCAACGTTGATTTTTTAAATTATCATAAATACTTAATTTCTTAGTTTTAAATCGCTCCAAATTTCACTCAATTTGCTTTAATGGATGCCGGAAAAAAGGAGTTTTTGAATTTTTCGTTACCTACTTCGATTAAAAACATATTTCTTGCTCCATCTAACACAGTTTTTTTGGAGTAAGACATCACTGATATAACTTAAATAAATAATTTCGACAGTTCAGAAAAATATATAAAGGTGAGGGTGAAATGACTTAAAATATGTGAATGCGTGTGTACACTTTTTTTATTTCAGGGGAAACTGGTTAGAGTTTGATGTTTTCGAGCCCAAGAGCCGTGATTCAATTATAAAAGGTTGGATACCTATTGACGTTTGAGTTTTCCGACTGCCTTGTAAGGTTGCATTTAGGAAGGTATGATAAAGGGGAAAATATTTTATTCCATTGTGGGCAAAATGTAATAGAAAAGTAGGCAACTAGCGAAATGCGGTTTGTACTTTGCATGAAACATATTTGCAGAAATTTGATATTTCAATTTAATGTTCATAAATATAACCGAATATTCAACCACACATGTATGTATATACTTACTAGGGATGCCAATTATGGGCATTTTTTCATTCGGACTTTTTAATTTGCCAAAAAATGTAACACGTCTGTAATCGTTGTATTGTAGAAGTATACAAAATAACATTAATAAGAAGAACGATTTGTTGTAAATCATGTACGTATTTATTGGTCTTTTCAAGAAAAAAATAAATAAACGAAAAATATGACACAAAATAGATTTCCTACTAAGCCTCGGCATTATATTTTTTAAACTAATTGCAAATATAACAAATAAATAGAATTTTTCCCTATTAATACTTTATAATAAATAAAACTCTTACTTATTTAAAACCTTGCTGCCGAAAAATTTTCCTGTGACCTCTTGTTCGTCCGCTCCTTTATTTATATATTCCTTGCTCCTGGTTCTGGTTTGCTGTTATATGTTGTTGCTTTTGCTTCACAACTTGGTGCTGTTGTTGTTTCCTCGTGCTTTTATAATGATCCTCAAACTTGACATGCACTTCTAGAATTTAATAATTCTTTGTTCACCACTATTAACCACTATTCGCAAAATTCACTTTAATCAAACTAAAACACTTTTTAATGAAATTACAAAAACGATATATTCTAGATTTATAAAATTTAGCAGGTATGTATGTATGTACAGTAATCAATTTAGTTACCTAAAATTTATTGTCACGCAAAATTAGAATCGAAATTTCCGCCTTCAGATGATACCTAAGTAGGCAAACTCTTGTAAAATGTG
The DNA here is from genome assembly GCA_963971545.1 of Philophylla caesio. NCBI lineage: Eukaryota > Metazoa > Arthropoda > Insecta > Diptera > Tephritidae > Philophylla > Philophylla caesio. The sequence goes on along the minus strand of OZ020604.1, from coordinate 123,761,807 downwards.
AGAGGGATTAAATATGTACATTCATATATGTGTGTATTATGTTATAAAAAATACAAATTATTGAAAAAAACTAAATATCTATTAATAATAAATCGCTTGTGTGTCGATTTAAAAAATATGAAATCTTCGAAGGTTCGCCATTTCCTGTCGTAAGGCGATGGCTATTACAAAAACTACATGCCCTCTAGTGATGGGCTATCTCGTGACCTTTCAGAAAAAATGTTACTTGTGACTGTGATTTTCCAGTCAATTGTGACTGTGACAAAAACTGTGACAGAAAAATGCATTATTTTACAGGTACAGGAACGTTTAGCTATACATAAATGTATAAGTATATAAACTTCATTTGAAGCACATTTTAACACATTATTTTTGTGTTAAAAAAGAAAAAATAAAAATTAAGTGAAATGCTTCAAGAAAAAAAAATATAAATTGGGACTTAACATTTGAACACAATGAGATTACGAAAAATGAAAGTAACATGTATGTAGTTATAATAATAACAAAAATACCTTAAATTAATTTACTGGTAAAGTATATGTACATATCTACATATGCATATCAATACATACGAATATTTGTGCATTTTTATATGTAAAAGTTAAGCAAAGAAATACGATGTCATGTTACAATTTTCACAAAGATTTTCCATTAGTATTTAGAAATAATAAAATTTCTGTATTTTTTTCGATCAATCGCGACCGCCGGTTGCTTCCTATTTGACCAGGTATACACAGCCAATGTGTTTGAACACTTACCACAGGCTCTTCTATTTGTACAGTTGGATGCTTTCGCGCCATATGCTTTTTTAAATTACACGTAGATGTCTTAAAAGAAATGTTACTTCTGCAAATATTACATTTCGCAAAAGTGTCGTCCATTTTTTCAAAAAATTTCCAGATAAAACTACTTCTTGCTTTCTTGAGCGACATTTTCAACTTCGCCGAAAGTATAGTATCAAAATTTACTGTTATAAAGTTATAACGTTGGTGAAAATACCAGCATCTAATAGTCCAAATTGGTTTGTTAGTTCTGCAAGATATAAACACTTTTTATACTCCTCCAAGCAATATGCATAACTACTTATAGTTTCAACAGCGTGTCGGAACGTATTAATAAATTTTGAATATGTAGGAACAAATATGTATTTTACTATTTCCGTTCGATGTTTTCAATGTCATTATTTAAATGTTCAAAATACTTCAAATATCTAGGTTTACAATTTATCTCATCTATAAGTAATAAACCTATTTTAAAGTGTGGCAATGCCAATTTTTCATAGTCCCTGTATTCAAGCGTTATTGCGCCTGGTACTTTTTCACTGTTGCAATATCCCATTGCGGTAACGCGACTGCTACTTTGTCAAAGACTCAGTTCACGATTGTGACTGTTACTGATACTTTTTCAGAGTCGCAATTTCTTATTGTGTTGCTGCGACTGTTACTTTGTCACAGACTCTTTTCGCGAGCCTTATACGCGATTGTGACTGTTAGTGCTACTTTTTCACAGTTAAAATATCCCAATACTGCGACTGCTACTTGGTCACTGCAGTAACCAGTGACTTTTAAGTAGCAGTGACAAAGTCACATATTTGCCATATATAATGCCCTCAAGCGAGGTGGCCGCTGTAGTCGGATGGGAAGCGATATGTTGCTAAGTTCGAAGTTCGAACCTCAGCTAGGTCAGGTAGAATCGTAAAGGCAAACCTCCAAGGGTATTTATGAACGAAAAAACTTCTAGGTATAATTACATCTGCCGTTCGGAGTCGGCACAAAACTGTAGATCCCTCAATTTGTGGTACAATACGAAAATTTCATAAACACAACCATAAAGGAAGTTTTATCCATTTTCAAAACTTCCGTTATATGGTAGTTGGGCGTGATTATAGTCCGATTTCAAAATTTTTTGACGGTAATGTGATATTAAGGGCAATATGTTCCATAAATTTAGTGATGATACCTTGCACTATTATTGCAAATACATACATTGAAAAACTGCGGGTAATCTTTGCCTATTGAGCTCAGGTTTACCGGGTTTAATTCGTTTTGTAGTAAAACGAAAATAAAAGAAAAACGCATTCATGTTTTAGTTTTACGTTATGATATGTGTGGGTGTATTTAAATTATTTTTGATGTATAATATTCTTTACAAATTATTATTTTACCTGAGGATGAGGTTGGTAGCTCCGATCCTCGCTTGAACTCGGTCAAAAAAGAAGTGAAAGCAAAAGTAATACGGTTTTGTCTCCGAACCGTCGGACAATATGAATCAGGGGAAAATTAAACGAAAATGTTTATCCGGCGGGAAAAAATAAACATCAGAAATTCAGTGAACATGTTAATGTGTACGTGTGTGTAACTTATGTGTGTGCTCATCTGCACACACACACAACTATGTGAGAGCCGTGAATAAGTTTGACCGCTGCACATTAGGGCGGGTCGTTTAACGGTGGTTTATTTGAATTTTAGGCATAGAGGCCTAAACAGACATTTTCTCATAAGTGGGCGATGTAACGCCAATTTTTTTAAATTTTATAAAAATAAAGCTTATTTATCTAAATTCGCTATTTCATAAAATTTTAATTCATTTGTTACAACGGATAAAGAAAAAATGAAGCTTTCCATTTTTTGGAATTTCCGTTATATGGGAGGTGGGCGTGGTTATGGTCCGATATCAAAAATATTTGACCATAGTAAGAACGCTATCAAGGACAATATGTATACCAAGGTTTCTGGGGATACCTAACTCCCTTATTAACATACAGAAATTTTTTCACAAGTGGGTGTGGCAACGCCTGTTTTTCAAAATTTTATAAAAATATAGTTCCTTTACTTAAAATCAACCCAAATACCAAATTCACTAAATTTGATTTAATGGATACCGAAAAAACGGAGTTTTTGCATTTTTCAAATCTACCGTTATATGGGAGGTGGGCGTGGTTATAGTTTGATTTCAAAACTATTTTACTATGATAAGATTAATATCAAGGACAATATGTATATCAAATTTTGTGGTGCTAACTATCACCGTTATTGAGTTACAAAAATTATATCATAAGTGGGCGTGGCAACGTTGATTTTTTAAATTATCATAAATACTTAATTTCTTAGTTTTAAATCGCTCCAAATTTCACTCAATTTGCTTTAATGGATGCCGGAAAAAAGGAGTTTTTGAATTTTTCGTTACCTACTTCGATTAAAAACATATTTCTTGCTCCATCTAACACAGTTTTTTTGGAGTAAGACATCACTGATATAACTTAAATAAATAATTTCGACAGTTCAGAAAAATATATAAAGGTGAGGGTGAAATGACTTAAAATATGTGAATGCGTGTGTACACTTTTTTTATTTCAGGGGAAACTGGTTAGAGTTTGATGTTTTCGAGCCCAAGAGCCGTGATCCAATTATAAAAGGTTGGATACCTATTGACGTTTGAGTTTTCCGACTGCCTTGTAAGGTTGCATTTAGGAAGGTATGATAAAGGGGAAAATATTTTATTCCATTGTGGGCAAAATGTAATAGAAAAGTAGGCAACTAGCGAAATGCGGTTTGTACTTTGCATGAAACATATTTGCAGAAATTTGATATTTCAATTTAATGTTCATAAATATAACCGAATATTCAACCACACATGTATGTATATACTTACTAGGGATGTCAATTATGGGCCTTTTTTGATTCGGAATTTTTAATTTGCCAAAAAATGTAACACGTCTGTAATCGTTGTATTGTATAAGTATACAAAATAACATTAATATAACAAAGAAGAACGATTTGTTGTAAATCATGTACGTATTTATTGGTCTTTTCAAGAAAAAAAATAAATGAACGAAAAATATGACACAAAATAGATTTCCTAATAAGCCTCGGCATTATTTTTTTTAAGCTAATTGCAAATATAACAAATAAATAGAATTTTTCCCTATTAATACTTTATAATAAATAACACTCTTACTTATTTAAAACCTTGCTGCCGAAATATTTTCCTGTGACCTCTTGTTCGTCCACTCCTTTATTTGTATATTCCTTGCTCCTGATTCTGGTTTGCTGTTATAGTTGTTTTTGCTTCACCACTTGGTGCTGTTGTCGTTTCCTCGTGCTTTTATAATTCTTTGTTCACCACTATTAACCACTATTCGCAAAATTCACTTTGAATCAAACTTAAACACTTTTTATTGAAATTACAAGAACGAGTGTTAAAATATAACTGGAGATTCTTAATTTGATGACTTCCAAGCGACCGAATATATTCTAGATTTATAAAATTTAACAGGTATGTTAGGTAAAATGTGAGAGGGATTAAATATGTACATTCATATATGTGTACATGTTATAAAAAATACAAATTATTGAAAAAAACTAAATATCCATTATAATAAATCGCTTGTGTGTCGATTTAAAAAATATGAAATCTTCGAAGGTTCGCCATTTCCTGTCGTAAGGCGATCGCTATTACAAAAACTACATGCCCTCTAGTGATGGGCTATCTCGTGACAAAAACTGTGACAGAAAAATGCAAATGAAACAACTTTAAAAAAATTTAAAGGCACTTCGCATTTATGCATGAGTGCATGCATATATATTTATTTGTATTTATTAAAGACATAAATGCCTTAATGTCAAAATATTACAAAAGTGCATATATATAAAATTAAAATATTTAAAACTTGCGCACAAAAAATATTACGAAAAATTCGATGTAGGCAATTCAAATGAGCTAATAAAAATGATATGAATTATTGTACAGGTACAGGAACGTTTAGCTATACATAAATGTATGTATAAGTATATAAACTTCATTTGAAGCACATTTTTACACATTATTTTTGTGTTAAAAAAGAAAAAATAAAAATTAAAGGAACATAAATGCTTCAAGAAGAAAAAATATAAATTAGATATTTTAAACTATAGCATAAGGGACTTAACATTTGAACACAATGAGATTACGAAAAATGAAAGTAACATGTATGGAGTTATAATAATAACAAAAATACCTTAAATTAATTTACTGGTAAAGTATATGTACATATCTACATATGCATATCAGTACATACGAATATTTGTGCATTTTTATATGTAAAAGTTAAGCAAAGAAATACGATGTCATGTTAAAATTTTCACACACATTTTCCATTAGTATTTAGAAATAATAAAATTTCTGTATTTTTTTCGCTCAATCGCGACCGCCGGTCGCTTACTATTTGACCAGGTATAAACAGCCAATGTGTTTGAACACTTACCACAGGCTCTTCTAATTGTACAGTTGGATGCTTTCGCGCCATATGCTTTTTTAAATTACACGTAGATGTCTTAAAAGAAATGTTACTTCTGCAAATATTACATTTCGCAAAAGTGTCGTCCATTTTTTCAAAAAAATTCCAGATAAAACTACTTCTTGCTTTCTTGAGCGACATTTTCAACTTCGCCGAAAGTATAGTATCAAAATTTACTGTTATAAAGTTATAACGGTGATGAAAATACCAGCATCTAATAGTCCAAATTGGTTTGTTAGTTCTGCAAGATATAAACACTTTTTATACTCCTCCAAGCAATATGCATAACTACTTATAGTTTCAACAGCGTGTCGGAACGTATTAATAAATTTTGAATATGTAGGAACAAATATGTATTTTACTATTTCCGTTCGATGTTTTCAATGTCATTATTTAAATGTTCAAAATACTTCAAATATCTAGGTTTACAATTTATCTCATCTATAAGTAATAAACCTATTTTAAAGTGTGGCAATGCCAATTTTTCATAGTCCCTGTATTCAAGCGTTATTGCGCCTGGTACTTTTTCACTGTTGCAATATCCCATTGCGGTAACGCGACTGCTACTTTGTCAAAGACTCAGTTCACGATTGTGACTGTTACTGATACTTTTTCAGAGTCGCAATTTCTTATTGTATTACTGCGACTGTTACTTTGTCACAGACTCTTTTCGCGAGCCTTATACGCGATTGTGACTGTTAGTGCTACTTTTTCACAGTTACAATATCCCAATACTGCGACTGCTACTTGGTCACTGCAGTAACCAGTGACTTTTAAGTAGCAGTGACAAAGTCACATATTTGCCATATATAATGCTCTCAAGCGAGGTGGCCGCTGTAGTCGGATGGGAAGCGATATGTTGCTAAGTTCGAAGTTCGAACCTCAGCTAGGTCAGGTAGAATCGTAAAGGCAAACCTCCAAGGGTATTTATGAACGAAAAAACTTCTAGGTATAATTACATCTGCCGTTCGGAGTCGGCACAAAACTGTAGATCCCTCAATTTCTGGTACAATACGAAAATTTCATAAACACAACCATAAAGGAAGTTTTTTCCATTTTCAAAACTTCCGTTATATGGTAGTTGGGCGTGATTATAGTCCGATTTCAAAATTTTTTGACGGTAATGTGATATTAAGGGCAATATGTTCCACAAATTTAGTGATGATACCTTGCACTATTATTGCAAATACATACATTGAAAAACTGCGGGTAATCTTTGCCTATTGAGCTCAGGTTTACCGGGTTTTATTCGTTTTGTAGTAAAACGAAAATAAAAGAAAAACGCATTAATGTTTTAGTTTTTCGTTATGATATGTGTGGGTGTATTTAAATTATTTTTGATGTATAATATTTTTTACAAATTATTATTTTACCTGAGGATGAGGTTGGTAGCTCCGATCCTCGCTTGAACTCGGTCAAAAAAGAAGTGAAAGCAAAAGTAATACGGTTTTGTCTCCGAACCGTCGGACAATATGAATCAGGGGAAAATTAAACGAAAATGTTTATCCGGCGGGAAAAAATAAACATCAGAAATTCAGTGAACATGTTAATGTGTACGTGTGTGTAACTTATGTGTGTGCTCATCTGCACACACACACAACTATATGAGTGCCGTGAATAAGTTTGACCGCTGCACATTAGGGCGGGTCGTTTAACGGTGGTTTATTTGAATTTTAGGCATAGAGGCCTAAACAGACATTTTCTCATAAGTGGGCGATGTAACGCCAATTTTTTTAAATTTTATAAAAATAAAGTTTATTTCGCTATTTCATAAAATTTTAATTCATTTGTTACAACGGATAAAGAAAAAACGAAGCTTTCCATTTTTTGGAATTTCCGTTATATGGGAGGTGGGCGTGGTTATGGTCCGATATCAAAAATATTTGACCATAGTAAGAACGCTATCAAGGACAATATGTATACCAAGGTTTCTGGGGATACCTAACTCCCTTATTAACATACAGAAATTTTTTGACAAGTGGGTGTGGCAACGCCTGTTTTTCAAAATTTTATAAAAATATAGTTCCTTTACTTAAAATCAACCCAAATACCAAATTCACTAAATTTGATTTAATGGATACCGAAAAAACGGAGTTTTTGCATTTTTCAAATCTACCGTTATATGGGAGGTGGGCGTGGTTATAGTTTGATTTCAAAACTATTTTACTATGATAAGATTAATATCAAGGACAATATGTATATCAAATTTTGTGGTGCTAACTATCACCATTATTAAGTTACAAAAATTATATCATAAGTGGGCGTGGCAACGTTGATTTTTTAAATTATCATAAATACTTAATTTCTTAGTTTTAAATCGCTCCAAATATCACTCAATTTGCTTTAGTGGATGCCGGAAAAAAGGAGTTTTTGAATTTTTCGTTACCTACTTCGATTAAAAACATATTTCTTGCTCCATCTAACACAGTTTTTTTGGAGTGAGACATCACTGATATAACTTAAATAAATAATTTCGACAGTTCAGAAAAATATATAAAGGTGAGGGTGAAATGACTTAAAATATGTGAATGCGTGTGTACACTTTTTTTATTTCAGGGGAAACTGGTTAGAGTTTGATGTTTTCGAGCCCAAGAGCCGTGATTCAATTATAAAAGGTTGGATACCTATTGACGTTTGAGTTTTCCGACTGCCTTGTAAGGTTGCATTTAGGAAGGTATGATAAAGGGGAAAATATTTTATTCCATTGTGGGCAAAATGTAATAGAAAAGTAGGCAAATAGCGAAATGCGGTTTGTACTTTGCATGAAACATATTTGCAGAAATTTGATATTTCAATTTAATGTTCATAAATATAACCGAATATTCAACCACACATGTATGTATATACTTACTAGGGATGTCAATTATGGGCATTTTTTCATTCGGACTTTTTAATTTGCCAAAAAATGTAACACGTCTGTAATCGTTGTATTGTAGAAGTATACAAAATAACATTAATAAGAAGAACGATTTGTTGTAAATCATGTACGTATTTATTGGTCTTTTCAAGAAAAAAATAAATAAACGAAAAATATGACACAAAATAGATTTCCTACTAAGCCTCGGCATTATATTTTTTAAACTAATTGCAAATATAACAAATAAATAGAATTTTTCCCTATTAATACTTTATAATAAATAAAACTCTTACTTATTTAAAACCTTGCTGCCGAAAAATTTTCCTGTGACCTCTTGTTCGTCCGCTCCTTTATTTATATATTCCTTGCTCCTGGTTCTGGTTTGCTGTTATATGTTGTTGCTTTTGCTTCACAACTTGGTGCTGTTGTTGTTTCCTCGTGCTTTTATAATGATCCTCAAACTTGACATGCACTTCTAGAATTTAATAATTCTTTGTTCACCACTATTAACCACTATTCGCAAAATTCACTTTAATCAAACTAAAACACTTTTTAATGAAATTACAAGAACGATATATTCTAGATTTATTTAGCAGGTATGTATGTATGTACAGTAATCAATTTAGTTACCTAAAATTTATTGTCACGCAAAATTAGAATCGAAATTTCCGCCTTCAGATGATACCTAAGTAGGCAAACTCTTGTAAAATGTGAGAGGGATTAAATATGTACATTCATATATGTGTGTATTATGTTATAAAAAATACAAATTATTGAAAAAAACTAAATATCTATTTATAATAAATCGCTTGTGTGTCGATTTAAAAAATATGAAATCTTCGAAGGTTCGCCATTTCCTGTCGTAAGGCGATCGCTATTACAAAAACTACATGCCCTCTAGTGATGGGCTATCTCGTGACCTTTCAGAAAAAATGTTACTTGTGACTGTGATTTTCCAGTCAATTGTGACTGTGACAAAAACTGTGACAGAAAAATGCATTATTTTACAGGTACAGGAACGTTTAGCTATACATAAATGTATAAGTATATAAACTTCATTTGAAGCACATTTTTACACATTATTTTTGTGTTAAAAAAGAAAAAATAAAAATTAAGTGAAATGCTTCAAGAAAAAAAATATAATTTGGGACTTAACATTTGAACACAATGAGATTACGAAAAATGAAAGTAACATGTATGGAGTTATAATAATAATAAAAATACCTTAAATTAATTTACTGGTAAAGTATATGTACATATCTACATATGCATATCAGTACATACGAATATTTGTGCATTTTTATATGTAAAAGTTAAGCAAAGAAATACGATGTCATGTTAAAATTTTCACAAACATTTTCCATTAGTATTTAGAAATAATAAAATTTCTGTATTTTTTTCGCTCAATCGCGACCGCCGGTCGCTTCCTATTTGACCAGGTATACACAGCCAATGTGTTTGAAAACTTACCACAGGCTCTTCTAATTGTACAGTTGCATGCTTGCGCTCCATATGCTTTTTTAAATTACACGTAGATATCTTAAAAGAAATTTTACTTCTGCAAATATTACATTTCGCAAAAGTATCGTCCATTTTTTTCAAAAAAATTCCAGATAAAACTACTTCTTGCTTTCTTGAGCGACATTTTAAACTTCGCCGAAAGTAAAGTATCAAAATTTAGTGTTGAAAAGTTATAACGGTGATGAAAATACCAGCATCTAATAGTCCAAATCGGTTTGTTAGTTCTGCAAGATATAAACACTTTGTATACTCCTCCAAGCAATATTTATTTATTTCAGTCAAATGAATACAATTCTTACTGACTATAAAGAAAAAATTACTTAAATCTAATGAACTGAGTGATTATAAAGTAACGTACGGATTATACCTATTGGAATGGACAGATCCAGCCCGGGAACTCTGTTTAATTCTGATTGAGTTCTATATAACGGAGCATTTTCAGCATACTTAGATTTAGCAAATTTTATATAAAATAAATTGACACTTCGCAAGTTACGACAAGGAACATTAAAAGACAATATTTCAAGGAGAGAAGGGCAGTCAACTATACTTTTCACAATGTTGACAACAAAGGCACCTGAGAGGTACATACTTCTGCTGTGCAAGGGTTGTAAATGCAGGAGAAGACAACGAGCTTCGTAAGAAGGGATAGGGTTGGAAAAATTCAACGAACGTAGTGCAAATTTTAAGAAACTTTTTTGTACTCGCTCTAACCGGTTAATATAACAGGAATGATAAGGCCTCCAAATAAAGGAAGCATATTCAAGCCTTGACCTAACTAAAGAGATATAAAGCAATTTGAGCGAGCATAGCATAAGATTTGGAAATAGCATAACTAAAGTGGGAGGAAAAACACCACAAATGAACCTTGTCAAGAACAGCCTGAAGAGCAGCTGAGTCATCAGGGCTTTTAATCACCGAGTAAACCTTTAAATCATCAGCAGACAAAAGAAACTTGGAAGTAACGAAACAGGAACTAATATCATTAATGAATAGGACAAACAACAAAGGACCTAAAATGCTACCCTGGGAAACACCAGAAGTTGCCATAAATGGCCGAGAAGAAACATTGTCAAATGCAACCACACAAAAACGGTCGCTTAAGTATGACCTGATTCGCCCAAGGAACGTAGAGTGGAATCCCAGGACTTCCAATTTAGAAACTGACACCTTATGCGAAACTCTGTCGAATGCTTTCGAAAAGTCAGTGTAAACAGTATCAACTTGATGGCCCTCACGGAAGGCAGCAAGGCCATCTTCGGTGAAAACCGCAAGATTGGATACTGTCGAGCGGCCACTAACAAACCCATGTTAGTTAGGACAGATGCGGTTCTTAACAAAATAGACAAGCTTTTCTTTAACTACACACTCAAATAGCTTAGAGACGGACGATGACATCGAAATTGGTCTGTAGTTAGAAGCATCGTTCTTATTGCCACTTTTAAAAATTGGGGTAATAATAGATTGTTTTCAGTCATCAATAAAAATTCCAGATGAGAAGGACAAGTTGAAGATCATGGTTAAAGGTTTAACCAGCGATGAACACTTTTTAAGAAGGATATCTAAATCCATCTGAGATGATGATTTCAGCGATAAAATGCTTTTAGCAACATCCTCATCCAGTAACCTTAGGGAACCGAAGTTAAGTAAGGACACAGAAGGAGTATCGCACTCATGTTTAGCATCATTTTCGGAAACAAAATTGGCAGAAAAAAAATCGGCAAAAACATTGGCTGCCTCAACAGGAGTAGTTGCAACCTTATTGTTAAAGAATACGGAAGAAGGCATTGTTGAATTAGTATTAAGGGATCTGATATATCTCCAGAATGATTTGGGATTGCCTTTAATACAAGATTCGTAGTTATTGATATACTGTTTAAAAACAGACTTATCGAGAGTCCTAAAACTCTTTTGATGGAAATGGTAGCGATCCAAGTACATTTGGAGCCCAGTAGCCGTAAATTTTTTATGGAATTTTTTTCTTAGATTTTTGAGATGTTTTAGTTCCCGAGTGTACCAAGGTAACTTATATTTATGGCCATGAACGGGAGGAACAACGCTGACACAAAGTTCAAATACGGCAGATTTAAATATTTTGAAGGCATTTACAGTGTCTAAACTTGAGAGTAAAATGTCCCAGTCGTAACTTAGCAGAAGTGAATTAAAGTGCACAAAATCACAACAATTATAATTAAGAATAGACCGATTACTTACAGTAGGAGCATCAAAGAATTCATAAAATTCGAAACGCACTACTAAAGGAATATGATGGCTCGTCGGCGGCGAGATAGGTGTAAGATATTCCGAAATAACCTTAGGGAATTCATAAAATTCAAAACGCACTACTAAAGGAATATGATGGCTCGTCAGCGGCGAGATACATAGGTGTAAGATATTCCGAAATAAAATGATTTACATTATCACCTTTAAATATTAGATCTAAAATACGATTTTGTTTATTGAGAAAGCCATTAATTTGAAATAAACCCAAACTCAAAAGACTATATGTAAAAGTAAGTTCACAATCAGTAACAACATTAGTTGGGGTAAGTGCGCTAAAGTGGTTACTAGGAAATGTTGCCTAAACTAAAATCAAGAATACAGATGGGATGCACGCCAATCTTAGAGCTTAAATTACGAATATTAACAATGTGTGATTTATAGATTTCAACACAGCTGTTTGAAGGGATATATGAGGCACAAACAGTATGCATAACTACTTATAGTTTCAACAGCGTGTCGGAACCTATTAATAAATTTTGCATATGTAGGAACAAATATGTATTTTACTATTTCAGTTCGATGTTTTTTATGTCATTCTTTAAATGTTTAAAATACTTAAAATATCTAGGTTTAAAATTTATCTCATCTATAAGTCATAAAGAGTGGCTAATGCCAATTTTTCATAGTCCCTGTATTCAAGCGTTATTGCGCCTGGTACTTTTTCGTTGTTGCAATATCCCATTGCGGTAATGCGACTGCTACTTTGTCAAAGACTCAGTTCACGATTGTGACTGTTGCTGCTACTTTTTCAGAGTCGCAATATCGTATTGTGTTACTGCGACTGTTACTTTGTCACATACTCTTTTCGCGAGCCGTGTACGCGATTGTGACTGTTAGTGCTACTTCTTCACAGTCACAATATCCCAATACTGTGACCGCTACTTTGTCACTGCAGTAACCAGTGACTTTTAAGTAGCAGTGACAAAGTCACAGCTACGCAAATATTTGCCATATCTAATGCGTTCAAGCAAGGTGGTCGCTGTAGTCGGATGGGAAGCGATATCTTGCTAAGTTCGAGGTTCGAACCTTAGATAGGTCAGGTAGAATCCTAAAAGCAAACCTCCAAGGGTATTTATGAACGAAAAAGCTTCTAGGTATAATTACATCTGCCGTTTGGAGTCGGCACAAAACTGTAGATCCCTCAATTTGTGGTACAATATGAAAATTTCATAAGCACAAACATAAACGAATTTTTTTGCATTTTCAAAACTTCCGTTATATGGAAGTTGGGCGTGATTATAGTCCGATTTCAAAATTTTTTGACGGTAATGCTAGTGATAACAAGGGTAATATGTTCACCAAATTTAGTGATGATACCTTGCACTTTTATTTAAAATACAGACATTGAAAAACTGCAGGTAATCTTTGCCTTTTGAGCTCAGGTTTAGCGGGTTTTATTCGTTTTGTAGTAAAACGAAAATAAAAGAAAAACGCAATAATGTTTTAGTTTTTCGTTATGATATGTGTGGGTATATTTAAATTATTTTAGGTGTATAAAATTTTTTACAAATTATTATTTTAATTGAGGATAAGGTTGGTAGCTCCGATCTTCGCTTGAACTGGGTCAAAAAAGAAGTGAAAGCAAAAGTAATACGGTTTTGTGTCCGAACCGTCGAACAATATGAATCAGGGGAAAATTAAACGAATATGTTTATCCGGCGGGAAAAAATAAACATCAGAAATTCAGTGAACATGTTAATGTGTACGTGTGTGTAACTTATGTGTGTGCTCATCTGCACACACACACACAACTATATGAGAGCCGTGAATAAGTGTGACCGCTGCACATTAGGGCGGGTCGTTTAACGGTGGTTTATTTGAATTTTAGGCATATAGGCCTAAACATGCCGCCCCCCTCGCGGTACGCAACTTGGCCAAAACGAGTGAAAGCGTGAGCTACCAGTCATGTACATATGAAACAAATTACTAATATTAGATAATCGCTCTCCTCTGTCACCATTGCCAGGATCTTGCACCAATAGTATCATGCCTCGTCACCTCTCTTAACCTAGAAGGCTGGGGGATAAAATGTTGTGAATTACGAAAAAAATATACGTGGTTATCTTCAATGCACTCTAATATCGTAAAAAAAAGATGAAATTTTTTTTTTTTTATATATTTATGTAAAATTTTATTTATTTTTTTTGACGGTTAGTTTCTCGCCGATCCCGACAAGATCCACCCAAAGATCGTGCTTTTGGCGACGAGTGGGCCGAAGGTGCCAGGTAGCGTGCCTGGCAACATGACGCTCTGGTACACGTCAGCGCCGAGAACCAAACGTATTGGGGCCGCGGTGTGGAAATTTGGATCGGCGAGCCGTATATGGGTATAATTGATCGTGATGGACGGGTCAAGGCTGCTGGTGGGCACACGCGCACGAAGCGTTGCTTAACAATGGCATGAGTCGCTACTTGCGTGTTTATCCCGAATTTTCCGCGCAGACACAGAATACAACCACGCTCGTTCCCGACGGACGTTTCCTGGAGATGAAAGTCTCGCGCCAAGTCAGCGGATATAATTGTCGTAGGTGTACAGACGTCGATGAGCGCTCTGACGAGATGAAGTCGTCCTCTTGCCTCTATTTTGACGATCGCGGTGGGGGCGATGGCCGCTGTGGGCTGCAACGCCAAAGTTGCATTGCAGTTTCGGAACGTCGTCTGTAGCTGGCGGCGTGATGAGGGTTGTGGGAGGAAAGGCCGAGATTCGGCTCCACGATGACTTTGCGCTGGTAGGGGTGGGCGGAAAGTCCGTGATTCCGCTCCACGTCGCTGAATACAAGTGTGAAGCGGCGCGGAAAGTCCGGGGTTCCGCTCCGCGTCGATTTTTAGTTCTTCGGTGGATGGGCGGAAAGGCCTGGACTCCGCTCCACTCTGACGCCGCCTTTAGTGTGCTAACAGAGGACGGAATGACCGAGATTCCATTTCTGTCGCCATTCCGCTCTCCTCAGGTTCCGGGCGCATTGAGCGCGTTCCCATTCCGGAATCGGAGGCATGGCTCGATAGCTCGGTGTCCGAGTCCATTTCGCTCGGTACTTGCTCGCTCCATGGCCTGGTGTCGATTGGCGGATGTCTCTCCTCGTCAAGATGCAGCAAGGTGTGATGCTTGCCATTGCATCGGTGGCATCCTGACGCGCTTGAACACACGTCAGCCTGACGCGCTACCGAATGGCAGTTAGCAGTTAGTTGCTCGAAGTACGGTGCAGAGCCTGATTGGGTGCTTGCCCTCGCACAGGTTACATGGTTGAGGGTAGCGGTGAGCCTGTTGTCCAGCTGTTTTTAATAATGCGGCGTAGCGCGTCATTTTTTTAAAAGTCGTTTATTTAGATATGTATAATTTTTTTTTTTTTTTTGTATACCCATATAGCATGTAACTGGTTGGGTGGCGAGACGTGTGATTTTCTGACTACTACTTCGAATTTCATTAATCGTTTTTTTTTAATAATTACTTTAAATAAGTAATGCTTTTGTTGAATCCTATTCTAACAGTCCAAAGTGCAGTGTTCTAAGTGCAATGACTTATTTCACTTAGAATGTGTTGGTCTGCTATTGTCTGACTTAGAATTCCTGCAGAATGCAGGTAGGCATTATTTTTGTAAAAAGTGCGAAACTGCTCGTCGTCAGTCAATTCGCTCGCCTCCTCTCTCGGTCAACTCTGATATGTGCGCTCCTGCTACCGAAGCTGTTGGTAAAACCTTATCAGACTCTTATAATCTGAATTTGGACATAAATCAAGAGCAAGCCGGTGATACAAATACAAATACGAATTGTTGTCTGTTGTCGATGAATTAGAAGTTCTAAGAGCGGATAACGCAACTCTTACTAAAACTATTGAAGACTTTTCTACTGAATTACGCTCTTTGCAAAGTAAGCTCCATGACAAAGAGTGCGCCATTTCGTCGCTGACTGATGAAATCAAATGCCTTCGTACTTACACTTGCGACTATCATAATAATCCTAAGCAAAAAGCGAATAATAACAAAAAAGAAATACGAAAAACCAATCGGGCTGCTGATGTGGACGGGAAACTAGCCAGTGCTAGCTCTATTGCGCTTACTCTTAATACTCCCACGCATAGTAATTCTAACCCTACCGCCTCTGTTTGAGTTGTTGGAACGAGTTCAACTACGAAATAATCTCCTAGCGTTGTTGTTGCTTGGGAAGAAATTTCAGACCCTATCAAACTTTTTGCACAGGTGGTACGTTAACTCGATGGAGTCTAAAATTAAACATAATTCTAAGTCTTTCTGGATATTTTACAATACGAAAAGCAAGGTGAATGGTATCCCAAAATCAACGGAATATAAAGGCTCCATTTCAACTTGCCCCATGGATTCTTCAAACTTATTTGCAAACTTTTTTGGTAACGTTTATGATAGTTTCAAAAATATCGAAATTAACCACAGGTAGTGGATGTAGGCAAAATGTCTGTCACAGAAACAGAGGTCTTTGAGTCTTTGTTAGAATTGGATGCCTCGCATGCAGGTTACGATCTTCTGCCACCCTGTCTCTTCAAAAACTGTGCGGACAATTTGTTCATCCCATTGATTCTTATTTTTAATAAAAGTCTTAGTTCAGGCACTTTTTAGATGAATGGAAATTTGCTTTTATTGTACCTATTTATAAATCAGGATCAAGAAATCCCGAAATTACTGGACAAACTAGTTAATTAGTATTTCTTATCCGCTTTCAAACAGCATATCAATACGCGGCAGCATGGCTTCTATCCCGGAAGGTCTACTTATACCAACCTTGCTATTTTTTCTAATTTCACATAATAATAGAGATGGGATCTCAGGTCGATGTTCTCTACACGGACTTTACAAAGGCTTTTGACAGTTTAAACCATGATCTACTCCTCTCCAAACTGGGAGTGCTGGGGGTTCACTCCATCGCTCTAACTTGGCTTGAGTCCTACCTGAAGAAGAGGAAATTAATCATCAAAGTTGGTGAGTCATTCTCGCGTAATTTCAGTGACCTCTGGTGTGCCATAAGGCAGCCACTTAGGCCCATTACTCTTCACAATTTTTATTAATGACGTTCTAAATGCCTTTAAATATGCCGAGTGTCTGCTTTACGCCGATGACCTCAAGCTATATCTACCTATGACAACTCTTGAAGATAGCATAAATCTGCAAAATGATATTAACTCACTTACATATATTATGGTGTAAATGTAACGGACTATTGCTAGTCCGAAAATGTCTAATTATATACACGCTCTGTCCCAACGTGTTAGTAAAATCAAAGACTTGGGAGTCTATCTCGACACAAAGTTTAGTTTCGACTATCATAGGGAAACCATAATCTCAGCAGCCAACTTTAAACCTAGAGAGCCTTGCTAGTAGAAGGAAAATTCAAGGCATTATCTTCATTAGGGACATTATGCATAACAGAATTGATTCGCCTGAACTATTGTCGCTCCTACCTTTTAACGCTCCTGCAAGACATCTCAGAGACAAGTCGGTCTTCCACGTAAAATATAGAAGAACTAATTATGGCCAGAATGAACCGGTTCATAAGTTTATATCGCTATTTAATGTTATATCTTCACATGTAGATACCGATATTACCAGAGAGTCATTCAAAAACTATTTAAAAAATTATTTTATCAATTAAGCTTGTATCCTACCCTTAAGTTTCAAAATCCATGTACATCAAAATATGTAAGGGCTGAGCCCAGTAGGTTGAACTAAATAAATAAATAAATATATTAAAAATTTCTTTTTATAGTAATGCTTTAAATAAGTAATGCTTTTGTTGAGTCCTACTCATATTCATATCAAATCGACATGAAAAAGAGTTTTTAAGCTATTTAATATATTATAACTTCCTTTTTGAGGCTATTCCTGTGCCACGCACTGTATTTTGGTGAACAATATCACAATATCGTAAAAGAATGTTAGTGGTGTGTTTTGCACCTAAGCCTCCCGCCCCAAAAGGAAAAATTTCCCAGCATTAATGACACTGGGTGTTTGCGACACGGCTAAATTCTTGATTAAGTGTGATCGTTTGATTTATACACGTAAGAGTATATGTATATATATGTATGGAATCTTGCAGATAATACGAAATGGAGACTACACCGCCACTCCAATTCTTAGAGGCAAGTCGCAGCCTTAACGCGACTCTGTGTGAAAAGACTTCCACCATGGCAAAGCATTCACGCACCATGAGGAAAAACGGGGTAAGTAGTATTTCCTTTGAAATATTTTGCATTTATTCTTGTTTATTTGAATTATCGCTGCTTCTTGCAGATAATTCGAAATTGAGACTACACCGCCATTCCAATTCACAGAGGCAAGTCGCAGCTCGAACGAGACTCTGTGTGAAAAGACTTCCACAACGGCAAAACGAACAATTACCACTGCCGGAGCGTGTCGCGGGTTAGCAGTAGAGGATTTACAATATGTGCTTAACTTTGATTATCCAGACTCATCCGATAGTTATGTACATCGCCTTGCGCACACTGTTCGTTGCCAGCAATTGGGCACTGCTTATGCCTTTCCTTCCGAAAATGGCAAACAGGCGCCCGATCTAACCTCTGTAATCGAGGAGGGCCAACGCTTGACTCTCAAAATCGATCGGGTTTACTGATCTTGCAACCATTCCCTCGACAATGAATCAATCCATCAAATTGTCCAGCGGGCAGCAGCGCTGGCGGTGTGCATGTGTCGAAACAGGCACCTTATCAGTACCGTTGGGGGGAGGGGGGCGATATATCAGTTTCACAAAGGGGGTGGTGGCAGTGGAAGCGTGGAACAACAGACCTAACCGTGGTCGCTACCAAGTCTGGGATTCATGTAGCCCTTGCAACAACAACAACAATTACCCTGTTAACTAAAGGGGATCAATTCGCAGCAACTTTATTACTTGTACAAAACGAAGAAAGCGCAAATGGTTTAAAACTCGTATGTTTTTGACGGAAATATATTATCGTCTCGAAATTGTATAGACTGAAAACTAAAATAGATTTAAATGTCTATGACATGTGGATTGTCAGAACGAAATAATCAATAAAGTTCAAGCTATTCTCCGTTTATTTCGGGCATTCAAGGTTCGTTTTTTTTTTCATGCCTTTTTTATACTAATACGTTACTTAATCTACATATATGTATGTAGTATCTTATTATATTACATTTCTAGCTGTTTTTCGTAAAGTTAATTTAATTATTAATTATTTTACACACAAATACTTACAATTAGTTTAGTTTAAATTAAAAATAATAAATGTTTCAGTAAGCTTTTCTATATTTGTAAAAGTATATGCACATACAAACACAGTTGTATATGCCCTTGCGTATATTTTTGCGGTAGCGTCGCTGCATATCTCTTTAGAGATCTTACCACAAGTGACATATCTAACACCGGGTACAATTGTTTACTACCAACCGAAATCACATCACAGAGGGTTTTTCGATAAGGATATGCGAATATATTGCTATCATGGATCACCTAAGAAACGTAACTCGCTTTTTCGAGAACGTAGAACTTCAATTAGAAATTGAGAGCGATGAATATACGCAATATGAGGGTGCGACGCCTGGCGAAGTACGGCAGCATTTTGAAGAACGGCGGGCATTATTTAGCTTTGATTTATTCATTAACAAGCGCGCGCTTTTGCATTTACCTCCATTCAAGCAACAATGCATTGGCATTGACACTGTATCCCCTTACCGAGTTCTCCTGCTGCAATATCGAGTTGGCTACTTTCGAGTTATTCAGTTTTCGTTGGGTGTATGCGCATTTAATTTCGCTGGAAGGCTTAGTCATAACACATTATTTTACTACTTTACGGGCATCACCCTTGGCATTTGTTCATCGTTCATGTTGCTTGTTTGGCTATCTAGCAAGTTAATGCCACGGCGCCCCATGGTTTACGGAATGCTTCTTGCTGGATGGGCGATTGGTACATATATATATTATACAACGTTTATGGGAAAACTTTCAATTTATACAAATATTAAATCTGTCTATTAAAGTTTCATATTCATTTATCCAAAGTTAAACTCGCTTCAGGTACATAAGTTGTTTTATAAAAATTCCATAGGTATTGTAAATTTAAAAATTCAAAACTTCACATCCGTTTTATTTGAGGTTTTGGATTTTTGAGTTATAAGACACTCTTCTAGTAAATAAGTGCTATGTGTGTAATTTGTATGAGAATGCTACAATTCACTACCGCGTGAATTTAATTGTTGAATCTTTTTCCTAAATCGCCGGATGAAATGTGAAGTTTGCGTATATTCTAAGGTCACATAAACATTTGCAACTTATATAATGGTCTCATTTATTTGCTACTAGTTATTTAAATGTTCGATTATTTTATTACATACATACATAAATGCCTATTTATATACTTAATATATATACGTATATTCCATATGCACATATGTTTGTAATGTCGGTTACCATGAAGAACTGCACATTTCATAATTCGCATCTAAGAGTAACACATTAGAGATTCTTATGTCCTTTTACTCTTTGCTTTTTTTTGACGAGCATTGTTGAATTATAATCGCTGTCAAACGTACATGTTTAAGAGTCTGTCACCGATTAAATTGTTTAATCTTTTATATGGCAGCTAATACGTATTTCGCCTTTGCTATATTACATCATTTATTGAATTAGTCATGAGTTTACCTAGTTATGACCTAACCTTACGCTTTTGCACGGTATTATTTAAATTGTATTAATCCTAATGTAAGTTTGCGCAAATTGTTCTATTGTATAACAGTTATCGAATTTGTGAAGTATTGGCATCACCCATTCTGCAGGTTGACAGATGTCAGCTGCACATATTTATATTCGGTGGCCAGAAGTTTTTTGAGAAGTTAGTCAGAACGATTGAATTCTAGCGCTTTGTTTTATCGCTTACATATATATAAATATATAAATTTTTGGCTAAATTCGCGCCGCTCTGCTAAAATACCTTTGTAATTTGTGCGCTACGATTTTTACCACATTTTGTGAACTACTTTTAATAAAGATAAATTGCATTTAAACGTGCAAGGTGTTACTTATTTCCACGCCTTTGTCGCGAAAAGGTGTTAGTTATTTCCACGGAAAAGAGTTTGTCGCGAAAAAGGTGTCGGTTGTTTAAATCTTCCGGTAGCAGCGCTTCTATTGCAACTTCAACGTCGCAACTATCGTTTCAATTCACCATCATCGATCACCAGCCATCCAGCACCGTCGCCACTGTGCTGTGCAGCTATCGCCGTGCCAGCGTCATAGCCAGCCACTGGCCGTCATCCCCAGACCACCAGTTGCCCTCCTGTGAAACAGAGGCTCACAGCCCTAACAGTACATAAATCATTTATACATGCGTACAAACGTATAATATCTGTATATAAATACATACCACATACATACATACACACATATATACCCATTTATATGCTTAAATCATGTATTTCTTAGAGGCATATTTTGATTGTGTATTTAAAACACGAAAAATAAATTTTTGGGAAAACCTTCACTTCATATTTCAAACGTATCGCGAATATGTGCTTTGGTATATACTGATAACAGGGTTACTGTCTTATTTTGTATGCTACCGTGTTGGGCCTCCTAAAAACCAACTATCAAAAAATATAATTAAGTGGATTCTTTAAATAATGGCGATAGCTTTAATTTATTTCTCAAGCCAATATGAAAAAGCCAGTGCCGTCATAAGAGTTGTGACTGTCGTTATGAACTATTTCCCTATTCCATATTTCACGAAATACTCAAGATTTACAGATGGTTCTTCCCACCTAAAGGACGTTTCCTTACAAGCGATGAGCTCCATGAGCACGGCGTTATAGAAACTACAAAGGCTCTAATAGAACTGAGACAATTTGCTATTAGTCCTGATTGCAAACAATGGAGGATTGTATCCAAACTGCGGGTTCCATTGCGTTTTGCAGCTTTTGTTGAAGGCGAGTCGCACATACGAGATGAAGAAATATATGACATGGAAAATACTGAACAAGCGAGTGATCTTGAGGAAAGCAACAACAACAACAACCAAAGTGAGCAAATGAACATAGTAGTGTTATAACGGTGCCGCAACCAGTCCATATGGAGGCTTGGACAAAAGTATGGACCCGTAACAAACTTTCTATCACAGTTCGATGATACCCGTCATATATAACGGATGAGTAGAGGTGGTTTGCAGCAATTACCTACCCGTGAACACTCACTACTTGCCAAATGAATCTTTGGCGCCTGGAAATCGACGAAAATACTCGTAACTTTGCTGGGCGAGATACTTGGTGCAGCCGTGCCTCGCTACTCAGAGTCCCTCCACATGGAACCGAACGCCGCTGTAACTATTTGAGAGCGGTGAGTCATCCTATGTTTTGCCTTTATAATAGTATGCACGCATGTTACATGTCAGTTTAGTCCTTTAACTGCAATATTCGAGTATGTATACGTACATTGTGTTCAATAGCCGCCACTTTTCGTTTGATTAACTTACGCGCTTACATACTACATACAATTGCAAGATGGAATGCACTAATTCTATTCAACTTACGTTGCCTACCATTTTGTATCTTTACTAAATACATTTCCACAGTACATATAAAATTAAAAGTTTAAGTAAATCCTCTGAATATGTTTTGATTATGTGTTCATAATTGCGCCGTCCATCGTGCATTATCTTCCATTACTCGTTCTCGTTGTCTTCTCTGTAGGGCGGAAGTAGCACCAATTTTACAATTGGTCGGGTGATTGTGCCCTCTGCAACTCTCACTCAATTGTCGGAACCTGGGTGTAGTTTTAAGATTCGTCCCAGTCTCATTCGGTGGTAGATTATCCTCTGTTATAACAACAAAATCTCCTACCTGCAAGTTGTCTTGTGGAAGCTTCCATTTGATGCGTTTTTGCCTCTACTAGATACTCCGCCTTCCATCTTTTACAAAAACCTTGGTGCAGGGCTTTGAGCTTTCGCCATCGGTTTATTATGGATGCAGGGTTCTCATTAATATCTGGTTCTGGTGGAGCTAATAAGTGCCCACCAACTAAGAAGTGGCCTGGGGTAAGCGGCTCCAGGTCAGAAGGTTTATTTGAAGAGGGACTTATTGGGCGAGAGTTGAAACCGGACTCGACTCTACATAAAAGAGTCATAAATTCTTCGAAGGTGTATTTGTAGTTCGATGCCATCTTCTTAAAATGGCTCTTAAAGCTTTTCACTCCCGCCTCCCACAGTCCGCCCATGTGTGGAGCTGCAGCGGGGATGAAATGCCACGAAATCTATTGATGCGCTTACCTGGACAAGGTGCTGTTACGCGCTTCAACCATAAAGGCTTAAGCTTCGGATCGTAAAGATCGAGAAGCTCCGACAAAGTTAGTGCCGTTGTCGGAGTACATGTTTTGTGGACAACCTGGTCTGGCTGTAAACCGGGCAAAAGCTGCCAGAAACGAGGCTGTGCTCAGGTCAGTAGTGGCTTCAAGGTGTATAGCTTTAATTGCGAAGCACACAAATAAGCAGACATACCCTTTTGAGATTCGACATCTTCTTCCGCGATAACCTTTGATGTCAAATGGTCCTGCGAAATCGACACCGCTGTTTGTAAATGCCCGAGAATAGGAAGTGCGTTCAGTTATTCAGTTTTCGTTGGGTGTATGCGCATTTAATTTCGCTGGAAGGCTTAGTCATAACACATTATTTTACTACTTTACGGGCATCACCCTTGGCATTTGTTCATCGTTCATGTTGCTTGTTTGGCTATCTAGCAAGTTAATGCCACGGCGCCCCATGGTTTACGGAATGCTTCTTGCTGGATGGGCGATTGGTACATATATATATTATACAACGTTTATGGGAAAACTTTCAATTTATACAAATATTAAATCTGTCTATTAAAGTTTCATATTCATTTATCCAAAGTTAAACTCGCTTCAGGTACATAAGTTGTTTTATAAAAATTCCATAAGTATTGTAAATTTAAAAATTCAAAACTTCACATCCGTTTTATTTGAGGTTTTGGATTTTTGAGTTATAAGACACTCTTCTAGTAAATAAGTGCTATGTGTGTAATTTGTATGAGAATGCTACAATTCACTACCGCGTGAATTTAATTGTTGAATCTTTTTCCTAAATCGCCGGATGAAATGTGAAGTTTGCGTATATTCTAAGGTCACATAAACATTTGCAACTTATATAATGGTCTCATTTATTTGCTACTAGTTATTTAAATGTTCGGTTATTTTATTACATACATACATAAATGCCTATTTATATACTTAATATATATACGTATATTCCATATGCACATATGTTTGTAATGTCGGTTACCATGAAGAACTGCACATTTCATAATTCGCATCTAAGAGTAACACATTAGAGATTCTTATGTCCTTTTACTCTTTGCTTTTTTTTGACGAGCATTGTTGAATTATAATCGCTGTCAAACGTACATGTTTAAGAGTCTGTCACCGATTAAACTGTTTAATCTTTTATATGGCAGCTAATACGTATTTCGCCTTTGCTATATTACATCATTTATTGAATTAGTCATGAGTTTACCTAGTTATGACCTAACCTTACGCTTTTGCACGGTATTATTTAAATTGTATTAATCCTAATGTAAGTTTGCGCAAATTGTTCTATTGTATAACAGTTATCGAATTTGTGAAGTATTGGCATCACCCATTCTGCAGGTTGACAGATGTCAGCTGCACATATTTATATTCGGTGGCCAGAAGTTTTTTGAGAAGTTAGTCAGAACGATTGAATTCTAGCGCTTTGTTTTATCGCTTACATATATATAAATATATAAATTTTTGGCTAAATTCGCGCCGCTCTGCTAAAATACCTTTGTAATTTGTGCGCTACGATTTTTACCACATTTTGTGAACTACTTTTAATAAAGATAAATTGCATTTAAACGTGCAAGGTGTTACTTATTTCCACGGAAAAGCCTTTGTCGCGAAAAGGTGTTAGTTATTTCCACGGAAAAGAGTTTGTCGCGAAAAAGGTGTCGGTTGTTTAAATCTTCCGGTAGCAGCGCTTCTATTGCAACTTCAACGTCGCAACTATCGTTTCAATTCACCATCATCGATCACCAGCCATCCAGCACCGTCGCCACTGTGCTGTGCAGCTATCGCCGTGCCAGCGTCATAACCAGCCACTGGCCGTCATCCCCAGACCACCAGTTGCCCTCCTGTGAAACAGAGGCTCACAGCCCTAACAGTACATAAATCATTTATACATGCGTACAAACGTATAATATCTGTATATAAATACATACCACATACATACATACACACATATATACCCATTTATATGCTTAAATCATGTATTTCTTAGAGGCATATTTTGATTGTGTATTTAAAACACGAAAAATAAATTTTTGGGAAAACCTTCACTTCATATTTCAAACGTATCGCGAATATGTGCTTTGGTATATACTGATAACAGGGTTACTGTCTTATTTTGTATGCTACCGTGTTGGGCCTCCTAAAAACCAACTATCAAAAAATATAATTAAGTGGATTCTGTAAATAATGGCGATAGCTTTAATTTATTTCTCAAGCCAATATGAAAAAGCCAGTGCCGTCATAAGAGTTGTGACTGTCGTTATGAACTATTTCCCTATTCCATATTTCACGAAATACTCAAGATTTACAGATGGTTCTTCCCACCTAAAGGACGTTTCCTTACAAGCGATGAGCTCCATGAGCACGGCGTTATAGAAACTACAAAGGCTCTAATAGAACTGAGACAATTTGCTATTAGTCCTGATTGCAAACAATGGAGGATTGTATCCAAACTGCGGGATCCATTGCGTTTTGCAGCTTTTGTTGAAGGCGAGTCTCACATACGAGATGAAGAAATATATGACATGGAAAATACTGAACAAGCGAGTGATCTTGAGGAAAGCAACAACAACAACAACCAAAGTGAGCAAATGAACATAGTAGTGTTATAACGATGCCGCAACCAGTCCATATGGAGGCTTGGACAAAAGTATGGACCCGTAACAAACTTTCTACCACAGTTCGATGATACCCGTCATATACATATAACGGATGAGTAGAGGTGGTTTGCAGCAATTACCTACCCGTGAACACTCACTACTTGCCAAATGAATCTTTGGCGGCTGGAAATCGACGAAAATACTCGTAACTTTGCTGGGCGATATACTTGGTTCAGTCGTGCCTCGCTACTCAGAGTCCCTCCACATGGAACCGAACGCCGCTGTAACTATTTGTGAGCGGTGAGTCATCCTATGTTTTGCCTTTATAATAGTATGCACGCATGTTACATGTCAGTTTAGTCCTTTAACTGCAATATTCGAGTATGTATACGTACATTGTGTTCAATAGCCGCCACTTTTCGTTTGATTAACTTACGCGCTTACATACTACATACAATTGCAAGATGGAATGCACTAATTCTATTCAACTTACGTTGCCTACCATTTTGTATCTTTACTAAATACATTTCCACAGTACATATAAAATTAAAAGTTTAAGTAAATCCTCTGAATATGTTTTGATTATGTGTTCATAATTGCGCCGTCCATCGTGCATTATCTTCCATTACTCGTTCTCGTTGTCTTCTCTGTAGGGCGGAAGTAGCACCAATTTTACAATTGGTCGGGTGATTGTGCCCTCTGCAACTCTCACTCAATTGTCGGAACCTGGGTGTAGTTTTAAGATTCGTCCCAGTCTCATTCGGTGGTAGATTATCCTCTGTTATAACAACAAAATCTCCTACCTGCAAGTTGTCTTGTGGAAGCTTCCATTTGATGCGTTTTTGCCTGTACTAGATACTCCGCCTTCCATCTTTTACAAAAACCTTGGTGCAGGGCTTTGAGCTTTCGCCATCGGTTTATTATGGATGCAGGGTTCTCATTAATATCTGGTTCTGGTGGAGCTAATAAGTGCCCACCAACTAAGAAGTGGCCTGGGGTAAGCGGCTCCAGGTCAGAAGGTTTATTTGAAGAGGGACTTATTGGGCGAGAGTTGAAACCGGACTCGACTCTACATAAAAGAGTCATAAATTCTTCGAAGGTGTATTTGTAGTTCGATGCCATCTTCTTAAAATGGCTCTTAAAGCTTTTCACTCCCGCCTCCCACAGTCCGCCCATGTGTGGAGCTGCAGCGGGGATGAAATGCCACGAAATCTATTGATGCGCTTACCTGGACAAGGTGCTGTTACGCGCTTCAACCATAAAGGCTTAAGCTTCGGATCGTAAAGATCGAGAAGCTCCGACAAAGTTAGTGCCGTTGTCGGAGTACATGTTTTGTGGACAACCTGGTCTGGCTGTAAACCGGGCAAAAGCTGCCAGAAACGAGGCTGTGCTCAGGTCAGTAGTGGCTTCAAGGTGTATAGCTTTAATTGCGAAGCACACAAATAAGCAGACATACCCTTTTGAGATTCGACATATTCTTCCGCGATAACCTTTGATGTCAAATGGTCCTGCGAAATCGACACCGCTGTTTGTAAATGCCCGAGAATAGGAAGTGCGTTCAGTTATTCAGTTTTCGTTGGGTGTATGCGCATTTAATTTCGCTGGAAGGCTTAGTCATAACACATTATTTTACTACTTTACGGGCATCACCCTTGGCATTTGTTCATCGTTCATGTTGCTTGTTTGGCTATCTAGCAAGTTAATGCCACGGCGCCCCATGGTTTACGGAATGCTTCTTGCTGGATGGGCGATTGGTACATATATATATTATACAACGTTTATGGGAAAACTTTCAATTTATACAAATATTAAATCTGTCTATTAAAGTTTCATATTCATTTATCCAAAGTTAAACTCGCTTCAGGTACATAAGTTGTTTTATAAAAATTCCATAAGTATTGTAAATTTAAAAATTCAAAACTTCACATCCGTTTTATTTGAGGTTTTGGATTTTTGAGTTATAAGACACTCTTCTAGTAAATAAGTGCTATGTGTGTAATTTGTATGAGAATGCTACAATTCACTACCGCGTGAATTTAATTGTTGAATCTTTTTTCTAAATCGCCGGATGAAATGTGAAGTTTGCGTATATTCTAAGGTCACATAAACATTTGCAACTTATATAATGGTCTCATTTATTTGCTACTAGTTATTTAAATGTTCGATTATTTTATTACATACATACATAAATGCCTATTTATATACTTAATATATATACGTATATTCCATATTCACATATGTTTGTAATGTCGGTTACCATGAAGAACTGCACATTTCATAATTCGCATCTAATGTGTTACTCATTAGAGATTCTTATGTCCTTTTACTCTTTGCTTTTTTTTGACGAGCATTGTTGAATTATAATCGCTGTCAAACGTACATGTTTAAGCGTCTGTCACCGATTAAACTGTTTAATCTTTTATATGGCAGCTAATACGTATTTCGCCTTTGCTATATTACATCATTTATTGAATTAGTCATGAGTTTACCTAGTTATGACCTAACCTTACGCTTTTGCACGGTATTATTTAAATTGTATTAATCCTAATGTAAGTTTGCGCAAATTGTTCTATTGTATAACAGTTATCGAATTTGTGAAGTATTGACATCACCCATTCTGCAGGTTGACAGATGTCAGCTGCACATATTTATATTCGGTGGCCAGAAGTTTTTTGAGAAGTTAGTCAGAACGATTGAATTCTAGCGCTTTGTTTTATCGCTTACATATATATAAATATATAAATTTTTGGCTAAATTCGCGCCGCTCTGCTAAAATACCTTTGTAATTTGTGCGCTACGATTTTTACCACATTTTGTGAACTACTTTTAATAAAGATAAATTGCATTTAAACGTGCAAGGTGTTACTTATTTCCACGGAAAAGCGTTTGTCGCGAAAAGGTGTTAGTTATTTCCACGGAAAAGAGTTTGCCGCGAAAAAGGTGTCGGTTGTTTAAATCTTCCGGTAGCAGCGCTTCTATTGCAACTTCAACGTCGCAACTATCGTTCCAATTCACCATCATCGATCACCAGCCATCCAACAGCACCGTCGCCACTGTGCTGTGCAGCTATCGCCGTGCCAGCGTCATAACCAGCCACTGGCCGTCATCCCCAGACCACCAGTTACCCTCCTGTGAAACAGAGGCTCACAGCCCTAACAGTACATAAATCATTTATACATGCGTACAAACGTATAATATCTGTATATAAATACATACCACATACATACATACACACATATATACCCATTTATATGCTTAAATCATGTATTTCTTAGAGGCATATTTTGATTGTGTATTTAAAACACGAAAAATAAATTTTTGGGAAAACCTTCACTTCATATTTCAAACGTATCGCGAATATGTGCTTTGGTATATACTGATAACAGGGTTACTGTCTTATTTTGTATGCTACCGTGTTGGGCCTCCTAAAAACCAACTATCAAAAAATATAATTAAGTGGATTCTGTAAATAATGGCGATAGCTTTAATTTATTTCTCAAGCCAATATGAAAAAGCCAGTGCCGTCATAAGAGTTGTGACTGTCGTTATGAACTATTTCCCTATTCCATATTTCACGAAATACTCAAGATTTACAGATGGTTCTTCCCACCTAAAGGACGTTTCCTTACAAGCGATGAGCTCCATGAGCACGGCGTTATAGAAACTACAAAGGCTCTAATAGAACTGAGACAATTTGCTATTAGTCCTGATTGCAAACAATGGAGGATTGTATCCAAACTGCGGGATCCATTGCGTTTTGCAGCTTTTGTTGAAGGCGAGTCTCACATACGAGATGAAGAAATATATGACATGGAAAATACTGAACAAGCGAGTGATCTTGAGGAAAGCAACAACAACAACAACCAAAGTGAGCAAATGAACATAGTAGTGTTATAACGATGCCGCAACCAGTCCATATGGAGGCTTGGACAAAAGTATGGACCCGTAACAAACTTTCTACCACAGTTCGATGATACCCGTCATATACATATAACGGATGAGTAGAGGTGGTTTGCAGCAATTACCTACCCGTGAACACTCACTACTTGCCAAATGAATCTTTGGCGGCTGGAAATCGACGAAAATACTCGTAACTTTGCTGGGCGAGATACTTGGTTCAGTCGTGCCTCGCTACTCAGAGTCCCTCCACATGGAACCGAACGCCGCTGTAACTATTTGAGAGCGGTGAGTCATCCTATGTTTTGCCTTTATAATAGTATGCACGCATGTTACATGTCAGTTTAGTCCTTTAACTGCAATATTCGAGTATGTATACGTACATTGTGTTCAATAGCCGCCACTTTTCGTTTGATTAACTTACGCGCTTACATACTACATACAATTGCAAGATGGAATGCACTAATTCTATTCAACTTACGTTGCCTACCATTTTGTATCTTTACTAAATACATTTCCACAGTACATATAAAATTAAAAGTTTAAGTAAATCCTCTGAATATGTTTTGATTATGTGTTCATAATTGCGCCGTCCATCGTGCATTATCTTCCATTACTCGTTCTCGTTGTCTTCTCTGTAGGGCGGAAGTAGCACCAATTTTACAATTGGTCGGGTGATTGTGCCCTCTGCAACTCTCACTCAATTGTCGGAACCTGGGTGTAGTTTTAAGATTCGTCCCAGTCTCATTCGGTGGTAGATTCTCCTCTGTTATAACAACAAAATCTCCTACCTGCAAGTTGTCTTGTGAAAGCTTCCATTTGATGCGTTTTTGCCTCTACTAGATACTCCGCCTTCCATCTTTTACAAAAACCTTGGTGCAGGGCTTTGAGCTTTTGCCATCGGTTTATTATGGCTGCAGGATTCTCATTAATATCTGGTTCTGGTGGAGCTAATAAGTGCCCACCAACTAAGAAGTGGCCTGGGGTAAGCGGCTCCAGGTCAGAGGGGATATTTGAAGAGGGACTTATTGGGCGAGAGTTGAAACCGGACTCGACTCTACATAAAAGAGTCATAAATTCTTCGAAGGTGTATTTGTAGTTCGATGCCATCTTCTTAAAATGGCTCTTAAAGCTTTTCATTCCGCCTCCCACAGTCCGCCCATGTGTGGAGCTGCAGCGGGGATGAAATGCCACGAAATCTATTGATGCGCTTACCTGGACAAGGTGCTGTTACGCGCTTCAACCATAAAGGCTTAAGCTTCGGATCGTAAAGATCGAGAAGCTCCGACAAAGTTAGTGCCGTTGTCGGAGTACATGTTTTGTGGACAACCTGGTCTGGCTGTAAACCGGGCAAAAGCTGCCAGAAACGAGGCTGTGCTCAGGTCAGTAATGGCTTCAAGCTTTAATTGCGAAGCACACAAATAAGCAGACATACCCTTTTGAGATTCGACATCTTCTTCCGCGATAACCTTTGATGTCAAATGGTCCTGCGAAATCGACACCGCTGTTTGTAAATGCCCGAGAATAGGAAGTGCGTTCAGTTATTCAGTTTTCGTTGGGTGTATGCGCATTTAATTTCGCTGGAAGGCTTAGTCATAACACATTATTTTACTACTTTACGGGCATCACCCTTGGCATTTGTTCATCGTTCATGTTGCTTGTTTGGCTATCTAGCAAGTTAATGCCACGGCGCCCCATGGTTTACGGAATGCTTCTTGCTGGATGGGCGATTGGTACATATATATATTATACAACGTTTATGGGAAAACTTTCAATTTATACAAATATTAAATCTGTCTATTAAAGTTTCATATTCATTTATCCAAAGTTAAACTCGCTTCAGGTACATAAGTTGTTTTATAAAAATTCCATAAGTATTGTAAATTTAAAAATTCAAAACTTCACATCCGTTTTATTTGAGGTTTTGGATTTTTGAGTTATAAGACACTCTTCTAGTAAATAAGTGCTATGTGTGTAATTTGTATGAGAATGCTACAATTCACTACTGCGTGAATTTAATTGTTGAATCTTTTTCCTAAATCGCCGGATGAAATGTTAAGTTTGCGTATATTCTAAGGTCACATAAACATTTGCAACTTATATAATGGTCTCATTTATTTGCTACTAGTTATTTAAATGTTCGATTATTTTATTACATACATACATAAATGCCTATTTATATACTTAATATATATACGTATATTCCATATGCACATATGTTTGTAATGTCGGTTACCATGAAGAACTGCACATTTCATAATTCGCATCTAAGAGTAACACATTAGAGATTCTTATGTCCTTTTACTCTTTGCTTTTTTTTGACGAGCATTGTTGAATTATAATCGCTGTCAAACGTACATGTTTAAGAGTCTGTCACCGATTAAACTGTTTAATCTTTTATATGGCAGCTAATACGTATTTCGCCTTTGCTATATTACATCATTTATTGAATTAGTCATGAGTTTACCTAGTTATGACCTAACCTTACGCTTTTGCACGGTATTATTTAAATTGTATTAATCCTAATGTAAGTTTGCGCAAATTGTTCTATTGTATAACAGTTATCGAATTTGTGAAGTATTGGCATCACCCATTCTGCAGGTTGACAGATGTCAGCTGCACATATTTATATTCGGTGGCCAGAAGTTTTTTGAGAAGTTAGTCAGAACGATTGAATTCTAGCGCTTTGTTTTATCGCTTACATATATATAAATATATAAATTTTTGGCTAAATTCGCGCCGCTCTGCTAAAATACCTTTGTAATTTGTGCGCTACGATTTTTACCACATTTTGTGAACTACTTTTAATAAAGATAAATTGCATTTAAACGTGCAAGGTGTTACTTATTTCCACGGAAAAGCGTTTGTCGCGAAAAGGTGTTAGTTATTTCCACGGAAAAGAGTTTGTCGCGAAAAAGGTGTCGGTTGTTTAAATCTTCCGGTAGCAGCGCTTCTATTGCAACTTCAACGTCGCAACTATCGTTCCAATTCACCATCATCGATCACCAGACATCCAACAGCACCGTCGCCACTGTGCTGTGCAGCTATCGCCGTGCCAGCGTCATAAACAGCCACTGGCCGTCATCCCCAGACCACCAGTTACCCTCCTGTGAAACAGAGGCTCACAGCCCTAACAGTACATAAATCATTTATACATGCGTACAAACGTATAATATCTGTATATAAATACATACCACATACATACATACACACATATATACCCATTTATATGCTTAAATCATGTATTTCTTAGAGGCATATTTTGATTGTGTATTTAAAACACGAAAAATAAATTTTTGGAAAAACCTTCACTTCATATTTCAAACGTATCGCGAATATGTGCTTTGGTATATACTGATAACAGGGTTACTGTCTTATTTTGTATGCTACCGTGTTGGGCCTCCTAAAAACCAACTATCAAAAAATATAATTAAGTGGATTCTGTAAATAATGGCGATAGCTTTAATTTATTTCTCAAGCCAATATGAAAAAGCCAGTGCCGTCATAAGAGTTGTGACTGTCGTTATGAACTATTTCCCTATTCCATATTTCACGAAATACTCAAGATTTACAGATGGTTCTTCCCACCTAAAGGACGTTTTCTTACAAGCGATGAGCTCCATGAGCACGGCGTTATAGAAACTACAAAGGCTCTAATAGAACTGAGACAATTTGCTATTAGTCCTGATTGCAAACAATGGAGGATTGTATCCAAACTGCGGGTTCCATTGCGTTTTGCAGCTTTTGTTGAAGGCGAGTCTCACATACGAGATGAAGAAATATATGACATGGAAAATACTGAACAAGCGAGTGATCTTGAGGAAAGCAACAACAACAACAACCAAAGTGAGCAAATGAACATAGTAGTGTTATAACGGTGCCGCAACCAGTCCATATGGAGGCTTGGACAAAAGTATGGACCCGTAACAAACTTTCTATCACAGTTCGATGATACCCGTCATATATAACGGATGAGTAGAGGTGGTTTTCAGCAATTACCTACCCGTGAACACTCACTACTTGCCAAATGAATCTTTGGCGGCTGGAAATCGACGAAAATACTCGTAACTTTGCTGGGCGAGATACTTGGTTCAGTCGTGCCTCGCTACTCAGAGTCCCTCCACATGGAACCGAACGCCGCTGTAACTATTTGAGAGCGGTGAGTCATCCTATGTTTTGCCTTTATAATAGTATGCACGCATGTTACATGTCAGTTTAGTCCTTTAACTGCAATATTCGAGTATGTATACGTACATTGTGTTCAATAGCCGCCACTTTTCGTTTGATTAACTTACGCGCTTACATACTACATACAATTGCAAGATGGAATGCACTAATTCTATTCAACTTACGTTGCCTACCATTTTGTATCTTTACTAAATACATTTCCACAGTACATATAAAATTAAAAGTTTAAGTAAATCCTCTGAATATATTTTGATTATGGGTTCATAATTGCGCCGTCCATCGTGCATTATCTTCCATTACTCGTTCTCGTTGTCTTCTCTGTAGGGCGGAAGTAGCACCAATTTTACAATTGGTCGGGTGATTGTGCCCTCTGCAACTCTCACTCAATTGTCGGAACCTGGGTGTAGTTTTAAGATTCGTCCCAGTCTCATTCGGTGGTAGATTCTCCTCTGTTATAACAACAAAATCTCCTACCTGCAAGTTGTCTTGTGGAAGCTTCCATTTGATGCGTTTTTGCCTCTACTAGATACTCCGCCTTCCATCTTTTACATAAACCTTGGTGCAGGGCTTTGAGTTTTTGCCATCGGTTTATTATGGATGCAGGGTTCTCATTAATATCTGGTTCTGGTGGAGCTAATAAGTGCCCACCAACTAAGAAGTGGCCTGGGGTAAGCGGCTCCAGGTCAGAGGGGTTATTTGAAGAGGGACTTATTGGGCGAGAGTTGAAACCGGACTCGACTCTACATAAAAGAGTCATAAATTCTTCGAAGGTGTATTTGTAGTTCGATGCCATCTTCTTAAAATGGCTCTTAAAGCTTTTCACTCCCGCCTCCCACAGTCCGCCCATGTGTGGAGCTGCAGTGGGGATGAAATGCCACGAAATCTATTGATGCGCTTACCTGGACAAGGTGCTGTTACGCGCTTCAACCATAAAGGCTTAAGCTTCGGATCGTAAAGATCGAGAAGCTCCGACAAAGTTAGTGCCGTTGTCGGAGTACATGTTTTGTGGACAACCTGGTCTGGCTGTAAACCGGGCAAAAGCTGCCAGAAACGAGGCTGTGCTCAGGTCAGTAGTGGCTTCAAGCTTTAATTGCGAAGCACACAAATAAGCAGACATACCTACCCTTTTGAGATTCGACATCTTCTTCCGCGATAACCTTTGATGTCAAATGGTCCTGCGAAATCGACACCGCTGTTTGTAAATGCCCGAGAATAGGAAGTGCGTTCCTGAGGCAGGATTCCCATAAGTTGAGTTTGTGCCCGTTTTCTATGGATGGTGCAGATCCTGCAGTTGTGGATGACTGAGCGTATCATATTCTTCACCCTAGCAATCCAGTATTGTGTACGGATGATGCGCAACATCAGCTGATTTTCTCCGTGCAGAGATACTTTGCGGATAAACTGGACAATGAGACGGGACAACCTGCAGTCATATGGCAGTATAATGGGATGGCGCTCATTGTGGGCCAAATCCAGAGACGCGCCTAGACGACCACCAACCCTTATAACTTTTGATTCATCAATGAACGGGTTAAGGGGCAGAATTTCGCTTTTTTCATCGATCGATTCACCTGATCTAAGACTCCTATACTCTTCACCAAAGTGTTATTTTTAGGAAAGCTGTGTCAAGCGTGGAGTCTGTGCTTTAATTTCATTTGCTGAGATTAGGCAAGACTTTGCTTGGGAAGATGATTTCGTTTTCGAGTGAGTTCTTTGACAAAAGCTCATAATATACGAGATAACCCGCAAAGCCCTCGGTAAATCTGAAAATCGATCAAGTAGGTCGCTGAAATTCCGTTTGTTTATTATAACTGCATGTGCTTGAACCCTTTTCTCTTCAATTTGCGTTTTGTAGTCTGAGTTTTGTGTGGGCCAATTGGAGCTATCTTCTTGTAGCCAAGAAGGGCCTTGGAAGTCCTCTGCTTGCCAAGTCAGCTGGGTTTGATGCTGAGTCCACATGTGACCAGTTTTTTGTGCCGACCTTTTCAATGATTTTTGTTATTCTATATCCATGCGAGAACGATTGTGGAGTCTGTCCACAATTCAAGTCAAGACTCTCCGTCAGAGATTCACATCTGCTTGCAGCACGGCGCCGCAAAGTTCCAATCGTGGTAACGAGATAGTCTTGACTGGAGCTACCCTAGTTTTTGCTAGTAGTAGGTTTACTTCGACTTTTGACTGGTGCCTAACACGCAGATATATTGCCGCACCATACGCTTTTTCTGATGCGTCACAGAAACCGTACAATTCTACTTCGTTTGTTGGTGAATAGTGTACCCAACGAGGTATTCGAATGTTATTAATTTCATCGTATTGATGTATGAAATTATTCCATCGATCGAGAGTGGTCGGGGTTACTGTTTCATTCCAGTCCGTTTTTTCAAGCCAAATATTCTGCATCAGCATTTTGGCGACAATTATGATAGGAGCGAGTCAGCCTAGAGGATCGAATAATTTTGCGATGGCCGAAAGAATCGTTCTTTTTGTAACGGCAATACCCCCTTCCAATGACCTCGTCTTAAAGTAAAACAAGTCCGTACGGGCCGTACGGGCCGTACGGGCCGTATCCCTAGAGCCTTTACTGCGATCGTTTCTTCGAATTCCAAAAAATGTTCAGAAAGAAGATCGATTTTTGAAATATCTTTCAGGAGATCTGCACAATTGGCAGTCCATTTTCGTAATGGAAAACCGGCTGACTGCAATATGTGAGTTTTTTCATCTCTGGCTTTTATTGCAGAGTCGATATTTTGTGCTCCAGCCAGTACATCGTCAACGTACTTGTACTTTTTTAAAATGTTAGAAGCTATGGAAAAGGAGCTTTCTGTATCATCAGCTAGTTGTAAAATTGTCCTTATCGCGAGGTAAGGAGCACAATTTATACCGAAAGTAACAGTCTTTAGCTCTTAAAGACTGATTGGTTCGGTTGACCGAGTTCTCCTGCTGCAATATCGAGTTGACTACTTTCGAGTTATTCAGTTTTCGTTGGGTGTATGCGCATTTAATTTCGCTGGAAGGCTTAGTCATAACACATTATTTTACTACTTTACGGGCATCACCCTTGGCATTTGTTCATCGTTCATGTTGCTTGTTTGGCTATCTAGCAAGTTAATGCCACGGCGCCCCATGGTTTACGGAATGCTTCTTGCTGGATGGGCGATTGGTATATATATTATACTACGTTTATGGAAAAACCTTCAATTTATACAAATATTAAATCTGTCTATTAAAGTTTCATATTCATTTATCCAAAGTTAAACTCGCTTCAGGTACACATGAGTAACCAAAATTCTGAAGGTGCTACAAAATTCACTAATGCCAAACCTCCAATATACATAAGAGAAGAGAATTCAAGCGCCCTTGTTAAAAAATTCAGTCAGCTTATCGGTAATAACAACATTCATATTATTTCACTATCTAAGGGAAATATTCGTGAAATCCAAGTGCAAATATACTCTGAACAGAATTTTCGCACAGTGTCCAAACACACACAAAGGTCTATACATACCAGCTTAAAAGTGCAAAAGGCTTACAAATTGTAATTAAAGGTATCGAGCCAAGTGTTGAAGCTGTGGAAGTTTTACAAGCGCTTAAAGAACAGGGCTTTAACCCAAAAGTTGTAGTAAATATTTTTAATAGAAACAAAACTCCGCAGCCCATGTTTAAAGTTGAGCTTGAGCCTGAAAACAAACCACTGGGGAAAAACGCTGTGCATCCAATTTATAAACTTCACACCAGGTCTTACTGCACTCTTCGCCCAGTGTGCGTAGCTTGTGGAGAGCTACACGACTCTGCTACCTGTACGTCAAACAAAAAAACCCAAATGCAAAAAAGTGTGGTAACTGCGGTGGAAACCACACAGCAAACTATAGGGGTTGTCCAGTCTATAAGGAGTTGAAAAGGAGTTGGATCAAACAACGTGTGGCCTCTGAACGCACTGATAACGTATTGAATACCTTTGTAACCTCCCAGACAAATCCTAGCGTTTTCTTTGCCAAAAAAACCATGCCGCCAAATGCTTTATCAAACACCGTCAATGGTATCTCATTTGCAAGTGCCGTAAAGTCAGGCCTAGTAAATCCTGCACATACAATAACTGCACCTCAAGTTGCGCCACAAGAACGGGAGCCCCACGCCCAATACGGTAGTCAATTCAATATCGAAGCCACGATAGCATCGATGCAACAAAGCCTGATGAATTTCATAACTTACATGCAAAACACAATGCAAGATCTTATGCGAAATCAAAACACCCTGCTCAAACTGCTTGCTACTCAACAAAAAAAAATAATGACCTCAACTAAAATAGCCCTCTGGAATGCAAACGGCATTCCTCGCCACAAACTAGAGCTGTCAAAATGCCTTAACGACAAGGAAATTGACGTTATGCTCCTTGCTGAAACACACCTAACTAACAAATATAATTTCAATATTACGGGATATACTTTTTACTGCACGAATCATCCAGATGGAAAGGCGCATGGCGGAACTGGTATTTTAGTCCGAAATCGCATTAAACACCATCTCTCGATTGGAATTGCCAAGAATTATCTGCAAGCAACATCAATATGCCTACAAACAAAGCAAGGAGATATTACACTGTCCGCGGTTTATTGCCCCCACGTTTTACGATAACAGAAAAACAATTTATGGATTTCTTCAGTTTGCTGGGAGAGCGCTTCATTGCTGCAGGCGATTTTAATGCGAAGCATCCTCACTGGGGCTCACGCCAGTCCAACCCTAAAGGCAGGCAATTACATAACGCGCTTATATGTAAAAGAAACAAACTTGATTACGCTTCTCCTGGAAAGCCCACATATTGGCCTTCAGATCCGCAAAAGCTGCCAGGTTTGATT
The DNA here is from genome assembly GCA_963971545.1 of Philophylla caesio. NCBI lineage: Eukaryota > Metazoa > Arthropoda > Insecta > Diptera > Tephritidae > Philophylla > Philophylla caesio. Next base: position 123,723,030 of record OZ020604.1, on the reverse strand, counting down.
GACTTCGCGGTGACAAGAAAAATTCCTCGTAGTCTTATTAGTACAGAATCAAGTGCAGACCTCTCTTCAGACCACTCACCTGTACTCTTCACCTTGTGGCATCAGCCGCATGAAAAAGATTCACTCTACATGCTCACGACAAAGGCTACAAACTGGTTGAAGTATAAAAAATATATCAGTGCGCATATAGAACTCCACCCAAATTTAGATACACCTGACGACATTGAAAACTCCGTAGCAACTTTTGAATCTACAATCAGAGCTGCCGCTAGCATTTCCACTCCAAAGCAAGGTTATATGGGAAACAAAAAACATTATCCGATCAATAGAAAAATTGAAATGCTGCTATTAGAAAAGCGACGCTTACGATGGATATGGCAGACTCATAGGTCACCTGCTTCTAAACAACTGCTGAAGGTGGCTACATATGCGCTATCTCCTTAGCGGAGCCCTCAAGAGCGAGGAACAGCACGCACAGTACCGGTACATTCAAAAGCTTTCTCTGACTAGCACAAAGTACCCGCTGTGGAAAGCACATAAAAACTTAAGTGGCCCAATGAAGACTGAAATGCCAGTACGGGACAACAATGGTAATTGGGCTCGGAGTGACGCGGAAAAAGCAAACACCTTTGCTGCTCATCTACAAAATGTTTTCAGACCAAACTCAGCAACCAATGGGTTTACACTACCACCCATTACTAAACATTGCTATTTCCCTCAACAATGGAAAAAGTCAACTATTGTAATGATACCAAAGCCCGGAGAAGACAAAACACAACCATCCTCCTATAGACCTATCAGTCTGCTACCGTGCATATCGAAATTATTCGAAAGACTTCTTATGATGCGCATTTACCCACATCTTCAAGCCCACAGCATAATACCATCCCACCAATTTGGCTTCAGGGAGAAACATGGTACGATCGAACAAGTAAATCGCATTACATCTGAAATCCGTACATCGTTTGAAAAGAGGGAATATTGTGCTTCAATATTTCTTGACTTGGCCCAGGCTTTTGATCGAGTATGGCTAGATGGTCTAATGTATAAAATACAAATGTTACTCCCTCAGAGCACCCACAGACTACTTAAGTCCTATCTGTATGATCGAAAGTTCACAGTTCGATGTAACACTGCCAACACTGAAGCTCATCTAATAGAAGCTGGAGTACCACAAGGCAGTGTTCTCGGCCCGATGCTCTACGTCTTATACACCTCGGATATTCCAACAAACGGCCGCCTGACAATGTCCACTTTTGCCGACGACACTGCGATAATCAGCCGCTCCAAGTGTCCCCTGCAAGCATCTGCGCTCTTAGGTAATCATATGGAAGCTGTGGCCAATTGGCTTGCAAACTGGCATATAAAGGATAACGAACAAAAATCTAAGCAAGTTACATTTACACTAAATAAGAAAAATTGTCCGCCCTTGACTTTGAACAACGTTCAAATACCACAAGGCAATAATGTCACATACCTAGGGGTCCATCTGGATAGGCGACTTACTTGGCGCAACCATATAGAGGCTAAACGGACTCATCTTAAGTTGAAGACCAGTTCTCTACACTGGCTTATTAACTCTCGCTCACCCCTGAGCCTGGAGTATAAAGTGACTATATACAACACGGTTCTAAAACCCATTTGGACCTATGGATGTGAGTTATGTGGCAACGCGAGCAGCAGCAACATCGAAATCCTTCATCGTGCGCAATCTAAAATCCTTCGAACAATAACCGGAGCACCATGGTATATCCGAAACGAGAATATCCACCACGACTTGAGAATCCCGGAAGTACGAACTGAAATAGAGCAGCGGAAGGCGAAATATGCATCGAAGCTTTTAGCGCACCCTAATCAGTTAGCAAGAAATCTATTGCATGTAAACAGGAACTCAAGATTACGTAGGAATGACTTTCCAGCCTAGTCGTAATATTTCTTAGGACCAGTTAATAAAAATACTCATCCCGACTATGGGATGTAAATTATGTGATTAGAATAAGATTTGCAAACTTGTTGTTAGGCTCCTTAGTTGAGCAGATTCAATAAATAAATGTAACAGTTAAAAACAAAAAAAAAAAGGTACATAAGTTGTTTTATAAAACAGGTAGCAGAGTCGTGTAGCTCTCCACAAGCTAC